>JABAJU010000010.1:0-334577 GCA_018220975.1 Tephrocybe sp. 9980TJB
AAGTTGCTCACACATATAAATGATCCAAATCTTTTGAAGGTTCTAACGAGGACAAAATACTTGCTACAATAAAAACACCCCCCCCCCCCCCCCCCCCCCCCCGGTAACCACAGCTGCATAGGATTGATGGAGATGGCTTGAGATTATCACCAAGTTTCAACAGGGCAGCTGCTGCTGTTTGTCGGTGTACCCTCTCTACATAAAATGATAATCAGCTTTCAAGCTCTCTTCATCCTCTCAGACAAATCTTTTAGATGGATTCGAATGTCCATGCTTTAGAATATATATTAAAATTAAGTATAAACATCACCTCTTTACAGATGGTAAAACGAGCGGCCCAAGGAAGTACGCCAGCACGAACCCAAAGAACATCATCCACGCATTCCAGATATAATGCGGTACGTCACCCATATCAACAGCTTCGACCAAAGACTCCTCAATCCCTTTCGCCATCGCATCCATACTGAATAAATCCCTTGCGCGTGCCTTAGCCCTAGCCGACAACGCCTGCCGTTCGGAATCCTTCATAGACACAATCTCGAGCAGGGCTTCAGCCCAGACATCAGTGTCAGGTGTCCTTAGCCAACCAGTACGTTCCTCTGGTGGCCTGTCGAGAACGCTCTCCGTAGGTCCTCCGCTATCGCATGCTAATACCGGAAGCCCGCATACCATAGCTTCAACAGGGCCGATACCGAAATGCTCATTGGCAGGTGTATAAAGTAGGGCTATTGTCGAAGAGCTAGAAAGAAGAGCGGTTCGTTGAGAGGTTGTGAAATTTAGGAGAAGTAGGATGTCGGGGTTCTTCGACGTCATGTTCAGTGGAGGGATCTTGACTGGATTGGTGCTTGAGGGTGGGGTGATAACATTGTAAGTCAGGGAAAGTGATTTTATGAGATCAATTAATGAGTAGAGCGTCATCATGTTGTCTTCAAGACGTGGATCATAACCACCTATGTCACGTCATCAGCAAAATATCGGCTGTATGAAAGCAATAGTTGTCACCTGCAAGGACTAGTCGTAGTGGTTTCGAAGGAAGTTTTGACTTGAGGCTTGCAAATGACTTGACAGCGAGCGCCGCGTTCTTCTTCTGTTCAAACCGGTTTAGGGAAACTAACGTCGGCTTATCACTGTAAAGCCATAAGAGCCATTATTTCACATTCAAACAAAAAAAAAATCTCACGAAGTGACGGCGATAATGTCTGGGTCATCAGCAACAACCGTGGACTCGTATGCCGAAATGTTGATGCCCGGATACACAACACGAAGCGGCCTTGAGATTGTCTTGAAGTATGATTTCGTGACACGAGCAGTAAACTTGGAGTTGGCAAGTATGACGTCCGCTTGTCCTGCAGAAGCATGAGACTTGCCAGAACATGAAGTAGTGGATACATACGTGTCGTTATCTCCTCTAACCAATCCATTGGCAACCGGTAAATCCGCTTCAACAGTCCAGCCCGCTTTGCATTGTTGACACCTTCGACAAATGCCCCATGTGCTAGTAACTTGTCTGGGAAGTGACAATAGAATACGACACGCGTGTTTCCGAGGTGCCGAAGCAATGGTACACATGTTGAGAGCTGATCCACAAAGTAAACATCGTACTTGAGCGCGGAAGGTAACAAAAGTTGGGTAGTGAGGTGTAGTTGCCGCGCATGTGCAAAAAGAATGTGGAATTTTCCCTTTAGTGAACGAGGAAGCGGGGGTATAATGTGATGAACCCGAAGTGTCCCTGTTAAAGACAAAACATGAACTACTCAGTCCAATTAAACGCAAAGTTGCACACACCATCCTTTGTCTCCTCAAAACAGTGGTTTGAATCGTGATGAGAAGTATAGATGTCCACTGAATGCCCACGTTCCTGGAGACCAAGCGCCGCGTCGACAACTAGACGTTCTGCACCACCTAAAGGATATCATGATTTTTGAGGAACCAAAATATCAAGGGGATATGTACCGATTCCAAGGTCTGGGTGAATGAATGCAACTCTTAATGGTCGAGGTTCGGACATGAAGGTGGTGGTCACGCAGAGTTTTGTGGTTGGGAATTGATAACCCGTTATTAGGGTTAGGGTTACACGACATCCTGAGACTGTCAACCTTCGATTATACTACTCTGTACAAGCTCCCATTTTTCAGTCGCACAAGATAAGAAAGTTACAGTGGCCTAGGATTCAAGTTGTTCGCGAGATACGCCATAATTTCAAAGGTAGCGTGTGTGATCAAATGACCCCTATATAATCAGGTGTCATGTTGGTGGGGATGACCTCTCCACAATTTGTCGATCAAGCCGATCGCTTGCAAAGCTTTCACACTTGTCTACCACCATCACACCATGAGCCCTCCAACTGACCTGGAAACTGTCCTCAAGGAAGAAATCAAGTATGCTGAGATATTTAGTTACTAAATTCAATTAATTGAGATTATCTTTCGGCGCTTGTCAGGGAATGGCACTTCCGTAAATCTCCTCCATCCTCACATATACCGTCCCAAATCGCTGACCGGCTTATCGCTAGATATTTATTTCTTCCAGAAGAACGCTGCATCGCAGCATGCTGCTCTCGAGCTGAGGGATGCTGTGCTGCGCTTGCGCCGCGATGGCGCCTTTGTTGCTGTTCCACTCTTCCGCGTCAATACAGAGCCTGTGGGACCGCACCCTATAGGTGGCGTTCCTATGTCGATAGTGTTTGAAAGGTAACTAATAGTGATGTAGGCTCATATGAAATATGGGTCCCTTCGGAGACGTTTGCAGCAGTGTTTTCATATCTCTGTATGCATCGAGGTGACTTGAGGTATGTTTCTGTGACTCTCGACGAAATACGGCTCGACTTAGAGAATGGACATCTCTTAGTATCCTCGTTCATCCTTTGACTCGTGATCAGGTGAGGGCATCAATGTTTAAATTGCAAGCTTTTGAGTTTTAACGATTTACTTCTAGAGGACGTATGTATTCGCTCAGCGAGCGCATGTTAGCGTTCTGACAATTATTCGATAGTGATCACGAATTCCGAAATGCTTGGATCGGCCCGTCCTTTGCTCTCGACCTTTCGACGTTGCCCCTTCGAAGTGATGATATTCCTTTCCAATACCCCAGCCTCAGTAAGTCAAACTTGAAGTGTTTACGCCTCGATTTCTGATGGTATGTGATATTTTAGAATTGGGTTACTCCTCGAAAGCACCCCAGTTCAGCCTCGAAGAACGCCGCAAGCTTGGAGCAAACATTGAGTATCTTCTCAAGGACGAGAAGGAAGCAGCACGGGCACCACCTCGATCGGCATAAACAGGCTGATGGTCTTAAGATCGTTGGCAGTTTCATCTGTAACATAAATATTTTAACTATTAATGGACAATTTCAAATTTACGGGGCTTCGGGATCTTTGTTCGATTTAGTATGGCATGATTAGTTGCCCAATATCATTAAATTTATAACGCGGGGTTATGGCTGGTTATGGATGAGACAAATGCAGAGTAAGTTTATTAAGGCAGACCAGATAGAAAGTCAGAGCCTCGAATTTGACACAGGCAATTATGGTGTTCTCCAAGTTTGGCTGGCGCGGCGGCGCCTGGCGTTGCACGGCATCGGCATCACGTTGCAGTACGTAAATCATGATTAACCTCGTGTCAAAAGTACCTCTGCCTTCACTTGACACAACCTTTCGCCACTGACTTCTATCATCAGGTTTTGCAATGGAAGCATCTCCCTCGCTCTCGCCCCTACCAATTGCAAGTCTCATGAAATTGTGAAGGAGCTTCGTCACTCGTGTCCTGAAAAATGTTGCTATGAAAACATATTTTTCTCGAAAGCTGCTTGTTGTATTTGCACTGACATGGCACGGCACAGAGTCTCCAGACCACCTGAAGAGGTTACGATGAAGACACGCGCTCGATGACAACTGCATAATTCTTGAGGACGTGAGCAAGATTATAGGTACGGTCAAGGATATCTAGCAGTAAAGCCGACGCTTCACTATCAGGGAATCTACATGGACCTAAAGGCTAGTAGCATGTGCGAAGGACAGAGGTTCAACAAGAATATGGGTATGCGTGTGCGCTGGGAACGCAAGCAAGTATGCTTGTCACCTGACTTGGAGATGCGGGAGCAGCGGACACGGTGTGCGGGACTTTTGAAATGTATAAAAGTACCCCACATATGTCTGTCCTGCTCCCCACCCCCTTTTCTCTCTCATAATGTCTTCCGTTGTCGACAAAATCACTTCCCCGCAATCAATCGCCGCTGTCGTCCTCGCATCTACCCTCTTCGGCGTCATTCACAGAAAACTCACCTACCGCCCCTCGACACTTCCACCTGGTCCACCAGTTGACTCATGGATATTCGGCCATAAAATCCCCTCGGCCTTCGCCTACCGAAAGTTCGAAGAATGGACTAAAGAGTATGGTCCAATCTACTCTCTGCGCCAGGGGGGCACTACTATCATCGTCATTGGCCGATATGACGCTGCTGTGGACATTATGGAGCGCGAAGGAGCACACCTCGTCGACAGGCCGCTAAGCATTGCTGCTGGCGAGACCCTTTCTGGTGGCATGAGAGTCGTGCTAACACCTGCTGGGGAGCGATTTAAGAAAATGCGCAAGTGAGTAGATCCGTTGCGCCATCGAAATTCTTTATGTCTTTACTGATCACCTATGCACAGAGCGCTTCATGCATACCTCGCTCCTAAAGTCGTGCAGACGTATGGCCCTGTCCTCATGAGCAACGCTCGCACACATCTCCTTGACATTGTTGAAAACCCTGACATCCACCAAGAACACGCAAAACGGTAAGTTCGAACCTTCCTCTTACCACTTTGATGTCTAATATTTCTATCTTACCAGGTACTCTGCCTCCGTCGTCATGGCCCTCGCGTATGATCGCCCTGCAGGCAAGCACGACGATCCCGAAGTCCAAGCCGTCATCCGCTGCCTTGTTCGTCTCGGCGAAAATGTCCGTCCCGGTCTGTGGGCCGTCGACAACTACCCCATCCTCCGCTACGTCCCCGGCTACCTCGACGAACTCAAAGCAGGTCACCAAGAAGAACTTGGACTCTTCAAAAAGCACCTCGCTGGCGTTAAGGCCCAGATGAATGCTGGCGAGGCCATTGGTGAATCCTTCGCCAAATACCTCCTTGAGCGTCAGGAGACGTTGCAGCTTACGGACGACGAGACGGCGTACCTTGCTGGTGCCCTCTTCGGTGCGGGATCGGACACTACAGCTTCGGCAATCTCAGTTGCAGTGCTCGCGGCTGCGTGCTATCCCGAAGCGGCGAAAAAGGTGCAGGAGGAAATCGACGCGGTCGTTGGCCGTGGACGCCCTCCCTGCCCCTCGGACTACGAAAACAACCAGATGCCACAACTCCACGCTTTCGTCCTTGAATCCTTCAGGTGGCGCCCTGTTACTGCTGGTGGTACGTCTCTCATTATTTCCTTCCCTTACCACGGCTCGAACGTTAACTAATTTCATCCAGGCTTCGCACACAAAGCCACCAAAGACATCATCTACAAAAACTACGTCATCCCTGCTGGTGCCTCTGTCATCGGGAACGTCTGGGCTGTCGGTCGTGACCCGCAGTACTTCCCCGACCCCGAAGCGTTCAACCCTCAACGTTGGATCCGCGAAGACGGAACGCTCCGTGAGGAGCTCAAATCGTACCCCTTCGGCTTCGGCCGCCGTGTCTGCCCAGGGCAGTACATCGCCACTGCTTCGGTCCTGCTCAACACTGCGCTCGTCCAGTGGGCGTTCACAGTGCACAAGGACCCCAAGCACCCGATTGATGAGTATGCGTTTACGGAGAGTGCGAATGCACACCCGGAGAGGTTTTGGGTGCGGTTTGAGCCACGGACGGAGGGCGGGTTGGATGCTGTGCGGGACGCGATGGAGGGGTATGGTGATGTTTGATGAGTTGTGTATGTGAGTGGTGAGAGTGGGTTGGCGACTTGGTTAAGCTTTGGGATTGGGATTGATTGGACTTGAAACGACATACCATTCTGTATTAATATCATTATCATTCCAATGTACAATCATGCAATTTATTTTGTTATTTGTATTTTTCGCGCCCGAAATTTGAATCGACCTCGATTAGAGCTAAAGCGCTAATTGATTATGAGATTTGTTCCGCCAGGAATAATTGGCAGCGTATAAATTATCGACAGAAAGAGGAAACAAGAAGTGAAAGACAAATAAAATTAAAGTAGGCCACTCGACTAACTGAGTCATTTCATGACGTTCCTACTGGTTCGCCCAAGTTGCATCATGCAGAGATCATTGTCAAATTTGTCATTGGTTGAAGATTACCAAGTGGCCTTTGGTCTCTCTTGGCAAAACAGCAAGACAGGGGCCACTTCAAATGCGAGACTGGTGCGCAATCCCTTCGTGGCCCTCAGATACTGCAGGGTAGTGCTGGCAAATCTGCTACTAGCTAGTAGCAGTACTACTACCATGTCGACGTGCTGGACTGGCTCTTTACCTGCGTGCTCCCCCATTCAAGGAGCTTCGATTTTTTATGCCAATACGTGTCTTGCTAGAAGATTCTCCTCAGGCCACTTCTAGTCCAGTGGTGAATACATGTTGTTCCTATCTCAGTTCGGAGCGGACTCAGTCTTCTTGCCTCCGTTCGTCGCCGTTTCCGACAGAAATTCCATCCGCACGTGCAACGAGTTTTGAACGTCTTACACAGCCGCCGAGTCCATGGCCCTTGACATTCTTTACAAATCCGAGAATTTGCAAGGGATTTGTCGTCAGGTATCCCCTGAACGCGCGTTATTGGATGACAAAACACACCGTATGCTTCGGCTGACTGACATAGTTCCGCATCTCTTTGAATCCTATCTTTGGTGTCGCGGTTTTGAATCTTCAATCGGATATGTATAAAAGGGGGCACTTTCATGACATTGTAGGCTATCATAAATTCTTCTCTCTCCGAGTCTTTCTCTCTTTGACGTCCTCAGAAACTACCGCACCTATGGCTTACTTCCAACCTGCTCCTCCCCCACCTACCAAGCTTGGTATATATAGGCAACTGTCTACCACCGCTGGTGTACATGTCTCTCCCCTTGCTCTCGGAGCAATGAGTATTGGAGACAAGTGGTCAGTCCTGGGTTCCATGAACAAGGATTCGAGCTTCAAGCTCCTCGATGCATACTTCGATGCAGGCGGCAACTTTATCGACACCGCAAATAATTAGTACGCATTTTTCATGGTATTCATCTATTGAACTCTTTCTGATTTTCGATGACAGTCAAGATGAGACATCGGAAATGTTCATTGGTGACTGGGCAGCTGAGCGAGGAATCCGTGATCAGCTGTTTATCGCTACCAAAGTTCGTGTACATAAAATTCAATCTGAGATACTACGCCTAATTTGAATGCGTAGTATACCACAGGGTACAAGCGCGCAGATCCTTCGGTCATTCAAAAGGTTCATTACACGGGGAACAGTGTCAAGTCTATGCATATTTCTGTCAGGGAATCCCTGAAGAAGCTTCGAACTGACTACATCGACCTCCTTTACGTCCATTGGTGGGATTGGGAGACGAGCATCGAAGAGATCATGCGCGGTTTACACGCCCTAGTCATAGCGGGAAAAGTCCTTTACCTTGTGAGTGTTTTTCAATTCACAAGCTATAATTTTAGTTGAGTCTACAAAAAACTCTCAGGGAATATCTGACACGCCTGCTTGGGTCGTTACAAAAGCTAACCAGTACGCGCGTGATCACGCCCTTACGCCGTTCTCGATATACCAGGGCGCATGGAATGTGATGGACCGCGACTTCGAGCGCGAGATCATCCCCATGGCTCGTTCAGAAGGTCAAAACCTTATACATTGTTTTGATGCTATCTCTAAACTCGCTAATAGGCATGGCTTTGGCTCCTTGGAATGTTCTCGCCGGAGGCAAGTTCCGCACGGACGCTCAAGAGGAGGCTCGCCGTGCATCGGGCGAAAATGGACGTACCATCGTCAGCGAACAGTGGGAGAGAACCGAGAAAGAGCGAAAGATGTCTGCTGCACTCGAAAAGGTTGCTCAAGAGGTTGGGACGAAGCATCTCACTGCAGGTAACCAAGCTTCCTTCTTTTCAATTTAACGTGTCATCGATCGAATTTATTTTCCTTTGCAGTTGCCATCGCCTATCTCCTACACAAGGCTCCACATGTCTTCCCTCTTGTTGGAGGACGTAAGGTCGAGCACCTGCTCGGGAATATTGAGGCTCTAGACATCAGTTTGACCAAGGACCAGATCAAATATCTTGAATCTGTTGTCGACTTTGATGTTGGCTTCCCTAGCAACTTCGTGGTATGTTTTGCATTTTTTCTTCTATGAGACGAGTCCAACGTATGTTACAGGGTGTCGGAGACACGCAGCCTTACTTGAAGAAGTCAGTCGCGAACTACGCACCTATTCTACGTCTCGAGCCTATTGGAACTTTCCAGAATTAGAGGGGCACACAGTTATCCGCTTTGTACAAATTGTGTATATTACTTCAAGAGACGTTGACCATATCTATTATTCCAACTTATTCCATAATCGCCATTGCTCGAGACGATTCATCAGCGCCGGAACGGACTTTTACGTCGTTATCCCTTCGCTCCCTTCGTCCTCGGCATTGTGGACTAAATGGCATCTCTTTGCCTCCTCAAATCTTTCTCACAGACTTGGCCAGTTGGCCAGCAGAAGGATGGCACCCAACTAACAAACTTCAAAACCCTCATGAAGTACAAGATAAATATAATTGTATCACACTTGTTGAGTAACGCTACTACCTGCCAGCCCACCATTTGGTAATATAATATCCAGGTTTTTTTCCCGATCACCGCTCCACCAAGAAGGAGCTAACCCAGCGCCTAAAGTGAGATTAACCTGAATGCTTGTTAGCTGCTGCGACGGGTCCGACAACGTTAAGCTACCGGACAGAGTCCTGTAGATAAGCACTGCGTTCCCGTTGACCGAAATCGTAACGGGAGCAGAGATGACATCCGGGAAATAAGTGAAGGATCCACCCTCAGTATCCCAAAAGACAGCCATCACAGTCCTGGTGTCCTTGCCATCGTCAACGATGGCAGAGATATGTGTATTGCTCTGAATAGTGCGAATTTTCGCTTCGATTACCTTGCGAGCGAAAGAGTAAATGGAGGTGCCGGGGAAGATGGTGTACGATGTAGAGGTCGCATCAGAGCCTTCGTGTCTGATCCATGCAGCGAAGAGGTCCACAGAATAGAGCGGTGTCACCGAAGTGGTTCCTATTTTCGACCAGTTCCCGTGTTTGGCTCCAACATCGAGACTGATAGCAGCTCCTCCCCCCGAAAACTCGTACCCAACCCCACCGTGCCACAGGGTGCGAGCTGCTGGGTATGTCGAGGTTTCACTCGGCAACCCGTTGACGATTACTGGACCATAGTGGCGCCGCTGATCGAGAACCGAGATAACAGGTGCAGCTGGACTTCCGCCTGAAATGCCAGAGACCATGACGTGCTGTATATCTCCCTCAAGATAGAACCAAGCCTTTTGCCACTTGAGTTTCTTCGTCACGGGGTTTTTATATCGCATTGCTGCCGCACCAATTTGACCATCTGATGCGCCCCCTACAAAGCCTTCGATGCCAAGGAGTTTGGTATTAGCACAGGTCAAAGGCGTGGCACCATAGTCGGTCGTGATTCCTGGAGTGATATTCCAATCCCAGGCTCCAGCGATGTCTTCGTATTCATCGCCGTGGATATAATTGTATGTCACACCCTCTGCAAGGTGGAATCCAAGCGGCTATGGAACAACATCAGTATCGAAAGACAGGGCGGATCCAGTGTCACGCACATTTTGGGAATTCGTACACTCTGTGTGCCTCGTCCTGTTAGACCACATTTTGAGGGTCGAAACATAATTTCCGCCTCGATGAACCTATAGAATAGAGAACATGAGGTTTGTATATCCCGAGGAAGTACAAGATCGCACCATGTAGTCGTTAGTATAAAACATACGGTTACCAACAAGACTTCCTGCATTGGCATTGGACGGAGCAGATAGGCTGCTAGCAAAATTGGTTAAAGTCGCAGAGTTCCAGAGTCGTCCGAGCTCCGCAACAGCGTCAAGATTGATGAGCATACCATTCGTAGCACCCCTGGCAATATTGATCTGCAGCTGGTTGGGCGAAGGACAACATTGTACTCACTGGCGATCAGCTACAGGAAAGCTGATAAAGCGTCCAAGTGCAGACTGAAAAAATTTAGTCGTAAGATGTGCTCTGAAAAGGTGGTTACTTACGAGATCCCAATGCAGGACTTTTGTGACTGTATTTCGAATGAGCATCCAGGTGTCTCCCTCGAAAAGTGTTTCATAAGCAGCTTGGGCGGTAGCATTTGCAGCAAACTCGCTTCCGGCGGCTTCAATCTCGATTCCCAGGATGTCGTTCAAACTTGCAAAGCGTCAGTTGGACCATGTATGAACGATGGAACGTATCATATAAACATACTAGTCTTTTCCTAAACGTTATAATCAGAATGCATTCAACGTCATCAGGCATGGATAACGTACCATAATTTCCATTGTATAGCATTCCGTCATGTTGACCTGCAAAAGATGTCGATGAGCATCTATAGTAAGAGAAGGAACGACAATAACATACCGAACGAGCCATCTGCACGTATTCCATCAGCTCTAACTTCGTTCATGATAGCGAGCTCTTTGTGCGATCGGTCGTAGCAAGCAGCCAAAAAAACTTCATCACCCGTCAGTAGTGCAAAGTCCATACCAATCCTTGAGATGTCAAGGGCATTTGCTCCTGTTATGCCGGCAACATTATACTCATATGAACGCATCACCATTCTTTTGACGGACTCCAGTTGCGACGAATTGAGATTGTCGGAACCCATTATGAGTGAACTGAGCGCAGCAAGTCTTGGAATGAGGATAACCTGATGGCCATTGAGAAGTAGAGTCTTCAAAAACTGGAACTGAACGAACGTTTGAGAACCAATTTGTATTCCTACAGTAAATTCAGTTCTACTCCTCTTTTAAAAAAGAACAAGAATGTTGAAGAACAGACCAAAGAAGGTTATCAGGATTTTCGCAGGTACAGGTTGAGCCAGGCTTTCCACCTGAATCCAGACAAGCGAGATCGGTGAAGTCCCGGGAATACCAATAGTCCATAGCCAGAGATATGTTGGATTTGAGGCTTTCGTCTCCAGCGTATTCACCAGAGCCATCGACATCCCCATGCCAGGCACTGGCCATTTGTGCTTCATTGATATTTAGACTTAACACACAACGATATCGGTTAGCCACAAACTCACAGATACGCTGCCAGTGTGATTGGGCAGGCCAGTTTGCACGACGAGCGGCACACCCTGTGGTGTAATCGACTGCGGAATCTGGCCATTTTCCATTCTCGTCAAGGGATGAACACCTAGTTAAGATACGTAAGCCAAGGACTCGACCTAAACGATCCTTGAGAGCTTACCAGGCTGCGATATCAATGTCGCGATTAGGGTCAACACCGAGGGAATGTATGATGTCAGCGATGCGACGGTCGTGTATACCAGCGAAAGAGTCTGCTCTTCCTTTGATCATCCCTAACTGGCCTTTGGGGAATTCAACACTGCGAAGATGGTTTGATTCCGTTCGGAGAAAACGGCCGTCATGGATTGCGTATTTGTAGAACTCGTCGATGTTATTCCGCGAGAGTTGATGTGCATGTGACAAAGGCACGAGAATATGGAGAAAAAAGAGTGGAGCTAAAAAAGCGAGAGGTTTGCAAAGGGATGGATAGAGTGAGTTCATTGCATTGGCCAACGGATAGGTTAGAAATGCCGGACTGGGGCTCCAGGAGGCCAGCTTGGCTGTCGCAAGTTTTTATGGGCTTTATTAATTCTTTCATCAAGGGAGGCCGCTAAAAATCGAAATATGGAGGCTCCCTAAACGGACCCGAAGGTTGGCCAAGTTCCAACGTGCTGGCTTGGCAAAGGCCTGTTTGAGACATCCAAGGTCCATTCAAAACTTAGGGTGATATTGCACATTTCTTGCTGCCATACTTGAACAAGAAATGTGCCCCCCCCTAAGTCCAACAGACTTCCCTCTCAGCAGAACTGTTCCAAGACACCGCGTTTTGGACTTCGAAATGATTAATTCTGAAAGCTAAAAGTATAAATGGACAGCGTACCTTAATATTACTTCTCCTTTCATTATTCCGCGCGAAGGGTTGGGGTCGCGTTGAATCCGAAGTTTGCTCGCGTCGCATGCTGCATGACCGCGAAGGTCATTGAAATTTGATGCGCTTGCATGCATGATGATGCGATCGGACATGCTATTCCGAAATCTGACTGCCTACTTATCCATTTACATCTATGTCGTCTCGAAGGCATGGACCTCCCTGTACCATTGTAATCAAGCTCGGTGTGCACTGAACGGTTTGCCGATCTAGAAAGTGCTGATGCCAGTGACTTGCCAGGAACATCCTCGATCGTTCATGAGACAACCCATCAACCACTCCTTTCAACACTCTCCGCCGTGGTAGAAACTGTAATTCATCTTCGTTCGCAGGGCCACAAGGTCGTCCTTGTGAGCTCTGGCGCCATCGGTGTCGGTCTGAAGCGGATGGAGATGCCTCTGCGCCCTAAAAGTCTTTCAGGGAAACAGGTGTGTCGAAAGTCACGCATCTGTGTTTGATGATTGCGATATCTTTGCAATATTCCAGGCTTTGGCGGCCATTGGTCAAGGACGGCTGATTGCATTGTGGGATAACCTCTTCAGTCAACTAGGACAGCCGATCGCGCAGGTGCTTCTGACGCGTGGCGACATTTCGGATGTGTGTCGAAGTTGTGTGGTGCTCGTCTGAAATCAGCTAATCTACATTCGTGACATTAGCGTACGCGTTATCTGAACGCGGTCAACACGTTTAAAGAGTTGCTTTCTATGGGTGTTGTACCTATAGTCAACGAAAACGACACAGTGTCAGTCAGCGTGAGTCAATATTCGTTTCATTGGAGTCTTATACACGAGCTCATTACGCGTCCAGGAAATCAAATTTGGTGACAACGATACTTTGTCTGCGATTACATCGTCCATGATTCATGCCGACTACCTTTTCCTTCTCACGGATGTTGACGGCCTGTATACTACCAATCCCCGAAAAGATCCAACGGCAAAACGCATAGATGTCGTCGACTCTATATCTGCCATTCGATCACAAGGTATTTGAGGCTTGTGAATCAGCTTCTCAAAACTCATGTATCACCCCAGTCAGCACAACCACCCTCGGATCGAGTCTAGGAACGGGTGGGATGGAAACCAAAATCATCGCAGCTGAGATAGCAGTCGCGGCTGGCGTTACTACAGTAATATTGTCGAGCAAAAAGCCCGAGAACATCTTCAGTATCATTCAGTACTACGATCGCAGCTCGCCTAAACCGGCCCATGAAATTGTTCCACAATCGAAACCAGAGAGCGCAACCCCAAGTCGCAGCTCCTCTCCGACTCCCTTGATTCGCCCACCGCACACCGTGTTCACGGCATCCTCAGTTCCTATGCGTGATCTCAAGTCCTGGACGACGCACACACTCTTTCCATCAGGGAGCGTCATCATTGATGATGGTGCCCACCATGTCCTTTCGCGGCGAGAATCAGGAGGCCGTCTTCTGGCTGCCGGGGTCGTCGGAGTCGTGGGGGCTTTTGCCTCTGGTCAAGCTGTTCGGATCGTGATCCGACGTCGGCGAAGCGGGACTCCATCCACGGGAAATATCGAGACTGCCGCTGAAGGAGTTGCTCACACAACGGGAGTAGAGAGCATGGGACCAGCAACACCCTCATTATCACGATCATCAAGCTCAGCTGCCCTTCTCGAGGCATCAAAGGCGCCATCGCCAGAAGAGCTGGAGTCGGAGAATGGCGTGATTGAAGTTGGGCGGGGTCTTGTAAACTACAATTCAGCCCAGATATTGCGGGTTAAGGGTCTGAACAGGTTCGTCCGGCGTTTGTTCTGGGTGTCTTGTGATACTAAATCTTATGGCAACAAGTTCACATATGCCCCAGATCTTGGGATACGCCGACTCCGAGTATGTCGTGGAGAACATTACTATTAGAGTACCACCTTCTTGATGGCACATACACGTCTATAGACTATTCAAATAACCGCCAATTAGAACGTTCGTGTGACCAGCCAATGGGACTGGTACGGATTGATCAAGTTCAGGGGTAACTTGAATGTTACCCCACCCGGCGGTGGCTGTGAAAATATTTAGGCCAAACAATGGCGCAGATTTTCTGATAATTTTTCTCAACCGTCTCCCACCTTGATTCTCTACTGCTTTGTTCATGCTCCTATAGTCCATCTTCTCTCATATTTATCGTCGCAATGTATCACAACAATTCTATCAGGATCCTCGCGGGTTAGTCTTGTCGTTCTCGTCCTTTAGCCCCCCTAAACAGGTCTTTCTCTAGGGAATAGCCACCCCGAGCTCGCCCAAGCCGTGGCCGAGCGGTGAGCTGCCTCTTCATGAGCTGCAGCTAATAGAACAGTCCATGGACTAGTGATTCTTCACACCCCCAGGCTCAACGTGCCCCTCGTGCCCGTCACCGTCAAAAAATTCTCGAACGGCGAGATCAACGTAAAGATCTCCGAGTCTGTCCGCGACGAAGATGTGTTCATCATCCAGTCCGGATGCAGCGACGTCAACGACAATTTTATGGAACTCCTCATCCTTATTTCGGCCTGCAAGACTGCCTCGGCACGAAGGATCACCGCTGTCATCCCGTGCTTCCCCTACGCACGTATGGACAAGAAGGACAAGTCCCGCGCGCCAATCACTGCGAAGCTCGTTGCCAACATGCTCACCGTTGCAGGCTGCGACCATGTCATCACCATGGACCTCCATGCAAGTCAGATCCAGGGTTTCTTTGATATTCCGGTCGACAATCTCTTCTCTGAACCACTGATGATTTCATATATTAAACGCTCTATACCCGATTGGAGGAATTGTATTATCGTGAGCCCAGATGCCGGAGGTGCGAAGCGGTGAGTGATTTTGTCCTCCATGGTGGTCGTGTGTGATGGATGGCTTCTGACGCCAAAACAGGGTCACGGCTATCGCTGACAAACTTGGTGTGGAGTTTGCCCTCATCCACCGTGGTCGCGATGGCAAGTCCCTCACGGCGCCGGAAAGGATGGATATTCTTGTTGGCGATGTCAACGACAAGGTATGATTTATCCTGCTTACCCATTCATCCTGCTTACTTCTCGTAGGTTGCGATACTTGTCGATGACATGATTGATACGGGAAATACGCTGACATTAGCAGCCCGTACACTCACCGAAAAAGGCGCAAAGTCTGTTCACGCCCTCATTTCTCATGGTACAGTCCATCACCACTTGCCCTGTGCCCTGGCTCATTCCGTTCAGGCCTATTAGCCGAGACGAATATGTCCCTAATTCAAGACCTGCCGATCCACGAGCTCGTGGTGCGCACTGTTTCTATCATCACATGCCATTACCACACCGCTGATGATCAACAAACAGGTCACTAACACCATCCCACAAAAACAGCATGCGAGCGCATGCTCCAAGCTGAGAACGATAGACATCAGCCCAACTATCGCGGAGAGTATCCGCAGGACCCACAATGGCGAGAGTATTAGTCTGCTCTTTGGGGAGTGGGCTGAGACAGGCAACATTGCTGTGTACTAGTTCTCTTCCCCCTTTGTATCATTATGCATGTATTCTGGACATCTGTTACAACATCTCCAGCATCGCTGTACGTAGACAATAGACAACACATGAGTAGCCACATCAATATATGAATCCAGAGACTTGCTATCCTTTCATCACGCATGTTAAGTGCCTTCGAATGACTTGCGTTCACCGACGTCACAATAAATTCAGTTATGAATATTGCAACAATCATAATATACAATATGCTACAAATTTAGAGTATTTAGGCCTTTCGTATCTTCCCCGAATTCAGGCAGCGAGAAGAGATGCCGATACTTAAAACAAAGCATACAATATTAACAAAGTTTATCAGGCGTAGAAAATGAATAGTGCTGCTTCCTTGTCACTCCGTGTTTCGATTGATATGCTATATTTTCATTCAGAATAACAACATTCAGTACGTCTAATAGATACCCAAATCAACTTTGCGGATATGGATGTGCTTGTTTTCTTTTCTGCACGTCGTACCATTTCATTTATCCTTCGAGTGATGCACCTAACGAAGATAGGAGATGAGTGCTTCCCCCTCTTTTTGACAAAATTAGGGGCACTTACTTCGAGCAGAAAACATGTCTACAGCGCGTCGCCGCCACATCTTTGGGCGAGGCTAGGGAGATAGGGAAGGAGTAGGAGCGCACATCCTTTGCAACACCGCGTTTACGGCGAGCCAGAAGGTTCTGCAGGAAAGTATCAGCGTAAGGGGTACGTGCGGGTGAAAGAAAGGGGTGTACTGATAAGGAGTGCTTGCCTGCGCTGTGCGCCAGTGAGTTTAGCTTCCTCTGAAGGGTCCTCAGGGATGCTGTCCTCTACATGGCGCGCGCGCTCTTCCTTTTCATGCTTGTCAGCGAGCTCCTCTTCCAAGCCCGCTGGACAAGTTTCTCGCTCGCACACGTCGTTGGAGTCATCTGAATGTCTAATTGAGTTTTCATAACGAATGGAAAGCACTGTGACAGACTTGGAGTATATATGAGTTGAACAGGTTGCGTAGTGCTGTGTGAAAGGGCAGATGCAGTGATTAGCGCACAAGTGAGACGTCTGCAGCGCATAGAACTGACCTCAGCAAGAGAGTTTCCGTTGAGGAATCGAAGGTTGCAGGGTTCGCAACGAGGATGCCTCTCTATCACCTGGATGTGAGGCCCTTCTGCGACTTGAAATACTTATCACAGAGTGTACAGTATCTCATGTCGTCGCCGGTCTCGAAAGAGAACTATTTGGCGAACCACTTTGAGGTGAAAGGAGCAGACATTGTTGAAGTTAGGGGTTAAGTTATTTGGTGGTGGTGGTTAGATAGGTGGCGAGTTCGGGCTTTGTTGACGAAAACGCTAGTCTTTTATGCGTTTTCGCCACCCCGCCACTCCTTTTATGACCCAATTTTGTCTGATACTTGCAGTATTTCATCATAGAAATATTTTGCTGTGCTGGATGACACGAAGAGAGAGGAACAATAATCACGGGACCTGGCGTGCTGGTCAATATCAACAATCGGCACTATAAGTTAAGAACAGTTTCTTCTCCTTTGTACGCGGCCATCATGAGACGCGTTCTTTTGTCGTATCAGTGCAAGGGGAGACTGAGGCCCGAGAGGTATTACTAGTTGAAGATAAACTGCCGATAAAACCATGATGTCAAACGTCGTTTGTTATTGCCTTGTTCTTTTTATATTCTCTAAACTCGTCCTTGGCCGAAGTCTCGATCTCTGTACAGCGTCCGAGTCATGGGTTGAGCCAACCAACTTGGAAAGGACAACAAGTAGCAAGGGACTCTAAATAGGTTAGTCCGCCGCGATATAAGAACGTAGTTGAGATCCGTAATAATAAACTGGCATGAATCATAATGGAAGCAATAATAGTGAGCTCTGGATTGGGGTAAGTTACTAAGTATCAGGGTGAAAATGTTCGTACCCATCTGATCCATACTGGAAACAGTTTGTCATGGGATTTAGTCATTCATAACTAGAGTGGGCACATAAATTGATGTGTTTAATCGAAACGGCCCATCTGCTTTGTGCAAAGGCGTCCATGGCTTGTAACGCTCAAGAAACTCACCACCATGGCTTTGAACAAGCTAACAGGGAGCACTTTGATAAGATAGCTCATGTTTTTGATGAACAGCCCCATGCGCTTGAGCGTGCTCGAAGGTGAGTGGATAGTGACTGATTGAGGGCGATCGGAAGAGTTGACGGCAAGAGAAGGACAGCAGCGAGGATGAGGCAATCCTACGACTTCATAGAAGATGTTACTACTGTCTTAGAGTTTGCTTGTGGAACAGGTGGGTCATGGTGATATCTCTTTATTACTAGTTAAAGCCTTGGTCGCAGGCTTAGTATCCAGAGAACTTGCGCCATACAGCAAACGAATTCTCGGTGTCGATATCAGCCAAGGAGTGGTTGATCAGTTCAATTTACGCGTTAGCAATCAGGGTATTCCTCCTGAAGAGATGCAAGCTATTCGTGCAGACCTGAAGGGTGAGCCCGGGGAGCTCGGTGATGAGAGATTTGACGTCGTTATCGTGAGTGACATGGCAACCTTCGCATTTGGAGCTTTCTGTAAAGATCATCGCTTCATAGTGTGCCTCAGCCTACCATCACTTCCCCGACATCGCGGGCGTAACGAGGATTCTGACATACTTCTTGAAGCCTGGAGGCACTCTGCTTGTGGCTGACCTCGCGAAGCGTCCTGGAGAGAATCCATTTGAGCACACTCATGCGCCTAAGGATGTCGTGGATCATATTGTTCCTCATCGCGGAGGGCTAGACGAGTCGGATATGCGTACAGTGTTTGAGGACGCGGGACTCCAGTCCTTCACTTACGATGATGATCTCGTTGGAAAGCATGATGCGAGATTGTTCATTGCAAAGGGTGTGACGCATACATAGTGTTGTGCACTTGGTGATATAACTTTTTCCCATCCAAATGTGCCCCAATTGTCAAAGCCACGTACTACATATAGTCTAAACTATATCAATGCAGCGCCGGTCCGATAGATATACAGCTAGCACGTCCAGCCAACGAGTAATGCGGTGGAGACTCAGCACCAGCAGTATCCTGACGAAGAGCTGTACCGTCTATCAGCCGAGACTGTTCTGATAGGATTTTGATGTATAATAGTGCAATCCGACGCATGTCCTCTATAGGAATGCTCAATCTAGACTGACAGGACTCTACGTCGGCAGAGGGCTGGATTAGGCATACCGAACGCGATGCTGCGGGATCACTGCCAGAAGATTCGGTGCGGGGAGAGCTTGGCTCGGACGAGACATGGCTCTCAGGTCTTAGGCCAAGTTTGATCTGATTACCATCTGTACTTGACCGGGCCTGTAAAATACGTCAGCATAAGAAGAGGGATTGATTGTACAAGTCACGAACCAATTTTTTCACATCCTCTGGTTGCTGATAGTCTGGGTTATGTACGAAAGGAACAGCTATTTTTTGATTCATATCAAGACGCCGCCGGCTCTTACAATGCAGATAGCATCCTATAGCGATACCCAGAATGACAATGACGGGTCCAACCACAGCTACTACAATGATGATACACGCCTTGTTACCAGAGACAGAGGGTGCATGACTAGTACCGGTGAACGTTGGAAGGGGAGGGGGTGTATTGGGATATGCTACATGGGTAGTTGGAAATGGTAGGATCGATGTTCCAATATCCTCCAAACTATGTGATAGGTTCAGCATTACTGAGAATGCAGCATTGTAACTAACGCACACGACAGTTTGGTAGAACACGTGTGTAGAATCTGTTGCTGAGCTAGTGGAAGCAAGTCCGTCCTGGCCAATTCTGTGTCATTAAAGCATCAATCGCACATGCTCCATATTGTCACGTCTCAAGAACCTTACGTCTTTCGGCTTGCTTCGCCGCTGTTCAACCTTATGAAACATCTCTTTAATATTGTCGAGAGAAAAGTGAAAGGTCACTAACTCGCTGGAGCCGTCGCACGCGTCTACTGGCTTTGAAATGAGCCTGGTGCATTTAGTGGGTTGGCACGGGAGATTCAAGTACATTTTAGACGGATAAAAGGCTGGTGTCTTCTTTTTACATGGTGACGCCTATAAGTACTGGAGCGTGCAGCGAAATAGAAGAAGTAGCCAAATATTCGGAGGTGTTGCGCGCCAACACAGCATTGGCTGTATAATGTATGAGGAAACCGAATATCCGATGGTTCGCCGCCTGCACACAATAATCTAATCGAAGGATGCTGTGAATGATCTGAACGGTGTGCGGAGAGTGGGATATATAATCCACAGAATAACAATTAGGTTGCACATCGAGGAGCATATTTTTGGGTTTGGCATACTCTCTGTGCTCCTCGGAGGGATCAGAAGGATTACTTGGGAGGTGTTGGATGTGTGGCTGCTGTTTGAAAGGCGCCTAGTGTAAGAAAGAGGTGCTCATCCTCAGTCGGCAGCACAACAAATACGGCACCCGAATGCTGCAGGACTCCCACCAAAGGACGAGGCATAGAATAAGATGTAAACAATGTGGCTGATGGGAGCACCCGCTGACATCGTTTCGAAACTGAGTGCGATGCTATTTGAGAGACAAACATCCCCCAAATTTTTCGCGTGCCACAGCATCCATCTTTGCTTTGATGTCTCGAAATATTTTCCACCAAGCAGCACCAACGGGATTTCCCTGGCTCAGCTCCAGCATTTCGTCTTCCTCAACATATTCTGACCCTCCCCATTGGTGCCTTAACAGTACCAGCCACCACTTCATGATCGCTATTGCTCGTTCCACTCCCACATCGGTGTGCGCCTTTCCGTCCACCACAGTAACGAGGTATCTGGTGAAAAACTCGACGTCCTTCTCTTTGGGAATCCATCTGTTATATGTAGTAACCCACTGTTCAATCGCCTTTTGAATGTCTGCCGTCTCTGTGAGAAGCAGCTTTTCATTCTTCTGCTTCCCTTGTTGTCGTAGAATGGGCGGAGCAACGTATCGTGCTCTGGGAGGTGGTGCACGCCACAATAAGTGTTCAGGGATCGGCTTGCGTTTGCGAGGTTTCAAGACCTTGCGTCTCGAGGGGGGAGAAGGAATCTTGCCATGTTTTTCAATAAGACGAAGCATCGTGAGTTGTTCGTGCTGAAGATTGGGAGGGAGGTCCCGAAAGACGACTGGGTCAATATTTAGATTACATAACGCCTCGTCAGACATCTTGACTGCGCCCGCTAGACCTTTTTTCTTAGAAAGGTGATTCTTCGTTGGTGATATAATAGAACGGTTGTTGGGTCTCAATTGCCGGACGATTCTAGAATAGTTGATTTCTTTCACAGCTACTTTCGGGAATATTGCCTTTGGCGCTGGTATAGGCGCAAGGGGCGGCTGTGGAGGAGCCGAAACTGAACGACGGTGGTACTCGTTCTCAAGTTCATTGCGGACGTCGGCAGGGAGCGCGTTAAAGACGTCCATGTCAACTTGAGAAAGGTTAGGAAGATCTACAACCGCTTTCGCAGGAGACTCCGCTGGTCTAACGTCATCGGAGGGAGGATGAAGGTTAATCTTGGGAAGAGGCGCCGGCACGAGAGGTCGTATAGCTTTCGTGGGACTCGAAATGCGCCTGAAAGGGAGTACACCCTGTTCGATAGTCGGTCCTGAATGTGGCTTTTCAAGTTTCTGAATCTGGATTCCAATACCACGAAGCTCTCTGCAGTCAAAGTTGAACGATCTGAGCATACGGTATGCATGCTCCCCGATGACCTTTTCATCACATGTCGCTCGTCCACCTGCTCCGATAAGCGATATTTGTTTATTGTACAGCTCGCATTGGCCGTGCCCTAGGAACTAATCAAAACATCCACAATTATTTCAAGCGCTCAGTCAAAGAAGACGATGACCCACCTTGGGAGGTTCCACAGGAGCTTTGGGATCACGTTTCATGATTTTCAGAGTGACGGATTTCCCCGCCATCCCAATATCATCTAGCCTTTTGCCAACCTCTGTCGCCATCTGATATATAAATGTTTCAGCTTGCTGCTCAGTTTCAAATCGAATGCCGTACTGAATACACCAGTAAGTGAATTTGAAATGATGAAAACAAAGATTAACACCGACATTGATTTCGCATGAGACTGACTTCCTCGGTTTATCGGATTCCAGTTTCTTATCATCGCTTCCTCGGAGGGCATTATACAACGTCTCGCCAGTTGACTTTCCCAAGGCGTCACATAAGACAGCCTTGCTTTTCTCCAAAAGGTCGCCGAGAGTCGCTGATCCCAGCTTTTCTTCCGCTTTGTGTTTCAGAGATGAACCAAAACCATGCAAATCTGTGATGTTGAGCGGGACCAAAAACTCTTGCACCTCTTCTGGAACTAGATGATAGGATCCTGCGGGCTTAGCACGCCGAGTGGCTAAACGCGCTAGGAGAATATTGTGGGAGATACCAATGCTCACTACAGCGAAATAGATCAGCATCATTACCAAACAATAAAACTGGATTCTAACCTTCACATCCAGTGGCTTTGCGGACTTGGGCGCGAATCCTTTCGGCAAAGTCCTTCGCTGCGTCAGCTATGCCGGAATCTTCTGAGTGGCTAGCACGCAATTGGAGAACAACACTAGATACATCTATCAGTGCCTCGTCGACGGAGACGGCTTGGAGATCGTCTGCGTGGGTCATGAGAATTGTGTAGAACTTCAAGGACAGTTGCTTATATCTAGGAATCGGTTGAGGCAGATACTGGGAAAAGTGGAGAATTCAGGCACCTTTCAAATTCGTAGGGAATCGTAATGATCAATGGACAGAGCTCTCTGGCTTGGCGAAGGCTAGCAGAAGAGAGGTCAGATAAATAAATAAAGAGTGGCATAGTGAAATACCTCATTCCGTTCTTAATACCAAAACTTCTTGCTTCATAGCTAGCACTTGCAATTTCACTCGTACTAGACGCTCCGCCTTGTGTTCCTTGCGAATGGCACACGACGACAGGCTTGCCCTTCAACTGGGGGCGGGTCGTCAACCCTGCCGACACGAAAAAGCAATCGAAATCGCAATGCATAATCACACGATCATCAACCGCCTTCTCTTTCCCCTTTCCTTTATTTTTAGCAGGCGACTTCATCACCATTGGTAACTCGGCACCCCGCATGCTGACGCCACCAGAATCTTTGGGGAGCTCAGAGTCGATATGGCCCACGAGCGCTGCTGCAGTAGACGACTCCGCCCGTTCCTGTGCCTCCTGAACGAGATTCTTGAGTTCGGCTTTCCAAGTGGAGAGATGGTGGAGGCGGGAGTTCTTGTAATATCCTTCGATAAAGCCTGGCGCAACAGATGTATGCGCTTTCCGCCATTCGGGATTGGCCATCACACGCTCAGCGAGGGGGTTAGAGGTGTGACCTGAGTAGGATGGAGCAGTTCGGTCGGGCACAGCTTTGGCTTCCTGCACGAATGTGGAAACACCAAGCGTGTTTTGTCCTTTCGATGGAGGCTTAAACGGGAGGGCTGCATCCATTGCTGGTGGAACAACGGCAGGTGTCTGATCCCCTTTAGCTGATGAGGGCTTGTACACACGTGGAACGTTAATAGAGTCTTTTCTAGGTCTGGGTGGTGCAGGGAGAGGAGGCGGCGCCCTGCCAACTGGCGTAGATGCCTCTGCATCGACCCGAGGCCTCTGTTTCACAGGCGTCACGGGGGTCGAACTAGTACTCCGTGCTTGATCTTGAGGATTTGGTACAGAAGAAAGGGTAGAGGAGCCCAGAAGCTCGGCCTGGTTAATTTTTGTGCCCTGAGTGCTTTCTTGTCTTCCGTTTTGTACAAAGATGAAATCGCGCCAAGGAAGCAGCACTCCTCTTTCCGCACTCTGGACCAGCCAATCTGGTCGAACAACTTTCATGTGTTTAAATTCGCGCATCTTGGTCCCTGTGAGAGAGCATGTTACAATATGTGTCCTGAAAGCTCATCTCATGAATTAACGTCAAAAGCAATTAATATGAGGCTTACACGATGGATTTCTTGTCAAGATAAGGCTGGAATATCCCCCCATGCTTGACGATAAGTTTCCGAAGATCTTGGACTGACGGCTGAGTATAACCATTGATCTGGCTCAAGAGCTGCAGTGAGTGTATTGAGACAGACATGACGAACTCACATATATTGCTAGCCCTGAAAAGATCTTACTACCGCCTGGCTCAATGTCCGTGTTTTGAATCTGAAGTTTAGCACGCTTGCGTCTCATATACTCTCCAAAATCTCCAAAATGCGACTGCCCGTAGACTTCTTCATCCACTGTGATATGGTCTTGTCCTCCTCTTTCATCGTAAGCTTCATTGCGCGTTCTTTTGAGCGATGCCTGTGCTGATGGCGGAAGTTCAAGTTCTTCACTATCATCTTCCTCCACAGCGACATCTCCAGGAAGCGTGGTTGTCGCGAGCGCTGCCAGGAAAGCAGAGTCATCTTCTTCGAAGTAATCTGATGAGTTGGTCTGGGAAGATACTGGTTGGCTCATAGCTGATCACATCCCAGTTCAAGAAACAGTTTCAAGGTAATAGGATTGGAGTACGAAACACGACTGTCACGATTCCGTGACTAGTGTCTGTGACTCGTTCCCTCTTCGTCTCTCTAACTTACTATGACATCCTCACAAGAAAAAACAAAACATCCCAAGGCTAATAGCCCCACATATAGATTAAGTTTCTGTTTATTTACTCCGCGTCCGTTTTGAGAGGGATTGACAGCTTTCCGACGACTAGTGCTTCAACCTCATTCTCATCAAAGTTTGTGATCAGTTCAAGAGGAATGACTTCTTCAAACCCAGAGATCAGGGCACTCATGAAGGTTTCAATCCTTTTATCTTCCTTATTGATGGCAGGAGCCACATAGATATCGTCAAGGGGTTCTTGCGCTTCAGTTGGAAAGCCGTCATTTTCACTAAAGAATTAGTATATCAGCACAAAAAGCGAAGCGGGGCAAAGGTCAACGCATCTAATTGATGGAGGCGCTTTGCGGCATAGATCCTTCATGGCAGTTTTAGCAGCAATAGCCTTAACAAGGCCTTCGATGGAAGGGACGTCGACTCGGGCTTTAAAGTATGTTCGTAGGCCGAGCACACGGCCGATGAACTTGAAATACTGTGTCTTGGTAAAGAGAGTTGGACCCCCCGACTCGACAGACATGCTAGGGGCCGAGTTCAGGCGGACTGTCTTGTGAATTTCGTGGCCGAAAGAAAGAGGTCATTCGAGGGATTGAAGATCTCCCGCATGAAAAGTCGAAAAAACTCTGTGTATGCAGCTCGACTAGCCGCCCCGGTGAGTGCGTGAATGTCCAAGTTTACATCCAAGTCATCGAATCGAAACACCATCAGCCTTCAAATCTCTTCTGGGGTCAGCCTCATAATCTCCTTATACGCGTCGTCAAAAATATGGCTCTTTCTGATATGGATGTCGACAGTCCCGGAACGAGGTCGTAATGCGGGCTGAGCAAAGATGTATCTCAGCTTCTGGACGAAGTCCCGTAGTGCGGGTGGACGTTCGTCGTTGGGGTTGGAACAAGGGTGGTTCCAAGTTGTGGTTTTTGTGTTATGATCAACATAGTGCGTGCTGCCTGAGGGTGTGTAACGTTGTTCCCATCCTTCGGGTAAAGGTAAATCATGTACGTCAGGATCAGGACTGACGTTTGGGTCAGGGAGTAGAATCGTCCGCGTGGTGGAACAGACATTGGATTTCATGGCTTGGCCTTGACGTGATTTTAATGCAGTAAATCTACGGAGCTGGGCTAATTGAGAGGCCAATGTTGCAGAATGTACTTCGACTAGCGAGGGATGTTCCCAAATTGTCATTTTGGTATTATGATCGACGTAGTACGTGTCCCCTCTTGATGTAGAACGTCGCTTCAATCCTTCGGCGGGTAACTTGAAGGGCAGGTCCTGAGATCCTGGTTCATGATTAGCCTTGAGGTTGAGATCAGTGACGTATGTTTCGGAGGTTAGGGCTGGTTCTAGATGCGTAGCTGTAGGAGTTGTGGATTCGCCAGAGCAGGTTTCAACTTTGCTGAGATCGCTGATAATCATGCTGCGAGCGGCATGTTGTGTTGATTCAATCTCTCCAGAATCCCCGCATGTCTCGCAGTCTTTAGTCCATGCCTTCAACACAGAGAACTGTGATTAGCGAGATTACACTAAAATAGGATTATAAACTGCATACCATTGTAGGGGTCCCAACTATGAGGTGTATTAAAGATGATAGCAGCATTAGTAGTGAAAGCATTGGCACCATACTGACCACAATAATGCAACGAGACCGGGGTATCCTATTGCGCTAACTATGAGGTTGACTAGATGACCTCAGCTCCTACAAAAGCGGCAGCTTTCTTGATGGCGGCTTTCGAAACCCGTATGATGTACATCCTGTAACACCTTTATTCCAAACCATGCACCCCGCAACACATTCAATACTATCCATCCGAACATAAACAAAATTGCCAGCAAAAAGTGAACGAATCCAAGGCAAACCATGAATTATAGCACGACCTAATATGACCTCCGGTAATCTCCAACTCATGTGGGGCACTCTGCAGTGCCGCCCAGCCATTGTACCCAACACTCGCCACGACAAATGAGCCTCCAACTTGTCCCAGCCACCGCACAATCTGCGCTGGGTTAAACTGAAAAACATTGCGACCATCATCAAGAAGTGCCAAAGCTGGGAATGATCCTCTTGCAAACTTGAACCTGAATGCATAGCTTGCTCCATTGCGGCAATAGCACCACCCCCCACTGCCCAGCCCAACTGCATAGTTCGAGAGTGGGATTGTGGCTGGTGAATGAAATGAGAAGTAGGGCCGCTGGAGTTTGAGCTGAGGGTAAAGCGTTGGTAGGGGATGAAGCCGATGTATGTCGTCGCATTGGCGAGCGTAGTGACATACCAGTAATCTACAATCGTGGTGTTTAAATCACTTGGCAGACGGGCTATTGAGGCAGATATGGAACCGGAGCTTGATACGCTCACGGTGGCGTGAGCCATGTTGACTTGCGTTGCAGTTGCACAGACCATGCGTTCGAAGATCTCTGCCGCCGAGCTATTGTAGGCAATAGATCCACCGACCCCCAGGAGTCTACACATATTACCTGCGGAGACCGTACGGTTATTGTATGTTATCCCAAGCTGCGTCTCAACCTTTTCCGTGCAATTTCCCAGCAGAGCACCAACAGGGTCCGGACTCAGCAAGGTCATTGCTTGGAAATGAGTGTGTAGCAACCATAGCCATTGTGGTTAAGTGGTAGTCGGTGTAGTTGATACTCACCATCTGACCATTATAACCCAGAGTTAATGTATTGAAGAATGGCAAGAAATATGCGCGAATGCCATCCACGGTCTTTGAAAGAACATCCTCCAGGTAATCTGGGCCCCTATAAATCCGCCAAGTCCCATTTATTGCATAAAACATAACCCTGGGCCCATAGGCGTCGACGGGATTAACATCGCGAATACCTAGCGTCATATACCCAGCCTCCACCTCTACCGCCATTGTCTGTGGAATGACGACCTTCTTTTTGGAGCTAGCTGAGGAACACCCATTACCATCCAAACGTCGGGAATAATAGCCAGTCCCTGCTGGAAGACGGGCTCTACGACGCGTTGCGTATTTAGACCCATGTAATAAGCATTGAGATCGTAAACACGTTGATCCCTCAGTACCAGCTGGACAAACTCGACGTATGCCAACATAACGCTGTTCAGTGGGATGAACCCACCGACAGCGACGTCATAATACCTCGGCAGCTCATCAACTATCCTACGAAGGATGGGTCAATCGATTATTTGGATTGTGACACGGAGGATGAAAGTTGATCATATTGAGAGTGGATCGACTGGTAAAAAAGTATTTCCGCGTTTTCGACAATAAATGACACTGCACGCTGGCCTTTCCCCGTTAAGTCGTGGAATTTGCATTTTTGAAGGTTTGTAAGTTTTCCAGCAATTCTTTGCCAGGAACCGATAATGTTATGGAAATGCATGTGAATGGCAAAGTTGAAAGCGGCCCTGTTTCAAATGACTCACTGATTCGGATGCAACTTACCACTTTTGAAGAAGCAGGAGCTTTTCGACTGTTGCGTCTTAGAGTAGCAGTAAATCCATTCGCATACATCAATCAAACACTAATAGACAGCTTGATAGAACTACGAAGAAATCGTGATTCATTGACAAAATATACGTTGGAAGAGCAAGTGCTTACGCACAAGTATAGATCTGATCATGTCGTAGCCCCCTTGAACAGCATATACATGCACAAGATGAGAACAATTGCATCTACGTGTTCCATATATCCAGGACAGAAACCAGTGGCGAGAAGAGGGGGTGGCAGAGCCAAAAAAAGGCAAGTTTAATTGGAATTGGAATAAAAATGCGCTGTCTACATTACATAAGTAATTCAGGTAAGTAGGGTGGCTAGTAACCTTGACAGCTCGTCAGCTATAAAGGAAAAATATACATGGAGACTATTATGATAATTGAGTGACTGCAGTAATATTAGAGAGGGATAAGAGTCGAAAGATTAGAAGGCAAGCGAATAAGAGTTTTCAGCCGCTGTGATGGGTGATGACGTGAAAGTGACCGAGCTCGTGTAACGATACCCCAAATGCGAGCCGCAAGATGAATGCATGATAGATGCAAAGAGTGGGCGAGGCGAGTATGAAGGATAGAGAACATCGAGTGAGAAAGGTGCGCGAGGTTGTAAATTTAACGTGGAAACTATGCATACTCACGTGCAGGCGTTTGAATATGTATGATTTAAATTAGTTATTACATAATTATAAATATTATCTCTCGCTGTACATCGTTCAGCTGTCCCGCGAAGAAACTTGTTTGAGCATTGGAGGTAACGCTACAGACTGTCGAAAATACAATGCACAACTTGTTTTTAACTTGCAATCGAAGCGACGTCGGTGCACTGTGCAAAAACTTCGAACTACCTGAGGTACTACTAATTAACTCCTTGTTACTTCCAAACTTGTATGTATTTTACGCAACTCTCCTACGCTTCAAGAAATGATCTGATTCTCAGGCTATTGCACGATCCAAAGGCATATTAAGTATATATGCCCTACAAAACTTCCCTGGATGATTTCCTGACATCGATTGACAGGTTGAATAGAAGGTTTAATGGAATGCTTGATATATTATGTGAATTCTTTACTTCATCCATCGTTCATTGTACTTGACAATGGCCAAATCGTTGAACGACTACGAATTTGGCACCACGTACACTCATTTCCGTCGAGATGATTCGAAGCGTGTGCCAATGGATACATTGCCTTTAAGAACATCTAAAAAGCAGCTGTTTCTCGCCTTTCTTACCGGTATTCTCGCATGCAGCGTCGTGTCACAACTTGTCTCCAACAACCAGCGCACCTCTAACTACAACACGACGAACTACGACTCCGTAATCCAAGAGATTGCGAATATTGCACCACCTTATGTGGGCTCTACCGACGTCCACATCTATCCCCCTGCGCACCCCACCAACGCCAACCCAATTCTCTTCCCAAGCGACGTGGGATACCCCGGTGGCACTCCAACTGGTGCCGAGCCTGCCGTTGTCGTCACTGCGCCCACGTACCCACTCCATACAGGTGCGGCCCAGCTCGTGAAGCCAACAGGCAAAGCCAAGGACTCTGGGGATTTCGATCTGTTCAAGAAATGGGGCACCTTGACTCCATGGTATAGTGTCGGCAAGAGAGCATTTGGGCTTGATTCGGACCCCACCGTACCCGAGACGTGCCGGGTGACTGGATTGCATCTTCTTCATCGCCATGGAGCGCGATACCCCACTCGGTGGTGTAAGTGCCGTTCTAAATCATGTTTGAGATAGGACACTGATTACTTTCATTTATAGCTTCTTACGGTGGGCCGACGAAACTTGCAGACAAACTCAACAAGGCGGCTGCAAATTGGACTGCTACAGGAGAACTTGATTTTTTGAATAGTTGGTGCGTTATCTGCCGAGTGCTTATTAGCTTCCTGTGTCTTATTATTATTCCTAGGACTTACAAGTTGGGAGAAGAATGTGCGTATCTTGTTATTGGGGCTGTCTATCATCTGACTGAGTACTCTCTGTAGTGCTCACCCCTTTCGGACGTCAGCAGTTATGTGAGCACAAGTGATTCTCGAGGAATATATATTCAAAGCCTACCACTTTAGATGACTTGGGTGTGTCAATGCGCCTCAAATATGGCTTTTTGCTCGAGGTATTACCCTCCAAATGCCTGTACAGTCTCTTGGCCCAACTTAACTACAGAACTTCACGAAAACCAACACCATTCCCGTCTTCAGAACGGAATCTCAGTCCGTATTACTTTTGAAGACCTCTTTATTGCATTCGTCGCCGACATTACCCATGTCAGAGACAGAATGCTCTACTCTGCCCTTAATTTCGCTATCGGCTTTTATGGATACCCATTAGATGGTAAGTACCAGCAGAGTATCACCATTGAAGCACAAGGGGTAGGTCTTGCTATCTTCCTGTAGCAAAGTATCAGCTAATGATGTTCGTGTCAGTTCAGCAACAGCCTTGCGCCGTACATGACGTATGTCCTCGCACTATATCTCAAGAAAGTTTCTTAGGCCCTTCGATATATCTTTGCAGATGCTTGAATGCTTGGAAAGCTGACAAGGGCGGTCGTGGAGTCTACTATGTCAAGCGATGGGCGGACATGTACCTCAAGAAGACCCTTTCTCGCCTTCAAAAGCATCTAAATGGATACGAACTTAGCATTGAGGATGTTTACATGATGCAACAAATGTGTGCTTACGAGGTATTTTATCATCGTCCTCTATTTAATTTTGGTTCTGTGGGTTCTCAATTTTTTTAAAGACCGTGGCAATTGGCTACTCCAAGTTCTGTGACCTCTTTACGAAACAAGAATGGGAGGGCTTTAACTATGCGTAAGCTGTTTGTTATTCTACAATGTCAAGCTAAGATTTTTCCTACAGATCCGATCTCAGTTTCTGGTGAGATTTCTTATACCCTTTGTCAACTATGTTGCAAGAGATTAACATTCCACAGGTATGAAGCATCTTTTGGCTCCCCTGTCGCTCGTGTGCAAGGTTACGGTTGGATTAAGGAGTTGGTTGCACGATTGACGCACACCAAGATCGATGAGCATAACCCAGCAACAAATGCTACTTTAGACAATAATGGCGCGACCTTCCCGCTCGATCACAGTCTATATGTTGATGCTACACACGAAGCTGTCATCTTGAACAGTTAGTTTCTCGCAGAATCGAGTTCTACAGTTATAACTGAAATTACACGCACAGTCATCACAGCACTCAACCTGACTAACTTTGCTGAGTCGGGGCCGCTTCCTTATACGCACATCCCTGACAAGCGATCCTTTGAAACCTCCAAGCTCGCACCTTTCGCTACCAATGTCCAATTCCAACGTCAGTCCCTGATTACTTGTCCCTGAGATTGACTTAACCCTTGTGCAGTTTTAGAATGTGAATCTGTGCCAGGTCCACAGCTTCGCATCATAATAAACGATGGTGTGGCCCCGCTTACGAGTATCAAAGGTTGCGCAAAGCAGCGTGATGGAATGTGCCCCGTTGACACATTCGTCAAGGCACAGAAGGCGCTACTTGCAGCGATAGACTGGGATTATGAGTGTAAGGGAAACTGGACGGTCCCCGAGGGGCCTGCCTGGACTACAACAACTGGTTCTCCGCCCAAGGCCGTGTAGGCGTGTAATTATCTCTGTTATGTAGTACTGTAGTCCGTACACAATGTTGCCTCAATAGGGATAACGTCCTCGGAAATTCAGGGTCGCGGATCCTCATCACATTTAGATTACGTCGAATGACTGCGAAACATTCCTTCAACCACCACCATGGCTAGCAAGCCCGACATTGAGGCTGGTGAGGCCTATGCTCGAGATTCGTTCGACGGCCAGGAACGTCAATCATTGCTGTCATCTACGTCGGGAGCGCCAACAGACCCGTTGCCATCGTCCAAGTTGTCGAACACGAAGTTCAGCAAAAGATTCAGTGCTCTTCACCTCTTCCTCGCATTCATAGCGGGTCTCGTGGCATGCGGGGCGACACAGCTCGTGTTCTGCGGTACTGGTTGCTTTTTACCGAAGAAAAGCAACAGCAGCTCAATTGCGGAGGACAACGCCAGAGTCCTCGCACCACCTTACGTAGGGTCCTCTACGGTCCACCATTTCCCTCCGACTTCCCCTACCAACGCAGTACCGACACTCTTTCCCAGCGACGTAGGCTATCCCGGTGGTACGCCCACAGGCGGCGAACCGGGAGTCATTGCGACCGCTCCGACGTATCCCATCCACACAGGGGCTGCCCAACTCGTTGCTCCGAACACGCTGGGACGCAAGCCGAGTAAAGCAAAGGGCTCTGGCGATTTCGACCTCTTTAAGAAGTGGGGTAACTTGTCGCCGTGGTACAGTGTTGGAAAAGGCGCGTTTGGTCTCGACTCCGAACCTACCGTACCAGAGACGTGTCGGGTGACTGGGTTACATTTCTTGCATAGACACGGAGCGAGATACCCCACCCAGTATGGTGAGTTATGCAATTTAGCCGCGATGAAAGATTCTGAGTGAGGCCTTGTAGCTGCTTATGGAGGACCGGCAAAGTTTGCGAGGAGGTTACATGCAGTTGCGGCGGAGTGGAACGCCTCGAAGGACCTTGATTTTTTGAATGACTGGTGAGTTTTTTTTTTTAAAAAAAAAAAAAACAGTATGATTTGTAGGTTTAACGGGGCTTATAGGACATACAAACTCGGAGAAGAATGTACGTGTCTTTGAAGTCTATCTGGCGTCAATGTCCCTAAATCCCCCTCTAGTGCTCACCCCATTCGGTCGACAACAACTATGTCAGTAAATAATTTCTCTGAACCATTGAGACAGGGCTCAAGTTGTTGGTTTCAGACGATTTGGGCATATCTATGCGCCTGAAATACGGGTTCCTTCTTGAGGTAAGTATCGCATCTTAAACCTTCCTTTTGCAAGCCCCTCATCACCCACTCAGAATTTCACGGAAACCAACACGATCCCTGTCTTCCGAACAGAATCTCAGTACGACTGTCACGCTAGTTGAGAAAACTGTTAACTCGATTCTTTTTAGAGATCGCATGCTTTATTCCGCGCTAAACTTTGCTATCGGTTTCTTCGGCTACCCGCTGGAAGGCAAATATCAGCAAAGCATTACTATTGAGGCTGATGGGGTAGGTCATTGGGTTATTTTGCTTGCGTTATACCATTCAAATCTGTTTATCAACAGTTTAACAACACGCTCGCGCCATACGACACGTACGTACATAGATGCATTCTGTGTCGATGGCTTGTTCTGAAGACCTTCCAACTAGCTGTCCCAATACAAGGATTTCATCCAAATCGGACCGTGGCGTTTACTATGTCGAGAAATGGGCAGCAATCTACCTGAAGGATACTTTGGCTCGGCTTCAGCCGCAGTTGAAGGGTTTCGAGCTCACCATTGAAGATATCTACATGATGCAACAGTCATGCGCTTACGAGGTTGGTTCTTCGCAAACTAGACGGCGATACTCCACTTACTATGTATACAGACCGTGGCTCTTGGTTATTCCAAGTTCTGCGAACTCTTCACCGAGGAAGAGTGGGAAGGATTCAACTATGCGTAAGCTATCTCAACTTCTACCTTTCTTGTTTTGTTGACTTCAGTCGATGTTTTTTTTCTCAGTTTGGATCTTAGTTTCTGGTACGTTCTCTTAAGATCACTACCGATGGAGAGCAAACCAGTGTTTTATAGGTATGGCTCTGCCTTTGGATCTCCACTCGCTCGAGTTCAGGGCTATGGCTGGATCAAGGAATTCATTGCACGCCTCACACATACCCCTATCAAGGAGCACAATTCGTCAACGAACTCTACCTTAGATGATAATCCCACCACCTTCCCTCTGAACCAGAGCTTATACGTCGATGCTACACATGAGGTCGTGGTTCTTAACAGTGAGCAGCCATCCAAGCTGATCCTGCTACCATCCACTAAACTTGGTTTCCAGTCATCACCGCCCTCAATCTCACTAACTTCGCTGCCTCGGGGCCGCTTCCACACACACACATTCCGGAGAACCGTTCTTTCGAAGTCGCCAAGCTCGCACCCTTCGCCACCAACATCCAATTCCAACGTACGTATCTCCTTGTCTCGAAAGCTTGACGTTAACAAATTCAATTGGAATAGTACTTGAATGCACATCAGTACCTGGGCCCCAAATCCGCATCATCATTAACGACGGGGTGACTCCGCTTACTGGTATCAAAGGCTGCCCCGAGCAGCGCGATGGTATGTGCCCCGTCAATACTTTTGTTGAGGCGCAGAAGGAACTTCTTACGGAGACGGACTGGGAGTATGATTGCTATGGTGACTGGACAGTTCCGGAGGGTCCTGCATGGAATACGACCAATGGATCGCCGCCTAAGCCTTGACAAGGTGGTCTCCAATACCCAGAGATGCAACACATGGACTCGGACACGCCATTTATGCGCCATCTAGAATGTATAGCTAGGATACAGACCTAGTTTAGGTCTCATATCCTATCTCTTGATCTGATCCTGGATCCAATTGAACCCTTGAATGGAAGATGTACTGCTTGGTTTCGAGATTGAAAAAAATATTGCATTACTTGCTATAACTAGACTAGGAGCAAAACTAATTTTCAAAACAACTTGGCACCATGACGCCTTGCTGCTCTGGGCGACACTTGAAATAATCTAGGCTGACATGGATTCATTTATATATGGACGAGTTAGTCTGTATATTTTTCCTCGAGGAAATACATACGCCCTTCAAAGCTTTGCAAGGTGCAACATCCGTGCTTTAAGCTAGAGTATTTTGAAACTATCTTGGTCGTTTTTTGGCTTCTCGTCCGACTTCTTTCTTCTCAGCTCTGATACGCTGTCATAAATAGATGCACATCTTCTTCGAACATAGGTGCAATGTCTGTGACAATTTGACAATATACTGGCACAAGCTCTGATACCAGCCTCGCTGCGCCATTAATATCGGGAGAGCTAAAATCAATAAATGACTGCTGGAGATCTAGTTGTTGCACGTTGTTGAAGGGTACAATGTCATCAGGAGGAAACAATCGACATTGCTTTACGTCCACTAGAATTTCGAGTCGAGTTAGCCTCGGACAATGGCGTGCAAAATGCAGCAGATGATCTCATGAAAAAAAAGGGAGGGTGATTGGTGGTAAACACCTAATTCAAAAAATGCTGATCATAGGGAGGGATCGGGCGAGCTCCTCAGTCTCCGCATTAGAATAGAGGAATGGTGTACGGGTCTCTATTCTCAGCCGAGCGAGATTGTAGGATAAGAAGGTCCGAAGGGCTTGAACGAAGACGAATCGAACCCGACGTCATCACGGAACTCTTTGTAGCTCAGTGACCTTCGTGCATTGTGCACTTTGCCAATATTTTTTTCCCCTAAGTTTGGCTAGCATTGGGTCTTCGATCGTACCGCATGCTCTCGACAGTCAACGGCCTGTTTTGGAGGGAAAGTTGTCATCGTCGAGAATTTGGAAGAGTTGCTGAGCATATTGATAGAGTGAGAGCCGAGAGACATGGGAAGGCCTGGGCGATGAAAGGGGGAAAGAGTGTATGCTCCTTGGTGCAGGATTCGTCCGACTGGCTGCAAAGGTCTGGATAGACTCAAGCACCGGAAATCTTGATAATACTGCTAGAACTGGATATGCTGGTTGCCAGGTAGGGAAGCTTCTCAATAGCAACGAGGACTAGATGAAAATCCTTGAGTTCCGCGTGGCGGCTGCCAACTGTGAGAGAAACCAGATCAAAGAGTCTACCATATGGAATAGATCTTGAGGGCAATTGGAGAGTCAAACGCTCGACGTCTTGATGCAGAAGCGACATCCATGGATCAAAGAGTATCCGAGGGGTATCTGACATCATGTACCAGATATCAAGTTCAAGTACTTTTAGATTTGGGAAAGCAACTGCCGCAGGCAAACTTTCTGAGACCGGCGTTAGCTTATAAGTCATGACTTCAAGGCTCTCTGTTGGATAGGAGTCACACATGCACACATTATGGACGAAAATGGAATGTTGGAGGAACTGGCGCCAATCCACGGTCGAGTCTAGGTCCTTACAGTGAATGTGCGTAAGCTTGCGTATATGTGTATCGAGTCCTTACATACCATACATGGCCCTATCATTCGAAGAAGGCTCTCAAGGCCTTCTCCTGACAATACTCGCCACAGAACTCGTTTTCCTACCTCCGCCCAGAACGCCGAGACTTGTATGCATTTCACAACAATGTCCTTCGTTGCGTAAAACAGCGTATACGTAAGTAGCTCAGGGTTCGTGAGCACACTATCGGCATTGAGCGTCATGTCAGGAACTGCTGAGGATGGCAATGATTCGGAATCATAACAGTGTAAATTATCAACATCCAAATTCACACGTGGTTCTGTACAGAGACGATGTCACCATTGTTACTGTACTGATGCCAAATGTTAGCGTTAGAGCTGCTTAGATTTGTTCACGGCTTTAGGCTTGGTTGTCGGTACGAGCACTATGTTTTACTTAAGTTTAATGTACTGTGGTACTAATCTACGGTAGTTCTTGAGGGCTTCACGGTTAGTTCAAGCGATGGTAGTGCCTGAGAACCTCCTTCGTTGGCATTTAATACTTCCTTCTCTTCCTCAATAGTCCGTAGCTCAGTGGTCCAGATCCTCAATTCCTTATGGTGGGTCGAAGCAAATGTGACTGACGGTGTGGATGTGGGGCGCCAGGCAAATGAACGCAGACCTTGCCCGCTGGTCCTTGCATCAATACTGCGTACAAGAAGCCCAGATGTGCGATCCCAAAGGTGTATAGCACCATCTTAAGAAGAGGAATATAATGAAGGGGTTAGGAGGGTAGTACACATACAGAAAAGACCACCAACCTGTATCGCGACATGCAATCATTTGATCTTGGTCTCCGACAAAATATGCGTGTCCCATGAGCTCCCTAAGCTGCGGCTCTGAAGGTTTAGTTTGTGTCTGTATGGACTCCAGTCTTAGTTCGGGTTGAAGTTTCAGACTCCAAAGCATAGATGATGGCTATAGTTGAGAGAAAATCAGTGTAGTGTGGTTCGTGAAGTTGGAGGTCATGATTACCCACCCGGTCTTTAAGGCTCAATAATACATCAAGGCCATCCGATAATGGAAATCGAGAGATACGAACATATCTAATGTCGTCTAAGAAGGGGACATGACTGGCAATTCCATTAGCATCATCTTTTCGGGAAGGAAACAGAAGAGCCCACCGCATCACTTGCTTGGTCACTACATCGTACACTGGGCAGAGTTTTAAGCACCCCGGAGAGCAGTCATGAACAAGACATACAAACAAGCCTTTTTTCACCCCGGCTGTTAATAGGCATGAAATCCTTAGAGGGTTCGATAACTCGCCCCGTAATCAAGAGGAGGGGATTGTTTGGGACAACAGCGACATCTCTTAGTAAAAGCGTATTAAAATTATGGCAAGTGAGCTCCTAATCGTAGGACTGAGTTGCTGGTACTAAATTGATTCGATATGCCACTGACCCGGCCATTCACTGTCTGCAAGATAGCTCAAAGATTGTTATATTCTTCAATGCAAAAAGGTTACATACCATCTCAATAATACTATTTTCCTCGATTAGTAAAAGATCTGTCGAAATCAAATCGTTGACCCCGGGAGCGGAATGGATATGCCTCACTGGTGCGGAACCATAGTGCAGATTGAATTGTACGATGCCTTTGAATGGTTGAGGCCAATTTGCAGCTCTACCAAGGATGTGAGAGGCGATCAAACGAAAGTGATAACATTTACTTTATCAAGAATGTCGACAACTCGGTCAAGGCGGACGAGCAGCCTGTCACTGGAGGGGGACCTAGAATCGCCGTGATAGTCACCTGGGATTGGTAGTACGAGTGTAAAGAGTTAAGGCATACCAAGAAAGTTGTTTCACTTTGTGTCGCCGATGGATATATTCAGCCTGCGAATAATCAGACTTGACAGTACAATCAGCGGTGCTGGCCAGAATAGCATTGATAACTTTCACGGTAACCGTGACAAACCTCAATTACATAGATCACTGTTGTTGATGACTTTGTTTTCTCGTCGTAACTAACATAAGATGTAAGCCTTATTGATCCATATCCCACATGAAAGTCAAAACGTACCTTGTCGTCGCCAACAGCTCAGCGTTTGGAGAGTACTCAATGTCTTGTACAGCTCTCCTTAGCCGCAGAAATTTTGAAGGGTACTCAGGATATATCATGCGCAACGGGGATAGATAGGGTGCATGAACAGTTATGTTTTGCGGGACCAATGAAGAGCCAGGCGTTGGGCGACGTCCTGGACGAAACTTTCGTAGAACATTAATCACCCCTGCAGCGCGTGCTATTCGAGGCAAGCCTTTTCGCTGAGCCTCGACGTCATCAGAAGATTTATCTGGGGATTGCGGAGGTACAACTTGAATGGTAACAGGATTAGGTGAGACGACACGAGACATTGTCGGCCAAGTAACGGCCGATTGTGCAACCGAGGACACTACAGGGGCTATTGAATTTGTGTTGGCCCACGAGCGAAGTCGATGAGAGATTTTGCCTGGGAACGGCTTCCAGGGCAGGTGAGAAGACTTCCATCGCTCATATGCAAACCATGCTATAATGACAACCGACCCAAATGAGGTGATCGCCGTTGTTGCCAGAGTGATGTATCTTGTATACGATGGCAAATCATTGTCTGCGAACGTGAAGAGCACTAGACCCGCCGAGAAGGAACCGATTGATATCGTAAGAAACAAGGGTGCCGATATCTGGATCCATACAGTCAACCACAAAGGAAGACTTCGTCCTCTCGAGCCACTAAAGGACGTGATTGACATAAACTATTGTTTGCAAACACGGAACTTACTATGGTGTGCGCTTCCATATTACAGATAAGAAGCTATTGAGCGCGGCTCCGATGCTGAAGACCAAAGAAGAAAACCAAAACGAGTTAACGATAGATGTGAGAAGGCTTTTGTCCGAACCAAGGGAAATCTGTAAAGTTGTTGCCGTCACAGCGGCAAGCAATGCACCGACCGTAGATATACTCATGAGAATATCTGCTTCACGTTGCTCTTCATATTGCATCGATGGTATCCCTGAGACACTGTCAATTTAAATGGCAGGATTGGAGATAAAATGGAGTAGAACATTACCATGGGTATTAAACTGCCTGAATGCAGACGCGAGTTTATCGAGATCGTTTCCCATTTCACCAGAGAGACCGTCTATATAACGGGAAATGTTATCGATCTCAAACCGTTTCATTGGGTGATTTGGGTCCATATATATCGAGACCAGTTCCTTCAGCGATGAAGCGCGATACTAATATGGTTCTTGAGAAAATTTAACGGTAAGGGAATATGAAACAAATAAACATTTAAATCTTTTGCGAACGAGTCAATGTGGTCTTTGATGTTGTTACCCTCAGGCTAAAGCGGAATCAATGATTCAGTTAGCACTCTTTGTAGTATAACAGCACACTCACAGTTTCCCTGAACTCGTCGAGCTTGTCTTCAAAATCACTGCAACCATTTGCCAAATACTCAAAGTAGATGGAAGCAAAACGGAAATTGATCGGATGGGCGCCTATAACCTTTCGCAGATACTGGGCATTATCGGAGAATATTGATAACAGATTCTCAAGTTCAGTTCGCATACCCCGAGTTGCATCACTAAGAGCGTAAGAACGTCCCAGTTGGCGACATCCAAATATGAGATCATCTAGCTTCCTCAGGAATTCAGCTCTAGTTCGCGTAATGATGAACAATCGGCGTACCTCTTTTCGAAAACATTCAACTCGACTGTTCACAGGTGGATTAGCAAAAAAGAGTTCGGGAGATGAATGGATTCCATACCTTTTCAGACGTTCAAAACGTTCCTCGATTGCTCCCGGCGAATATGGGTCCTTTTGGAAGGGGTGAGCACGGAAGTCCTCATTGAGATAAGCTATATTGATGAATCAAAGATAAAAGGCGACTTAGAGCCTCTGACTTCACGTACGTAGCGTCTCGTCTCTATTCTCCAATGAGATACCTATCGAAGCTAATGAGATTACCTTGAAAAACAAAGAGTGAAGAGGATATACCCTGCATGGCGATGAGGGTAGAAAGGATCGATGGGGTTGAAACGCCGCCGTGTGAACGGACAGCGCTTGTCGACAAGAATTAGCGCCCATCTGAGTGGAAAGTTCCACGACATATGACAAGTGTTTGTTTGGGTTCATAGTGACCTCCCGTGAAGAACGATGTATGGTACATGAACAGTACAATGGAGCCTGATTCAAACGCTAAATTTTTCAGCAAAGAACAGACTCTCGCTGGCATGACAATAAACGCTTCTTGACAGAATTCAAGGGGGTTGTTTGTGTTCGACATAAAAGCCCTAGTTTAACGACCGCTTGGGCAGGTGCGCACTTTTCAAAGGCCAGACTAGTCCCGACATAAGAATTATATAGCGAAAAACACCTTGATAACGGTCTCAAACTTCTAACCCACCTGACGCCTCGCATCGACGGAACCGTGTAGTTGATCGACGGTCATCTGTGGCAGTGGTAATTGAGCCGATAGTCTTGGTTATCGTTAGCAGTCCATTTCGGCCATTGCTATGTGGCCTCAAGACAATAAAAAGTGGTCATGACAAGCCCCAGGGGTCGATGTCGCATGTAAATACATGTGCCTAGGTCGAAACGCACCGCAAAGGCAGTAGTCTCAAGCCCATGCACTTACACAGACATGAGATTGCCGAGCGATGGGGAACTTCTAGCTAGTATAGCCAGCTGAAACTTGTGCACGAACGGTAACAATGTAACTTTATACATCTCTTCCAACCACGTATTACCTCGGAACTTGCCGATTCAGAGTCGCGTATAAGACACATCCAACCTAGTATGCATCCAATACTGTTTAATGTTAAGAGCTAAGTGTACAGGAAGAAGGAAAATGGTGACCTACAAACAAGAACATGTAGCCCATACCTATGCTTTAATAGTAAGAGTGATGTTAGACTATATATTATATAAAGGTCCAATGTGGAAGTGGCACTATGGTCTCTTAATGTAAAAAAAAAACACTTGGAAAAAAAAGCAACATTCCCTGAAGTTCAAACCATATTCTGAACCCATCTGGGTCATCCTCCTTGTCTTAATTCTTTTTTTCTCCTTGGCTTAGAAAGTGCTGTATACAATGGCCACAGTGCCATGACAATATTTTTGTGTCATGTGCATTGTGTAAATGGCCACAGAGCTTCACAAAACACTGTAGGAATATCTTCTTGTCAACTTGTTCTTATACCTCCTACTCAAACAGATATTCAGCAGCATATAGACAATTTCAGTGTGCAGCTAGATAGCCAGTGCACAATGTGCTGAAATTTCTTAATCAGAAACTATGCATTTGTCAATGAACCATTGTTGTTGGCCATAGATGTCTCAATAAATGCAGCTATCAATGAGCATTTGCATATTCGATCAGATATAAATGGCCACCATACCTGCCTAATCAAAGGTGTAATATATTATGCTAATCAGCACTTTGTATGTAGGTATATAGATCAGGAGGGAGCTGTATAGTTTCACAGTGGGTTTACTACTGACAATACCTTTTTACTAGAAGCTAGAAGCATTTCATCTGTTAATATGTCTCTATGTAGAGCTGGAACGGCTCCAGTATTATTTTATAAAAAATGCTGATTTTATCATAACCTTAATATAATGAGTGTGAATAAGTGAAATTAATTATTTAGATCTCGGAACATGCCAGCAACGGATGCATCATACCCGTAGGCCATTCGCAACAACAGTGTTGGTTGCGCAAGAGAATATATGGGTGAGTAGCTCTGGGTTTGTAAGGGCCGTATCAGTGCTGGATGTCATGCCCGATATCTATCGATGGTCGATGATGAGAAAATAATAAACGAGGGACATGCAACACCCAATGATTCGTTATTGTTTGCACCGTGTTTACCGATTGTGAGCGTTCGAAGACATCGCTGTGATATAGATGCTCTTGGTATGTCTTGATTGTCTACAACCTCATTCAGGCACGGGCATGTCGCTCGCATATCATAACCTCGTACAGTGCCATCGATATCAACGCATTCAACCAGGTGTACTTACACAACATCTGAGGCAAGCTCTATTTATGGCATACGCACTTCGCCTTCGCTTTGTCTTTGTGCGAGGAACTGTTGATAAATAACCTAGATACATACCGAAGAAAGGAATAATACAGAAGCCAATATTACAAACCTTTACGGCCTCACGACAGGCCGAATCAACAAAGGCATTTGATTACCACCCTCGGGATCTGTAACCAACACAGGCCGTTGAACAACGGACGACTTCTTTACGATGTCCTTTGTTGGCACAGCAAGTTCAAACTCGAACGCGCGCACAAGTGTAAACAGGAGTGCCTTTGTCCTGTAAGAGAGAATGAGACAATGCGTCAGCACCGGTACTGACACAAGATGGATGAAAAGGGGTGCTTACTCGACAAGTGAAAACCGATACCCGATGCATGCGCGAGGTCCACCGAGGAAAGTGAGCATGTTACTCCACACTCCAGGGATATTGTTCGCGCCTTCTGGGACGTGCTCCCAACGTTCTGGCCTGCAAGAATAGCGAATATAAGCCTTGTAGAACGAGGTGTTCATAATATTAAATGATACACACCTAAACTCTTTAGAGTCTCCACCCCAGATGGACTCTTCACGGTTGATAGAAAGAATAGGGATCATCAGAGTTTGTCCTTTGCGCACCCTAAAAGGTATTAATGACTTTAGCGGTCCGGCATGCACCCTCGAAAGTCAGTGCCTACCTGATTGACTCATGGACGACGCCCTTCCTGTCTGTAATTGGAGCAGACAGTGGGAGAATGTCGTCCTTCACAGCGACGCGAATGGTGGACGGGACGGGAGCATGGACCCGCATGGTCTCGCGGACAACCATGTCAAGATAAGGTAAGGCATTGAGCTGTTCCATAGTTGGGTTGTCTGTGTCGACGGACAGAAGCTCTTCACGGAGTTTGTCCTGGACAGCTTTATCCTGCGTTAATGCGTATAAAGCCCACGTCGTGCCAGTGCTAAAATATCGCATGAGATAGCTGCGTTCATGGGGAAGGAAGTGGCGGACCTAGTGGTTTCATGGCCAGCTACAAGGAAGGTAGGAACCTCTAGAAGATAAGATGTAATCAGCTTTCGAATGGATCGTGGTAGAAGGGAGTTCCGTACGAGCAAGCACATCCTGATCGGACATTCGATGATGCTCTGGGATGTCAGTAGCCAGGTTCGATTTCATCAAGAGGGTGAGAAGATCCCTCGTCTCCCCCTTCTCATGGATTGAGGCTTTGCTCTCCCGCACAAGCTCACCAGCAATGCGATTCATGGTCCTTTTTGCCTCAGCAGCTTTCACATCTTGTTCGGTTTGCTACACCAGATGTTATCACCTTCATTCACAAAACAGAAAGTGGCTTACCAGGAAACGAAGAAGAGGAAACCATGTGCGAATTATGGGAATGAGAGAAAGCTTGGTACCGGCTTTGAACATGATAGCAAACGCCGCGTTGAGTTCATTCTTCTTAGGATCTCGACTGAGCGCATCAAACTTATAGTTAAACCCTGCAGCAGCTCAAATCAACATTTGCGTGCCCAAGGATAAAAAAAACATACCTGCTAAGCCAATGATGTCCAGCGTCGCCCGGCTTAACCAGGACAATGCGTCAACCCGGCCCTGGCCGCCTTGTTTGGCGATATCTAACGCCCACATGTCGCGTACCTAAATATGTGGTCAGGCTCCTTTCTCTATACCACTCAAAGGAGCCGGGACACGCACTTCCATTGCTTTAGTAACAAAAATCTCGGTAAGCTCTCGAACTTGAGTAGGTCCAAATGCAGGATTCTATCACCAGAGATTGTTAAAAACTGAACAAATAACATGAAAAGTGGTCCCTACCATGACTTTACGCTACAAGTACCTGAGTCAAACCATATTTGATGGCGACAGCGTGAGTTACTTGCCTGTTGCTTATGTTTATCCCCTTCAACAACAAGCACACCTATTGGTGTCCCGAAATGAGTTAAAGTACAAAGAAATATGACATAAATAAGCCACTGACCTTCGCCAAGGATACGAGACAGATTGTATCGCGCAGCTTCTGGCTTTTGGTAAATGCTTGTATTCATCAGAATGTGGTTCAAAGCTTTAAGGTCCGTAGTATACAATCGCCTGAGCTATAAGAAAAGTTCTGAGTCAAACTTCTAAGCCTTCTGAAAAGCTTAACATACACCAAAGAAGATTTTATACTGGATTGTCGAACCGTATTCTTTAATCCACTTCTCATGAAGGATAGAGTTTTCCTATAACATCTCGTCGATATGTACGCCCAGAAGCATTCTAAAAGATCTTACCGCTGCCCATATCTCCTTCATATGACCATAAATAAAGCTTGGGCTCCTTGGGCCAGGAAGATCGCGCAATGGGGAAGTCACCTCCCCGTACATCAGCTTCAACAAACGGTACGCGCCATAGGCAAAGAGCGTGGCAGAGAGAGATCCAACGAGTTGAACGACGGTCATTGTCAAAGCTCAAGCTTCAAGATCTAAGCCTTCCAGCTCAAGGCGGGCAAAGGTATGCGTGTACTGGCCGGCCGCAGTATGTCATTGCTGGCATCTGATCAGGGATCTCCCACATGATGACACTGAGATCAGATACTGTGCAATGATGACAATTTGATGACAATCATTAAATCAATAATAATAATTAATTACATAGTAAATGTTGGAAATTCGTTGACCATGAGAAATATTTTCCTCTTCCCTCTGAAGTAGTACTACATAAGTATGTATTCATACGCGTCCTACCGTGCCTCTCCGCGTTCCAAGTGGATGAAAGTCAAAGCGCTCGCTTACCCCATGATACCTCGGACACTACCTTATTTCCTTCCTCGGCCATACCTCTGCGCTTCAACTCACATGCGTCATAAACTTAAAGTGTGTTGGTTTCTTGCTACATTCCAAGGTGTTCAGTGAAGTCTCTCGGTTCTACCTCGCACAAAATGCGGTTATTGATGGGTACAATGGTTTTGACGCCAGAATTACAGTCGGAGATGTTGGCTCACGGTTGTCTATTGACAGCCTCTTCATCACCAATTCCTTTCAGCATCGAATTGCGCCACTCGAACCCAAACTCGGATAGCCGTCTTGTCTTGTCACTTCGGGTTGCATCTGTTCGTTGCCAAGTCACACGATGTGATTAAAATTGCGCTCCTCTCCATCCTGGGCCCCGTTAACGTCGCATAAAGCTGTTCGCTAACCATCAGTGACCGCGTTGCGCCGAGCCAACTTGATATTCAAATCAAATTAACCGTTGAATGGGGTTCTCAATATCTTTCTGATCTCTATTGGGATTCGTGAAGTACAAGGATTAACAGAGTATAAGGTCGACTGCTCCCTACTCGGCTGTGAATAAATAAGGCTTCCCCAATCCGTCACGTCTTACATTTACTACTGCATGGATACAAGTAACAAGGGTGCCTTGACCACAACGATGTGCGCAATCGTTTTAGCTTGGCGGGTCCGTTATCCACCGTGTCGGATGGCAACACTTACTGCGACTGCTCACCCAATGCATATAAAGGAGCATCAGTTTCCTGCCTCCTTCACTCTCAAAACCGACGACCCAAGACTTCCCATCGACAACATTAGAAGATGCTTCTTACACTATCCTGCACTGCGCTCCTCGGATCTTTACGTGAGTCGAGCGCTGATGCATCCAATTATAAAGAGTAAAACTGATGTCGATGTCGTCAGTGCCCTTTTCGGCTGTTGCAGCAGACCTGTGGAATTGGGAAGGAGCACATATTGATGTCGCTGCGGACAACCGTGCGATTGATTGGTGGTATACACAGGTTGTCAGTCAGAATGCTGCACCGAACGGGATACCACCGTCTATTGAGATTGTTCTCAAACACGGTCAGTTCCACAAATAGCGATAAGATTTCAAGTATCTCATGAGAAGTTTCAAGGCAATACTTTCCAATATGGTTCCTCAAATACCCCACTGTACACCGTGGAGATTGATGGCTTTGACTTAGACGGCCTTCCCTTCGCACAAACGCTCGTGTTTAACGCATCATCTATACTTCCCACTCCTTCCGGTATCACTCAAGGGACCTGGGGGAAGGATAGCAACGAAATATCATTTACTGCTAGCCAAGATCGGAAACATTTTTCAGTCCACCTCAACACCCCTTCTGCCACTGGCACTATCACCATCAACAGCGAAAGCTCTGCTCGCACTGGCTGCGGCGGCCTTGACGTTGCCGATTCACCGTTCTTTAGCAATTTGGTGTCGGATGGCCGCGAATTGACGACTTCCGAGGCTATCCTCTATGAAAAGACTGGTTGGCGCATCACCGTCCCTGGTAGCTACATCCCCCCAAATACAGTTTTTCGCGTCTTGATAATTCATTTATAGGTGGCTTATCGACCGTTGATGTTACTCTTGACGGGAAAGCTGTCCAATTCAGTGGCGCGGGATACAAGGATTCCAACTGGGGACCAAATGCCATGAACGACTTCATTAATTCGTGGTACGTCCTCATAGCCCAGGTCGGACCATGGTCGTTTGTCACTTTCAGCGGTGAACCTCTCACTGGTACCAATCGCATCAACTCGGGCCATCTCAGCTACAACGGAGTTTTCGTAACAAGTCAGTGCAATATCATCGGTGAACGGAGAACCGATATATCAGTCATCACTCCGAGTGGCGAGGTATTGGACAGCAACGTCATCGCTCCGACTGCGTTCGATGTGACTTTCGTTTTGCCCAACTCCACAAGTGTTTCCTTCCATGCCGACAATATCGCTGTCAACCCGACTGTCAGTATTTACCACCGATGGACTGCAAAATACACTGGAGGCATGGTTGGTTGGGAACAGTACTCCTCCTATGGGCTGACAGAGTGGATGAACCCCGGAAATCTCAGCCACTGGCCTTACATTCAGTAATCGCTGACCATTCGAGAACCTAGATTATATTTTGAAATATTGTTTTCCTTGTCAATGGTCTCATTTTAGAGAAATCTGCATATTCTAAATGTCCGATGGTTCAAACGATATCGATAAGCCGGTTCCTATGTTTCCCAATGTTCGACCGTGTCCCACCCGCATTGGAACCTGAAGCCCATCTCTTGGAGAAAGGGTCAGTTGTGCTCATGGCCTACAACTATGAACCTCTTAATATCGTCTTGAGGTGTCATTCTGTGGGTGTTCATTTCCTGAGTCCCTCTTCCTCTGGATGGTAACTCGAAAAGTCTAAGCTCAATCCGCCCCGGGAGGTATATGTATAAGCAAAAAGTACTAAACCCAAGATACATCCAGTAATGTCCCATTGACGCCCCTCGCGCTACACAGAAAAGCTATAGTGTATGTCTATAGATATAATACTCAACACTCAATAAACAAATTGATAACTCTGCATTCCCTGCACCGTGAAACCCTCTCACGACGTTGATACATAGGGTTTGATGAGCATAGGCAGTTGGCTGCCGCCGTTTGGCTCGCTCACAAGCACTGGCCGCGTTACAATCGTCGATTTTGTCCCGATATCTGTGACAGGTACTGCGAGCTCAAACTCAAAGGCACGAATAAGAGTGAACAGTAATGCTTTCATCCTACGCGTAGAAAAATTTAGATGTAAGATTGGTGGGCAGACAATAGGGAAGTTGGAACGTACTCGACAAGGGAGAAGCGATACCCGATGCATGCGCGTGGACCACCTAGGAAAGTAAGCATGTGACCCCAGACGCCCGGAACGTTCGCTGCTGCCTCTGGAATTGACTCCCAGCGTTCAGGTCTGACAGAATTGTTCTTGAATTACAAAACGTAGGGAGAGGATAACACGCACTTGAACACTTTCGCATCATCACCCCATATATCTTCGCTACGATTCATAGCAAGAATAAGGATCTGAACAGTCTGTCCTTTTCGTACTCTTAACGAGAGTTAATTGATGTAACAACTATGAACTGAGGTAAAACAAACCTTATTACGTTGTGAACGATGCCTTTGCGGTCCGTGAAAGGTTTGGTGAGGGGAATGATATCGTCTTGAGTTGCCTCACGGACAGTCTGGGGAACAGGGGCATGAAGACGGAGAGTTTCACGGACAACCATGTCCAGATAAGGGAGGGCATTGAGTTGGTCCATAGTGGGGCTATCGGTATCAACGGCGAGCAACTCATCACGGAGTTTCGTCTGCACATCTAAGCGTTGTGAAAGTGCAAACAGTGCCCAGGTCGTCCCAGTGCTAAAAGGCTGGTCAGAGAGAGGAAGGAGCGAACAAGAGGACGTACCTAGTGGTCTCGTGACCCGCAGTGATGAAAGTAGGAACCTCTGTGCAAGTGGAGATCAGCTATTCTTTCTATAGACAAGACATTGAAACCTCACCAGAAATTCCCATATGGACGCCAATGATTCTGAATGCAGTTTCGCATTCGTGGAAATTAATTTCCACTTCATCCACAACATTTTGAGCCTCATTTAAGCGTAGAATGCGTTAATGAAGGAAATCAAAGAGATTGAGGTTTTCAAGAGCTCAAATATACCTGGCATTGTAATGTTCTTGCATGAAAGTTCTACCTAGTAACGTCCCTTTGAGGCCCCTCGCGCTACACAGAAGAAGGTAGTGTATGCATATAGATATAATACTAAACACTAAATAAACAAATTAACAACTCTGCATTCCCTGCACCGTGAAACCCTCTCACGACGTTGATACATAGGGTTTGATGAGCATAGGCAGTTGGCTGCCGCCGTTTGGCTCGCTCACAAGCACTGGCCGCGTTACAATCGTCGATTTTGTCCCGATATCTGTGACAGGTACTGCGAGCTCAAACTCAAAGGCACGAATAAGAGTGAACAGTAATGCTTTCATCCTACGCGTAGAAAAATTTAGATGTAAGATTGGTGGGCAGACAATAGGGAAGTTGGAACGTACTCGACAAGGGAGAAGCGATACCCGATGCATGCGCGTGGACCACCTAGGAAAGTAAGCATGTGACCCCAGACGCCCGGAACGTTCGCTGCTGCCTCTGGAATTGACTCCCAGCGTTCAGGTCTGACAGAATTGTTCTTGAATTACAAAACGTAGGGAGAGGATAACACGCACTTGAACACTTTCGCATCATCACCCCATATATCTTCGCTACGATTCATAGCAAGAATAAGGATCTGAACAGTCTGTCCTTTTCGTACTCTTAACGAGAGTTAATTGATGTAACAACTATGAACTGAGGTAAAACAAACCTTATTACGTTGTGAACGATGCCTTTGCGGTCCGTGAAAGGTTTGGTGAGGGGAATGATATCGTCTTGAGTTGCCTCACGGACAGTCTGGGGAACAGGGGCATGAAGACGGAGAGTTTCACGGACAACCATGTCCAGATAAGGGAGGGCATTGAGTTGGTCCATAGTGGGGCTATCGGTATCAACGGCGAGCAACTCATCACGGAGTTTCGTCTGCACATCTAAGCGTTGTGAAAGTGCAAACAGTGCCCAGGTCGTCCCAGTGCTAAAAGGCTGGTCAGAGAGAGGAAGGAGCGAACAAGAGGACGTACCTAGTGGTCTCGTGACCCGCAGTGATGAAAGTAGGAACCTCTGTGCAAGTGGAAATCAGCTATTCTTTCTATAGACAAGACAAAACTTGGACTAACGATCGATAACGTCCTGATCAGACATGCGTTGGTGCGTAGGAAGGTCGGTAGCCATATTCGACTGCACCAACAGAGAAAGTAGATCGCGTGATTTTGATATTGTTTTGTCCTGAGCAGCCATTTTACTCTCTCGTAATAACTGACGCCCAATACGGCCCATAGTACCTTGCGCCGCTTCGATTTGTGGGTCCTTTTCAGTACGCTAGGCGATAGTTTAAATATCGCAGTTGGCAATCGAGAGCGAGATACGACATACTATGAAACGCAAGAGCGGGAAGAGGCCTTTCATCATAGGAAGAATGCTCATAATCGTCCCAGCATGGAAAATAGTTGCAAAAGCGGCGCTGAGCTCATTCTGCTCATGATCATCATTAAGAGCGTCGAATTTATAATTGAAACCTGATAAAATCTATGAGTATCATAGGTGTGGATCGTGAAGATGGGGGCAAACCTGCTAATCCGATGATATCAAGAGTTGCTCTACTTAACCAAGAAAGAACTTCAATGCGACCGACACCTCCTTCCTTTGCAATCTCGGCGGTCCAAATATCTCTGAGCTGAATGAATGTCAATAGGTAGAAATCACACCATAAGATGCAACTTACTTGACTAGATTTTGCCAAGAAAATCTCGTTGAGCTCTCTGATCTGCGCTGGTCCAAAGGCAGGATTCTGAAAAGGAAATCAGAATAAGAAGTAGAAAGTTAAGATACTGCTCACCATGACTTTGCGCTATAATTAAGCACCGACCCGACAACATCAGCAAAATATTGCGGCGTTTTCCCTCTAAAGGATCGTACCTGCTGCCTATGTTTATCTCCTTCTACGACGAGGACACCTGTGATTGCGAAAAATTAAATTACAGTAACGGATAGACGAGTTTGAACACACCTGCACCAACGATACGGCTCAGATTGTAACGTCCGAATTCCGGCTTTTGGTAGATATTCGAGTTCATAAGAACATGATTAAGAGCCTTGGTGTCCATCGTGAATAGTCGCGTCATCTAAAGCTTTGTTAATCCAGAGATCAAAGTCACGGTATAGAGAGTGAAAAACATACACCGAAGAGACTCTTGTACTTGATTGTTGGACCGTACTGCTGAACCCATTTCTCTTGTGGCACCATGTCCTACATAATAGTGCAGGTTAAGCTATGAATAAGTAACAAAACATCAAGCAGAAATTCAATTCGGTGCGCACCCCCTGCGATATTTCTTGAAAATTGCCATAAAGCCAGCTAGGGCTTTCTGGGCCAGGCAGATAGCGCAAAGGAGACGTCAACTCTCCATAGACAAACCTAACACCTTTGTACAATCCAAATGTAGCAACGGCAGCTCCGAAAGCCTTGAGAAGCTGAACAAAAATAGGATCCAGCTCGAACATGGGAGAAGACCAGGCCGATGGGCCTGTATTTATACATATCCAAAGCCCTGTCTGCGAATCCAGACGGCAGGTTCTCTGGCTTGCGCAGTCCCAATGAAACAGATTTCATGATGTTCTGTCAACATCGATGACAAACGCAGCTCGGATACTTTCCGGCGTCATTCTCGATCACGTGTGTTCTGTCGGCTGGCTTCCGCGGATGAAATTGCATATTGACCGCCACCTGTGCTAAGTAGCAGTCATGCACTCTACAGATTGGGCTAAAAATGAAAAGAAAATCATCATAACGAGTCGTACGCTTAGTGACATGGTAAGTACTACTATATAGTTATTATAATATCATGAATGTAATGAGGTCTATGAGGGCAAGTAACACAAGGATTACTTAGCCCAAAAGTGAGCGATAAAGCAGGGTGTACGCTGATCATTCCTCGTCGAATTCGTCTTCAACGGTAGGCCGCCTCCTTTTCTCGTCCTCTCTCGTCCTCGCCTCCTCTCGTTCGGCCCTTAGCTTCTCCTCATGTGCCCTCTGTCTATCGTCGTGATCCCGTGCCTCTTGAGAAGTAACTGCATACTGCCTCAAGCACTTTAATAAAAACGTGCACGGCAGCACTGCATTCCCGTACATCTGGTGAATTTTAGTGTCATCACGACAAATCCCGCCAAAGATAACGTCCTTTCCAAGGAAATCTAGCCTACGTAATCCTTCACCAAGTGAGCCTCCAGGTACTCCAGGCTCGCGCGAGCGGTTGTATCTATACGCCGTGCCAACTTCTGCTTGTTTTTTGTGATCAAGTGCGTTGAAGTCGGTTCCCGGCGCGATAAGATGAAGGCTAGCAGCGAGCGACTCGATTACTTCGCCACAGGTCACCCCGATAGCTTTATTCTGCGCTGTCACGATTGACGTCCATGGGAGTGTCTCAGATACGATGCGGATTTCGGTGACGCGCGGATACGTTGCTGGTTCATCGCGTCCTTTTGTCCACGATAAATGCCGCTCGTCCGTCGAGCGGAAACAATCGTTTGACTGGTAGAGCATGTTCCATTTTAAATGAGGTTTGTCTTCGATGTCCGCTAAGGGCTCCAGCAATGGGTTAATCTTGATTGGTATACGGAGTAGTCCGCATATAAACGGTTCAAGCACGGGACCGTCTAAGGGGAAGGATGAGCGGGTCCATAATACTCAACACACAAAAGAACACAACGTACAATCAGGACCCGCCATGAATGGATCCAACTTGTCCATGCGGTCGCCAAAGCGGTCCGTACGTGCATGGGAAGGGTTCTGATACTGTTGAGGTTGGGCCATCTGATGGGCGGGCCACGCAGGCGTATTTGTGTGCGGATCAAAGGTCAGGAATCCATAGCCCATTGGAGTCTGATGAGGTGGTAGCGGTCCAGGAACCACCGGACCAGTATTCCAACCCGCTCCTGCTGCACCGTAATATGGCATGGGCGCACTCATCGGCCACGCACCTTGGTGTGGTGGATATGGCGAGGGTTGACCTGGGAACATCGTTGCAGGGTTTGGAGGGTAGAAAGGTGGTGGCGCTCCTGCAGATCGTTGGGGTGGCGCTATTCCAGGCCAGCCGCTATGACCAGCCGCTGCATGGCCAGGTGCGGACCAAGGACCTTGGGCAGCGGGATTTGGGGCCAAATATTCTGTATAGAGAGTGGGCGGCGGCGGATTCATAATAGCTCGGCCGTGGCTTGCGTACATGTCTGGTGATGGGGGTATAAATCCTGGAGCGTATGGAGATGAAGGGTAGATAGGGAAGTTTCCAGCGTGCAGTGGTTGGGAAGCCCATTCTGGACGTGAGTGACCCGGAGGAGGCTCTGGTATTACTGGCTGGGTGGGTGCTGCCGGGGATCGGTTCAACATCTCCGGAGGTGGTGGTATAAAAGGCCTGGCCATCTTTGGTAATCGAGGTATCGTTTTGGGTATGAAGACTAACAACTCAGGTCAGCAGTCATCGAGGCTGAAGCTAGGGGTCAACTCACTGATCGTCTGGTATCTCGTAGTATTGCCAAAAATAATCAAAATCTACAGCTGTCTTGAGCAAGAATCAAGCGAAGAGTACCCAGAACATGACTGAACAATCAGGTCTTGTGAATCTCTTTGGAGACGATAAAGACACACACCCTACGTTGTCAATTTGTTTCAACTGTGTCAGTCAAAATTACTACACGTATCCTCGTTAGCGGATAGCCGAAGGTCTTCAACGGGCAAATGACCCCCATCGCTCAAGCAAACTGCTCACCAAAATAACAGAGGGGCGCTTTCCTAGTAACAAGGTCTTCCCTGCCTTCAAAAGCTTCCCGTATCAAAAAGACACGCTGAGATATGTTGAAGTCTTTAGATCCAACCTAGGCGATCCACACGGCCTCGAATTGTAATCGTGTGCCGGCAAAAGAAAGCTATAATGTCACAGGAGGTAGTGAGAGGAAAACAAGCAGAGAAGATGGATGCACAAAGACAAAGATGACAGCGCCAACCGGCTGTACAGTTCACAGGAGAATTACTAGAAATGACGGCCTGCTTAGAATCAGATTGCTGATATGATCGAACACGTGTTTTCGGATCCGACCCATCTCCCGATCTTCTGTTGAAGCTGGGTGCGCCCACATATGTCCACTTGTCCACAGGAGCCTAGTGGATCAACATGAGGAAACGATACACCACACAGCGCTTTTTCACATCATTTTTCTGTTGGATTTTGAAAATTTCTGAGGGCTATGCTTTGATTGCAAAGTTTTAAGCGCGTGTTTGTTGGTGGCAGTCTGATGGAGAATGCTTGCAGCCACATTCTAGGTTCTAACCATGTCGGAACCGACACAGGTACACGTGTTACAGGCCAGCAATGACAGGATTCAGCACTGTCGTTACTTGCAGAGTGCAGATCAATTCATGAAATATTTCAAAGGGTGAAGGTATCAGGACACATCAGACACGGGGGTAATATGACGGATAACCGTTAAAAATGTTATGGTGTAGCATAAAAAAGGCATGATAAACTAAACTCCCTGCCGCTTAGCTCGATGTCAAGTTGAAGACGAAGATATTCGGAGCCTTATACCCTAGTCGCTGAATTGCATATGCATCGTTCTTATGTAGTCCATCGAAGCCGCGACGATCGCGAAGCCAATCTGTTGCAAGGATCAGAATAAGCCTGAGGGCGGTTAATTGAAGCACAAAGATGAACGCACCACTGCGTTTAACTTGGTCAACAGGCACGAGGGAAGCACCAGGACCCATGCCTGGGGTATAGTAACCAGTACCAGGCCATTGCCCTGGGTTATTTTGATGCATATTGCTGGTAGCTGTCTTCCTGATGCCCTCCTGTACGCGCGGTGGAAGTGAGTTGAGTTCTCCAGATGTGACGACATTCGCGTAGCTGAATACGTAGGAACGGATTAGCCACCGTCGAAGTGACTATGAATAGACCAGTAATAACGACGACGCACTCTCTGTAGAGCTGACCACATATATCGTTCAGCGTCACCCCATTATCATTCGTGACGGTTGTGCACCACGGGCTAATGTCCGTGATGAGGTAGAGCTGCTTCACGCGTGGCAAGGTCGCAGGTTCATCTTTATGTATGAACGGCAGATCACCAGTGCGAGATTCTTGATTAAAACCACTCGTATGGCCTACAGCGGAATGAACAGCGGCTATGGAATGGATACCAAAGGCAAATCGCACCAGTGACGATATCGAACTCAAGAGTAAAGGCGTGTTTCCCGAGAAGAATTGGATGTAGCTCGACTTCGCAGCCGAGAAGAAATAGATCGGTTTGGGTTAGAACAGGCCCATCTGACGATCACAGCTGGATTAGAGCATTCGAGTGAACATAAGGAAAGACTTACAAGTCGGCCCCGGATTCCATTTGTTTGATTTCAACAAATCCATAGTAACTCGCGCGAAGGGTCAGCTTGGTGTTGGGCTCGCGTGTACAGAAGGCAAGTTATGAGTCTTGTGTGGCGGCAAGAACCAACAATGCGATGAGATCACGATAAGATCTTTGACAAGTAGCTGTTTCTTTAGACAGAGGAAGAATTATGTGGTGAGCCACGGCAATGAAACCATTGAAGGGGGCTTAATGTATCAGCCATCAAACATGCGGACGCCTCGTTTAACCTTCTCAGGGATCCTTATGTTCCGAGTGGGTATGCAATCCCCGATTGATGTAGAATAAGATACATAGGTGGGATAAAATAACTACACTACAAGCGATATACAATAATGCAATGGTTAAGGCTGTACAGAGTCCATGCGATGCCAGTAGGTATTGTGTCCAAATGGGTAGAAAACATGCGGTAAGTGAAACAGCGGCCGTTATCTATGTGGCAAAAATGAAGTCAGTAAATGTTCTTCTAAAATCATAGAAGCAAATAGTATCGTCAAGGATCAGCAATAAAATGCAATATATGGTTATCTCCACAAACAAGGATCAGAACAGGTCTGAAGTTATTTCATCTTACAGTGACGATGCAAGGAAATGGAAGAGGGGCAGTGAACGGCTACTCACAATACACAAGAAATAAAGAAACAGCCTTGATGAACACGAAAAACAGTTGCACTGTAGAGCTTTAATCAGTTCAAGTTCAGAAGTTAAATGGAAGAAGAGTATAATAAAGGTCAGATTTAAAAGGCAATATCGTTTGTCCGCAGTCTCTCGAAAGAGTTGGAACAGGTCTGATAGATTATCATCCGCGACGAGAGGGCGTAGAAGGGGGGGTGACAAAGACGGAACGTGAAACTCACATGATACATTGTTAATACAATTAAGCAACCATCGGCGGTAGAGCCGTTGGCTGCCACCGAGTCCTTGCAGGTGCAGTCTCACCATACACCCATACGTCCTCCTCTATCTCATTGACATCATCGCCGCCACAATCTTCAACGTAGACGCCCACACCAGAGCCCTCATGAGGATCGAGGAGGACCTCTAGGCTGGAGCGGCGTTCCTTGAGCTGTAGCTTTCGCAACGCCTGCATGAGGTCATCTGCAAGAGGAGTCGCATTCGGAGGCTCTTCTCTGATCTGCTCCCAACCGACAGGAGGCGATCCAGGTGGAGATATAAGGAAATTCTTGTCGGTTACTGGCGGGCGGAGATAATTCTCCTCTGGTACTATATTGCCAAACATATCCTCCGCTGTCAATGGGTTGGGATCAGCACGATAGACGCGCAGAACAACCTCAGCACTGTAAGACCATATTAAGAATGATACGTCCATGACAGTACTGTCACCCTCTTACCTATCCTGAGACTGCTCTATGACGATGGGGTCACACTGTTGTTTCGCTGTTTCGGCGTTGTCCTCGAATCTGTACACGATGATAATGCGGCCAAATCCGGGTAGCGGTGCCCATCGATTTATTTCGCCAAAGGTTGCAAAGTGGTCGCGGAGCACGTCAAGGATTATTGGGTGAAAGTAAGCTTTAGGCACCGAGGTGACCGTTATAGTGTTTGTCCGTTGAGAATAATGAGTAGGCGAAGGAGATTTTCGCGAAGACGGCGTTGAAATGGAAAAAGTCATGATAGTCGTAAAAGGAGATGGTGGTCAGACATGAAAGACAACAGGTCGTTTTAAAAACTTTTTGGTTGTTGTATTAGTAAGCAAACCTGTACAGGTGTAATCTCTAAGCGAAGCCTGGGCGCAAAACCAGTACACCCTTGTACCGCAGCAATTGCGCGGTTTCGAAAACAGCGAAGCAGTACACTATTAGTATATTATTTACCATTTGTCTTGGTAAGAGACTTCGGACAAGAGATGATTGAAATTCTAAATGTCCAGATACTACATATAGTACATCAGTGTTCAAAAGAGAATCTACTTCTCTCTCAGTCGGTCCTCCACTTGAGCCTTCTTCTCCTGAAGGGCCCGGACTTTTTCATCTTTGGTCGCATCATACGACAGTACGGTCTGGTTGAAACTTGAATCATATGGATTAATTGAAGACCATGTGAAATGAAGCATCCAATACGACTCACGGATTTTCCGGGGACTTTTGGAATTGTTTATACAGCAGATCCTGTGTTATGATACCAAGGACATGTCAGCAAATGTAGAAGTGAATAACGTATTGAATGCCAGACTTTGTATTGCTGTAATCGGAGCCCCGGATGCTTGACATAAGTTGTATGAGCTATACGGGCCATGGTAATCAGATGATAAGATATCGCACCTCAATTTTAGCCTTCGGTAGTTCGCGCTCTTGGTATGCTTCGAAAGCAGCCTAGAATATGACACTGAGAACAGTAATCTGACATCTAATCGGAAGTGTTACCTTGAAGCGTCGCTGACAAGATGCAGTGGATCAGGTCTTCTGCAAATAGATAGCTATAATCCCAAGCGTACCTCTGGGTGCCGCTCAATACCAGCTGCCTGCTGCCCAATACTCGCCTTATCCATCTTGGCATTCACTACCTCCAACAGATCAAGTGCGTTGTCGATACCCGTCGCCGCATAGCTTTCGATCTCCCGTTTCTCAAACGGTACGTCATCCTGAGCACTTACAGCGGCGAGGCCACCGCCTGCAGCGATAGCGCCAGGGCCTGCAGGTTTAGGAGTCGGCTTCGCTTTGGATCCGGCCTTCGGTGCCGCTTTCACCTTGGATGGCCCAGATGCCTCCTCTTCGGCAAGGAGCCGCGCGTTCTCAGCCTTCCGTGCAAGGTCTGCCTTGCGCTTCTCCTCCTTATCTAGCTGGCTGGCCTTGGTAGTTTTTGATCCATCCTTCCACGCATCAGATTCTTTCTTCTCCTAAATTTGTGATAGAATATTAATCTGCGAAAGGGTACTTGTGGACGCTACTTACCTTTTCTACTGCGGCTTGGGCCTTCTTGTTGGCCTCGTTCTCCGCCTTCTTAGCGCGGCCGCTCTCTTTCTTCGCATTACCTCCCTTGGGGGCCATTTGTGTCGTTGAAGGGTTGGTTCTGGGCAAGGAGTGGACGATCGTGCGATGACGATAATCAGCAAGTGGAAGCAGTGTTGACTCGAAATTACTTGTCTAATCTAATCAGATAAATAAAATATGAGATCAATTGTGTCATGATCCTGACTCGGGTGCATGTGTACTTATATTCGAATCGCATGCCAACCAAGTGGAACAAACCCGTTAGTATGGGGATATTGGCGGAGATGGACTTCTACGTAGTCAACTTCCACGTTCGAATTATATTGCTGACAATCCATTCATATGAACTGACAGCGGGGATAGATTCTTTCTTCATGGCCGCTTGTCACGGTTTCTTGCAAAGTATTGAGAATCATACGGCATGCATCACCATTTTCTACCTACACTTTACAGAAGCTTGTAAGTATTCAAGGCCATCAGTATCGGAGTAATGTTGGCTAACGACGATACCCTTTCAGCATCATTTATTTTTTGGATTGCATCAACATCTAGAGCTTCTTTGGTTTTGCCTCTCTAACAGTTTGCACTTCGGTCTCCTTGTAACAAGATCATTCTGTTGGACAGATTCTCTACCTTTAGCCCATAACGTTAGTCGATCAGTCTTCTTATTCGCAGGCATGTCATCTTTTGATATTATGCGTAGCCTTTAACACAGTTTAAAACTCTCCTAACTGGCGCCTCGTCCACATTTTTTCAAGTACAATGTCTACCCTCAAGGCATTTCAGGCTCAATATGATTCGTGAATATGATCTGCAGGAGTTACGAGGGATGTCGATCCACTGTCACAGCAAAGCCGGAATTTATCTTCACCATCTGTCATGAAGTTATCATGATCGGAAAGATTGGGCTACTCGGTCTCAAAGTGATGGTGCAGGAGGACATGATCTCTTTTGTTAGAGCTATTTTCAATTAAAACTCCCTGACTTATATCTCGCCTCTTGATTGAACGACCTCATCGTTTCTGGGGCAGAAAATGAGTCGGTATGTGTACGCTAACTTTTATGGTTCGAAAGCGCTAAGATTTTGACGTTAGTCCCTCCCGAAGCGGGTGGGGTGAATCGGGTTTCTCATTTCCTTTGTAGGTTCATTTTCATCGATTTAAAGGGCTTGCTCTTGCTAAAAAGGTTTGACAGCGGAGACTTTACTAATTGGTCTGGTGAGGCTACAACAGCTACTATAACGTCCACGCGAACAGTCTCTCCGACCCCCCATTCAGATTCCCCTTCATCTATCCCCTCGTTGACCTCTTCATCCGTTCTAAACACCTCCACTTCCTTGGCGAGCCTAGTTTCGTCATCGTCCTCAGCCCCAAGCTCGATAGTGACATCCTCGACTCCCAGCAAAAAACCTTTAGTTGGAGCGATTGTTGGAGGGGCGCTTGGCGGCCTGTTCCTTCTGTCATTAATAATGATCGCATGTGTTCTCCTCCGAAGACGGCGCAGGCATCGTCTTGAATCCCAACGGTCACTCACGATGGTTGTTCCTCTCACGTATGATCATAATTATGTGCCACCACCAGAGAAATCTGGTAGGTTCTCTCACAAACCCATGTACACCTATCAATCCGAAGTATGCTAATTCATCTTCTACAGTGCCCATTGCATCGAAATACAGTTCAGATGTCAGAAGACATTCAACAGTTGCGCGGAACTATTCTCCGAGTACAACTAGCTCATCCGAGTCTGGGTCAGAAACAAGGAGCAATCTGCAAGATAGAGTACAGATTATTAGTGAACGCATCTCTGCGTTAGAACTCCAGTTGCAACGAAACACAGTCGTGGGAGGGACCAGGCCACCTGACTATTGCTCAGTTGCTTCTCGCAATGAAGAGGACGTTCATTAGGCGCTGCCAGGTGTGTTTGCCTTGCCCAATGGTGTACTCTATATTCTCATAGCAGTAATTTAGTTAAGCCTTTTAATGAGTACGAATACAATGTGTCTTATTTCTAGTTTCAATGATACGGTTGATCTCAGTAGCAAAAGCTCCACTGGAAAGCTCTCAGCAATACTCCTACAACTTTGTTCGCGATCATTTTAGTACGATAACTAACCTAGCCTTTGGAGTGGTCAGTATGAAGGCGCTAATTTGTTCACATTTTCGCAACCGAAGCATGTTCCACCGCTATCCTACACCACAAACTTCGACCGTATATGATGATTTATTTAGAAATAAATATTTATCTCCAAATAAAATATCGATTTAATTTGATCTCACTCCTGAAGCCTGGTGGCTGTCTTCCCCTATAAACTTCATTTTTGCTTTATAACGGCGTGCCCTGGTACGGCCTACTTGAGGGCTTCTTCTGCTAAAATATGACGCTGTACATGGACTAAGCAAGAGGCTGTAGCCATCGCATCACCCCGCATCAGGCGAAACAATGATTGTAGATGCTGTAAGGCCGGAATTTAAAGTCGACCGCCGGCAGCCGTCTTGTCAAGATCTATAATCCCTGAACGTTCTTTTGGACTTGTAACGGCTATAACCCCACACTGATCTTGCCTTGTTCTGTCTCTGCACTCCCCATATTCTTGACTTTCTCGCAGGCCTAACGTTTACTCAATTTACAAAATGATGTGGGATTTCAGTGGTGGTCGGAGGGAGGATGAGCGCTTACAGTATCCGCCGATGCAAATGCCAACTAATACGTGCGTACAGACTTCAGTACTACTGGAGGAAGAATGGACGCTGATTCCTGTCTACTCACAGCTTTCCCAGCCCGTGAGTCACGCGCAATCTATCTTGTAATTTATGGTCTTTTCCTAAACAATTTGCAACATAGGTATCAAGGAGGTCCTAGCCCAGGGGCAGGAGGCTACGTATCTCCTTCTTACCCGGCCAATCCAATGCCCGGTTCGATGCCTGGTTTTGCTCCACCGACGTACAAGTAAATTTTCTCGTCTTTTGAGTAAACTTGTAACATTGACATCAATTAAGTTTGCCCCAGTATGTCAGATAGACTTGAAGGATAGACCCTTTGCTTATTGAGGATGAATCTAGATACGAGAGAGCAATTTATTCAGGCTCACACCCTCCACCGATGCAGCAGTCCCCGACTTCGCCCTCATACGCGCCTCTTTATGTCTACCCAACTCAGACTCGTGAACGGAGGCATTCGCATTCTCATTCGCACTCTCATTCGCCTTCTCACAGCTCACACCACCATACGCACCATCATTCACACTCTCGTTCTCACTCACACGGCGCTCACGGCCATCACCAACATGTTGCCTCTGGGTCCGCTGCTCAATCTCACGTTGTAATATACCCCCCGCAGCCTACGACTTATGTTCAACAACAGTCACATAAGCCTGTGAACCTAAGGCCTACGGTTCAAGTCCCACATTCACCGCACAAACCCGTGATCCCAAAACCAAAGGCCCCAGCCAAGATACAGCAAACCCACTCTCATGGTCCGATATTCCAGTACTCCAAGTGTACCGGCCGGAAGAAGGCATTATGCGTACGTCATCTCTGACGCTCACCTCCGGATCTACAGCTGATGGTTTGAGTAGATTGGGATTAATTACTTTGGGCAACCACATGAGCTTCGTGGATGCGTCAACGATGCACAGCATGTTCGCGATTTCTTGATTAGTATGTCCACTCAATGCCCAGGTGCAGTGAGAAATTGACCACGGTATTAGGCAAACATGGATACAGAGCGGGAGACATCGTGCTGTTGTCGGATGATTCCAATAATTCCCGTCAACGACCAACACGAGAGAATATCCTGGATGCTATGCAATGGCTTGTTCGGGGTGCAAAGCCTCACGATTCCCTTTTCTTCCACTGTAAGAACTTCATCGTCCATTTCTGGTGGCGTTAACATGAATTTTGTTCTAGATTCAGGGCACGGGGGACAAACGAAGGACCTTAATGGAGATGAGGTCGACGGACTTGATGAAGGTATGTCAATGTAGACAGTAATAAGCTTTTCTCTGCTCATTTTAGCCCATAGTGATATTTCCTGTGGATTTTCAGACGACCAGTCATATTATCGATGACGTTCGTGCTTCTAATTGCATCATGGTCCTGCTCTTCAGCTGACGCTCCCCAATTAGGAGATGCACGAGATCATGGTAAGTTTTCATCTTTTGTCGTTAACCCGGGGTACAAGAAGTCTTCTAGGTAAACCCATTGCCCACTGGATGCCGCCTGACCGTAAGTCTTATCTATCCACTGTAAACTGGGTCCTTTTTTGATTATTATGATCCTCCCAGGCACTCTTTGACGTAAGTCATTATGAATGGCTGTCTTTCGATGACAATTGAGTCTCATTGATATCACAGTGCTGTCATTCTGGGACGGCCCTCGGTAAGCTCATTTTGTCAACCTTGCTTTACACTGATACTCAAGACGTCCTGCCAGACCTTCCATACATCGTATGTCAATGTATGGTTAAACATAAAGCTGATAAGCTGAAAGTCGTCAACACAGTATTCGTCGCATGGCCGATTGAAAGGAAGTCAGGTCAATGATAGTTGGAGGCAGCGACTCTCAACGCCCGCAGATGTGGTAAGCGCCTCCGGTGTTTAGCGCCTATAGCATCACAACTTTAATAATGGCGTCTTCATAGATATCTTGGTCTGGATGCCAGGATGGTCAAACCAGTTCTGATACCTTTGCAGGCGGTGTAGCTGTTGGAGCTATGAGCTATGTGAGCAGTCCTGTACCTTTATCTGCGTCATGTCTAACTTGCACTTTACATACACAGGCTTTTATCGAAGCTTTGAGTGCGTTGGTTCGGGCACTGTCACAGAAAAGGTGAAGGCTAATTGCGTAAATACAGCACGAAATCCTAAGCAATCCTATCAAGAGTTGCTTAGATCAATCAGGTATAAATGATTCATTTTGCAATTGTTTTCGTCAATCTCCGAGCTCACTCTCGTACAGGCTGATTCTGCACCCAAGGTTTAGTCAGAAGTCACAATTAGGGAGTTCCCATCATATCGTACGCTCCCTCTGTCAATACCCCTATAAATCACCTACTCATACCGTCTCCTCCAGGATACCTCGCTCCCGTTCGTCTTGTAAATCCATCTGTTACTTGACTTTTATAAGATGTAAGACTATTGTACAATGTACTATTTCCTTTTATCCGTTGGGCTCTGCTATCCATACGCTTAACATAAGTACTGTAATGCATTCAATGTCAATTTTTTACCTTACTCGTGCTTCTGGATGTCACATAATCACGCTCGAGCCTCGCGATGCCCCTAATTGATGTTGATCAAGCAAGATCCTTGCGGGATAGCAAGACGTCATTTGCGCCACCTTCTCCTATACGTTCGTTAAAAGGACGCAAAACGTACACATATTCCCCCAGTCTTATTTTATCTCCTTACCACGATGGATAGGGTTAAGAGCCAAAAACCTATTTCATCCTCTTTGGCTTCGCCCCCGTCCATGTTTTCCGCGCAACCTCCACTTCATCTTCCGCTGAACCATCCCTATCATCGTAAGTTCCTTGCAGATATCGATCTCTTCATGGTCTGATTGAGTTTCAATAATCTAGCTGTCGAGCTCCAGATGCGTGATTTTCAATCCATGGCAGACACACTTGACGTTCTCGGTTACACCCGAGCGGCAGTTGAGGTTTATACTGTTATAATCAACCGATATGAGATGCTCGACTGTTTTCCATCAATGATGTCTAGAACTACTAGGATTAAACGGGGAGGATGTAATGCTAAACTAGGTACGCAGCTCAGCGTTATATGTGCTCGATCTAGATCTGTTCTAAAGGCGTCGTTCTTCTCCAGGGCGGCTCGTTGAAGCTGAAAAGGATTTGATTTTCGTTTCCGAACTTCCAAGATCTTGCGCCACCGCCTGCGAACCACTTAGAACCTACCTGCCACCCGTGGCTTCCCCGAGCCTTAACCTCTTGAAGAGGGTCAAGCGCTTCTTCTCTGCTAGAGATACTCCAGCTCAGACTCTTCAGATAATTCATAACCGTAAACTCAAACGCATTCTTTAGAGATACAGTCTTGTCCAACACTAATACTCTAAAAAACTATCCCTATCAGGTTTCACCTAATTTAATATCTCCTAGTACTATAGTAGCAATCAAATAGACAACATATAGTATTCATGCTATGTCGGCATGAACATGAGAATGTTCTGTTCTAAACAGATTGAATTTCCCAGTACGAAGTCCTAGGGAGTTCCAACTGGCATAACGTTAACATGACAATTGACGATTGACGATTTGACATTCAATTCCTTTCTCATGAGCATGGAGAAAAGATGCTATACCAAAAGCCTATTGGAAACTATCATAGGTTAGGGTAGGGACATAAGAAGAAGATAATATAAAGTTAAATATGTCTGAGAAGTGAGTGAATGATAGTTGTGGGATTATGAATACAGAATGTGCGGCTAGATATCGATGGAATGGGCATACTATTACGATCTAACGTTGCTGATTGTTATCAGGAAATAGGAAAATGGATACGAAGCATGAAGACCGTCAGAGTACCTGCCACAACCTTCATATTTGGACGGCGATGAGGTTCCTGTGCATAACATTCCTGTATCAGGTCCCACACCTCGTTGGTAATGGCCTTATGTTCTGGCCCGGGGCGAGGTGGCCTCCGTCCTTCAGAGAGTTCGTAAACAACGGTATTATTTCGCTTCTTTGTAGCCCAGGGTTTGTCTTTGGACAGCACCTTTTCATGAATCATAGTTAAATTGGTGTGCGGTAGGGGCAGGAAGAAACCCACCTCCAAGATGGTCATCCCAAAGCTAAAGACATCGGTTTTTGGAGTAGAGTTATTGTATTCTCCGGCGCAATCGTCAGGGGGTAATATAAGCTCTGGCGCCCACCACCGCACGTTATCGAAGTGCGCATCCATAGCTGATGCTCCTGAGACTTGCGGGAGAAATTCGAGGCCCAAATCCGTTAGTAGTGGCTCTCCACGACCATCAATGAGAATGTTATTCTGGATGTTTCAGGTTAGCATAATTGCTCCAAAAATGGAGAATCCTTATGAAAGGATCAAGTACACTCACGCCACGTATGCCTCCGTGTGTAATAGGCGGATTGAAGCTATGTAAATACTCTACTGCATTCGCAACTTTGACAAGCTGGGTGCAAGGGTAAGGTTAATGCGGCGAAGCGCCCAAAATTCAGAGCACTCACGAGACGTAAGGGATCAACCTCTGGATTGGAATGAAGATGCTCATTTATATCTTCCTTATATAAAGGAGTTACTAGAATGGGTAGGCCACTCCCGGCCGGGCCTTGAACCAGGCCATAAAATGTGGCAATGTGCTTATGCGCGGAGACTCGTTTCCAGCGATCAAGACATTCTGTAATGCACTAGAAACTCTGGGTTAGAAATGCCAAATAGAATGTTTCAGAATGACCACTTACCTGATAGAAATCTTTTGTCGTTTCATCGCCCATGGCTGGACCGCCGAACCAAAGTTTTACGCGTATGCAGGGCTGGGGATCCATCCTCCCATGATAAACTATCCAGTCTGCATTGCCAGCATAGCCAATATTGGGGATCTGGACATCTTCACCCTCAGGGAAGATATGCTTAGAGCAATATCTTTCGAATAGTGGGCTCTAGAATCATGAATGCATTAATCAAATATTAATTATACGGGGCGTTGAGAAACCATACGTTGCAACTAATTATATGTTGCATGGGGGGTAGCATATTGTAGATAAGTTGAAGAGGGGAATCGGACCCACACTGCCTGCAGTTGCCTTTTTATACTTCGCAACACTCCCAATTGGTCCATAGATAGAATCGTGTATTTGCAAGCACTGGAATTGTGCTGTAGTGAACGAAAAATGTATACTGGGACGACATTTGAGGTGACTCGGGCGCTTGATGATCAAACACTTAGCTGTGCAATGTTAATTTGGCTGGTACAGCCCTACTACACACCCTTGCCAAAGCAAACTTCCTTGAGCTCTGCTCACAACAATAATTAATTCTTTGACTTGGTGTCGTAAGTACTTATTTATCATATAATATCCGGAAAAAGTGAATGTGTTTGAATTTCAAGTCCTTGCGGTGGCAGTTGACAGCTAGGGTAACCAGTTTGTTCGTGTGTGAACCACTGGCGTTGTCTTAGCGCTTGTTAGGGTTGCTACCTACAGGTATACAGCAACGATGGTAGCTTTGTCGAGTTGTACTCGGAAATGAGGGTTCATCGATGTCATCAAGGACAACAGTAGAATGATGTAGAATATAGCGATGCTTTTCAACACCATATACACGTACTATTCACATCCGTATTGAGAGCGCCAGTACAGAGCGCTTGTCATTATCCCCTGAGGTTGTGTAGTGAGTTATCTTTCCGAGTCGGTGTTTTGCTCAGAGATTAAAGAAGTTGGGTATCTTGCTATCGCTGACTCGGACGCAACCCCCTCCCCCCACGATTGGAAGGCTGTGGGTTAGAAGTCTGAGCAATGGGACTTAGTGAACTACATGACCTCTAACGCTGGTGACGAAAACGAGCACCGGGTAATTTTTAGACTTTCAAGCCCTGAGCCCAGAAACCCACCGTGATCGATATGTTAGCAGGGCGCGAGTCATGACAAGGGATGAGGGACATTAGGAGTCTTTTGATTTTCTTATAAAATTCACCGGCATGTCCAGACGACCAAAACGTTTGCAATGGAGACGGGTTTTAAGTTTATCATCACCAACGTTGGAACATCCTTGAGATGCAAGCATTGCGAGCGGACCATCTGACACATCATGTATGGCCCTAGTGTCGCTGTCGTTGCTAATAAAATTAAAAACAATTAGATGAAACAAAGGCCATACCCCATTTAAGTACAGAGCTGAAGTAAAAGAAAATCGGCAAACAACGCAAGGGCCGTTGTGGAAAGCACGATACAGACAAAAGCCGGCGACGGTCCGCACACGAACAACGAGGTTCCACCCTCAGCCCTGCATCTGCATAGCCTCAACAATGAGACTGAAGTGGACGAAAAATTGTCAAAGGAGATCTTGGATTACTTGAAGAAACTGTCACAGAGTTATGAGTCCGCAGGACGGGCGGTTTACGGAGTAGATCCTGAAAGACGCGACAAATGTGACACAGACAGTCGTGCAGCCCCGATATCTCTTGTCCAAGGGACATTGACGCAAGAATTTATGGCCTGAGTTAGTTCAGGAATGTTAACAATCGTTCTGCGTCCATACTTATGTGTTGAGCGTGCAGAGATAAAAAGCGCCGTGACGAGTTATCAGCTGTCCTCCCAATCGTGAGTGAGCCTCCAGGTATCCATTTCGGGGATGACGAACAGGTTCAGGTTTTGTGCGTTCTGCTATATTCAGTTCAAGTTGTAATGATGCCAAATATTTGCATCGCCAAATTTATTTCTCTCGTCCTCACTACCACCTTACAGCAATATCATTGCCTGATTCTCTGCCTGATTCTCTCGTCCTCACTATGCGGGTGTCCAAACGATGCGCCCATATGGGGTGCTAGCAGTTCCACTTTTACCCTCCGTCAAGAAACCAACCTCAAAAATCCCAGTTCCAACTTCTTGGACAGACTTGGCTTCTAGCTGGGTCTCGGCGACCTTTAAAATGAGACGCGGCCCCGTTCCATTATTATGAACTGCGTTCAGTTGCCAGGTTACCTTAGTATCTGTCGAAATAGGGGGGTTTCCGATGACAGAGGTGAGTTGTCGTGTCAAAGGAGAAAATTCGCCATGTGAACTGAGCACCAAGATGTATGTTATGCCTTGTGCAGTCGACGGGTGCTCGATGTTGGATGGAGGATCACTTGGTACCTGCATGTGAACGATAAGAAACTTGTTTCTCTGATAAGAACTGGTTGAGCGTACTCTCCACTCTCGTGGTGTCATATCGCCACAAAAGAACGGAAGTTTACCCACACTTTCTTGACCTGTGGATGAGATTACCCATTTAAGGACTTTCCCATCCGGTCGCTGACGTCCTCCAGCTACTTCGGGATTATACGCCACAACACTACCCTCTCTCTTCGCTCGTTCATTGATAAGATCCGAGATGCGGCAAGTTGTGATTGAGCCGTTTCCTAGAAAGGCGAAGTCGATCCAACCTGGATGTTTGGATGCCCACCGATTGCTGTCTCGCGCTATGCGCTCAGGTGAACCCGGTGGGTAATGTGAAGGTGGATGAGTGAATGAGATGAGCTCCAGATATACCCCGTCTGCAAGGATCTATTTTCTCGAATGTCATTTTCTGAAGTGGATGCTGCTTGGAATTTCTTCCGATGGAGAACTCACAACGAGTGCATTCGCTGTCAGCCCACCGGTATGTGTACCACCAGGAATGACCCTACGACTTTCAAAAGAGTGACACAATTTCAGGTGACAAGTTATCCTCACGTAAATCCAAGTTCTCGGAACTGATTAGAGGTTTCTCCAACTGAACCAGGGGGTGTCAAGTGTACGATATGATCAAGAGTATTGGTGCTGACACTCGACATCGTGGTCAGGAAGAAGACAGTCAACAAGTGGGACAACTAACTAAAATCACGAAGATTATTGCGCAAGAGGGTCGGAGATTTATCTTTGAAAATTCTGTTATACCTTAATATGTTTATTGATAAAAAGCCTTCATTAAGTTTCATTGAGGAGCAAGTACCCGAGGGCAGTGCTTGGATGGTTACCAGGATATGTTATGATAATAATCTGATAAGAGTCTGGGGTAGCTGCACCGCCACGTGATTACACTGATGTGCAGAACTGAAGTTGGCGTCACTGTTTACCGTCTTTACCATGAAGGCCGTTAGCCTTCTCCTTGTTTCTTGCTTGTCGGCAACTATACAAACTGCTCTCGGGAGCCCTGCACAGGATTATGGCCAAGTCGTGCTAGGAACAAGCCTGACGAGGCCTACGGGAGGACTTCTGGGCGAGTCAAGGTTGATGGAATTCTTGAGTGATGCCACAAAGGCGATTCTCAAGGGTAAGCATGAGCTCCAGAGATGGTTCCATGATGGAAGAGAATACATCAAGCAGAATGGACTATTGTGTGAGTTCTATGGTTACACTGAAGTACTCCATATCCTTGAACTTTGGTGAACGATAGATGAACTGGTCTCCATCTCACCATTTGACCGCCATCAACTCAGAGTCACTGAGCCTAATCTCTGTGATACCTCCGTGAAACAATACTCGGGCTACCTTGATGTCGCAGATGATAAGCACTTGTTCTTTTGGTGAGTCATAGATGCACATGATACTCTCATCAACTCAGATATATATTCCATCTTTCTTAGGTTCTTCGAATCCCGCAATGCCCCTGTAGATGCTCCGCTTGTCTTGTGGCTCAATGGTGGCCCAGGTTGCAGTTCATCTACTGGCCTATTATTCGAGCTTGGACCATGTAGCGTCGCCAACGAGGGCAAGAATACCACATTCAACCCTCACAGCTGGAACAATAATGCCAACATTATCTTCCTTGACCAACCCGTGAACGTTGGCTATTCCTACGCTGACGACGGTACCACTGTCAGCACGAGCCCTGTCGCAGCAAAAGATGTATACGCTTTTCTTCAGCTTTTCCTTAATCGCTTCCCGGAATATTCAACTCAGCCATTCCACATTGCTGCAGAGAGCTATGGAGGCACTTACGCACCGAATTTTGCGAATAATATTTACAAGGAGAACAAGCAGCTTAGCCTGGCGCCTGTTCCCCAGCTCAAGCATATTAACCTTGCTTCAGTTGTTTTGGCGAACGGACTGACCGACCCGTATGTTCAGATGGCCTCCATTCCCGACTACGTCTGCGATGGTCCATACCCCGTATACGACGATCCCGAGGGTCCTGAATGTCAATCTCTGAGGGCGAAAATCCCAACTTGCCAGCGCCTCATCAAATCCTGCTATAACTTTGATTCGAGATTAACATGCGTCCCTGCCGTGTTGTATTGCAATACTATGATGGCCCCGCTCATGCGTGAGTTCTCTTCAGCGATATTCCAAATATTGCCTGACTGATATAGAATTGGGCCTCAACCCTTACGACGTCCGCCGTAAATGTGATAAGGCCACCGACGGCGATCTCTGCTACAAGCAGATGAACTGGATTGATGTTTGGATGAATGATCCTAAGAATAAGGCCGCCCTTGGCGTCAATCCAGAACGAGAATTTGCCTCATGCAATATGGAGGTTAATCGTGCTTTCGCACTGCAGGGCGACGGCATGCACAACTCGGCTCGTCTCTTACCAGAGCTAATTGACAACGGTGTTAGACTTTTAGTCTACGCTGGCAACGCTGGTATGTTTTATACACATTCATTGCGACCTCCATATAGTATACTGACCAGGTCGCCCACGACCAGATATGATGTGCAACTTTATTGTAAGCTCCTGTACCACAGACACCTTGGAGGTTGAATTACCCTGACGACACACATGTGACTAGGGCAATGAGCGATGGGTTGAGCAACTCGAAACTAAATTTCATGCCGAATTTTCGGCGACTAAGCCTGTTCCTTGGGTGACAGCGAAATCTGACAAGCTTGCTGGAGAGGTGCGCAGTGCTGGCGGTGCTGGTTTCACCGCCGGTAACGTCACTTTCGTGACGGTCTATGAAGCAGGGTGAGCATCTTCAATTATTCAGCCGTGGTATACATATTGCTAATCACTTTGGATATTGCAGGCACATGGTGCCATATGATCAACCCGAACCTGCATTGGTACGTTCCTCCTACTTTTACGTACTTCGGCTCCTGATTTTGGCTTGCCAGGATCTGTTCGAAAAGTGGATTAAGAATACCCCTCTCGCTTTTCACAAGGCTTCTTGAGCCTCCATATAATTTAAATGGTTACATATTTCCCCAGTATGTATGGCGGTGGACTAAATTGACTGCCTTGATGGAAGATGTTGAAGTGAAATTTGCGCATCGCTGAACAAGAAAACCGCAATTAGATTGGGCATATGTACGGACTACAAAAAAATGTAAGACTATATATATAACCTCGGTAAGTTTAGTTACAGTGAAGGAGTAGCGGTTGAGTTATGATGACGATATCAAAAGATGTCTATCGAAGTGAATAGGGGCTTTGCCACCGTCGGCCTCGATAACTCCGAAGTCGCTGAGAGAAAACCAGCTCAAAGCCTAATTTTTTTTAAAAAAAAAAAAGAAAAGAGGGGCTACAACGAAGTCATTGCGGGTAGTGCATGTAATCTTCGAGATTAAGAGCATACATTGCTGCCTCGGGACTCTCGATTGCATAGGGATTCACTCCCTGGGCATGCTCTAGAGAAGGGTTTCTGACTGAAGAGCTTGAGCTACTGTAGAGAGTGGTCGGTGAAACAAGAGCACCAGAGCTTTCCAGCCCCAACGAGGTTTGGATCCACAGTTTGCGAGAGTATTCCGAGGCGGGGCCGGTATAACTCCAATCGGGTGTATAGTTAGACATGACTTCAGCGAGATATGGGTCGGAAGTTGGGGTAGAGCTGTTGTATTCCGTGAGAGAAGGGTATAACTCGCGCCGCTCGAGTTCCTCGACAGGTGAAGGCATACAAGAAGGCGTAATATTAGACGGCTTCCCGTTCCAATCAGCCAGCGATGAGGAAGGAGAGATTGCGAGCGGAGAGTTCACAGTGTTTAGATGGTAGTGGCCGGGGAAGATGAACGTGCTTCGAGGGTCGTAATGAGCAGCAGCATCTGATACTTCGTTCTGGGTATACTGATAGAAGAATACACTTCGCTGAGGTAGTAGTTAGCTTTATGTGGGGATGATGGTATGTTGTGTCATCGACTCACTTCGCGTGCACCAAGATCAAAAGAAGGAGCCTCAATATCTGTTGATACATTGGACATGATGAGCGGGAGCGGCCGATCTCCAACGACAGACCTCGAGCGTTTCATCGTTGGCTTCGAGGACTGGCCGCTCCACTCACTAGTGCTAAATGTAATGCTATTGAGCGGAAGAGACGGAAAAGACCTTGAGCGGCGGCGACAAGCTTTAACTGTGATCATGTCGAGCGCGGGTGGCGGTGGTGGCGTAGGAGACAATGGTGGGTTCTGTGAGGACGAAGCCGGGACTTCGGGTTTCCCTGCCATAGACGAGACACGGGGATCCGAAACTGACATCGATAAGGAGGCAGACTCCTTGGCGCCCCTCGTTTTCTTCACGGGTTGGAAGCGATAGTTTGGATATTGGCGCGCGTGCTCTTCCTTCTCAATATCTGCGAGTTCTTTATATCTGTGTCTCTCCTCATCTGAGAGCTGGTCCCAGGCTTCTGCAGCTCGCTTCGACAGCGATTTTTCTGTGCGGATAGTGCCAGGACGACGTCGAATGCGTTTGCCCTTCTTTGCATGTTTGTGGGAGTACTCGCGCCGGAAGATGAAGAATTGATTGAGGGGGCGTCGTATAACATTCGGATTCCCACGACGGGTGCGCTCTGTATCCGGTGAGGAAGAGGTAACGTTGTGAGACGATGAGTCAATAGGCACTGTAGGCGTCAAAAGATCTTTTCGAGACAGTTGAGATACTGGGGTGGGAGGATGGAAGGGTCGGGGAAAGCAAATATCATCATCCTCGCCTTTCGCAGGAGGCCAAATAGCGAGCGACATCAAGGTGGAAAGATATACACATCTTTCTTCAACATACCAGGCTTTTATCCTCGGGACACACTGTATTGTGTGTAGTGATGGGGGATGGAATTGGACTAAAGTTGACGAGAAATCTAGATCTAATGTGGCGAATTGATCATGATCAATGATCGTCAGTTTGTTCCTGCGTCTTTGCCCACAAAGCAACTGAAATGTACCGAATCGAGAATCTGATTAAAAATCAGGGAATAATGAACGCTTTGCGCAAAAATCATCGTTTCTTTGGAGCCTTTGCATTCGAAGGTTTTCCAGACACTTCAGTCTGTGGCCGATGGTAAAAAAAAACTTGATGAACTTGACCACTTCTCATTGCCGAATACATGCAGGGATCCACAATAATTGTTCTTGAAGTCAGATCTCAAACCATATCTCTAGGGTATGCAGTGGTGTCTCCTCTGTCGGAGGTGATCGGCGCTCGGTGAACGCTCAAGAGGCCAGAGCATGTGCACTTACACAGAAACCTAAGGTCCTTTATGAAAGAAGAGATGCAGCTTTTAGCGGTCTGTGGCGATTGATGTGATCTCCTCCGATATCAAAATATTGCCACATTTGATAAATCCTCCTCATTCTTTCAACTTCACCATTTTCTGGGTATGTAAGAATAAGTTGTGAGGATAAATGCCAAAAGAGATCAGAGGAACTATGCATAGGTAGATAAATTCAAATCTTTATAGGTAATCGTTCGAACTTTCCTATCAGCGACAAGATGACGACGAAGGAAGCAGAACCCAGAATGGATATCAAGGGATTCGGAAATCGGTTCTTCCTTTGTATTTTAGCCTGCGCCAGCGAATATCCTGCAACAGAATGAAATTGTACACGAAAATTCGAAGTTCTAGGAAATTCACCGAATCCCGTGTTGGCGACGCGGTGCTCCAAATGGAATTGATATTCTGATTTTGGAACCTGAAAGCCTCGTGGTCTGGGCCTGAGGACCAGCATCATGCTGTTACGCATGTGGGTTTTTCAATGCACGTCACTTTGCACGTTTTGAATGTTTTGCACTTGTGCACTAAAAAATGTCTCTACAACTCGCCTAACGTTGGGTTGAGGGAACGCCCAGGGTCTAGACCTGCGCTCGCGAGCATTGGCCTAGACTCTATCCCAGGACAACATGGTTCTTAATCTGATCTCTGTTGATGCGCCTTGGACACCAGCAGGCGCGCGCATCTGGGGCACTGCTCCCGTGTTTGGTATGATATGATGTCGGAGTACGAAGATTAAAAAAAGCGCCAACTGGAGGATGAGCATCAGTGTTAATGTCGATACAGTTGATGAAACCTGCATTTTTGGCACTTTCTGACGAAGCCCCGTTCCGTCCCGCCTTGTTAAGTGACTCTGAATGGTATATTATTCCATGCGTTCTTCTCAGAGAAGCTGATATACATATCATCTAGAAGATCTATTCTCGATCGTGATCCTGAAAAAGACGCAGCACACATGGTGGCGACGAGCTGGCGTCGTAACTTTCAGCTGAAAATTTTCACTAACTTGAATGCATTGGCCACTGAGCGCATAGCACACAACAGAGGCATGCTTGCTGAACAGAGAATCCAATGACCGGCGGCGTGTGAGGCTTGAACTACAATCGCCCAAAAAGGGCATGCCTGGCTCCTGTTCCAGATGCTCAGCATGGAGCTCGGACTATTAATATGTTGTAAATGCAAATGGAAGGTTGGAACGAGCCACTATGAGGGTATAGCTACAGTCGTCAAGAATCAAAAATAAAAATAAAAATCTCGTCAAGCAACTTGTGCATCGAGCTTAAGAGGAGTACGCAGGCGCACTTTAGAAGGGTTAAAGATTTTTGGCCTACAAAGCTGTAAACCTTCCAGAGACTCCCCCCCAAAATCGCCCCTCAGAACCGCCTGAAATAGTGGATTTTCCCGTGCTCTAGCCTCCAAGTTAGGCGGAACATTGAAATGCGCGTGACAATTTTTTGTTCGTGAACAGTATGTAATGTAGACCCACATCGAGCTCCGTGCACGCTGATCCTGAGCATCAACGAGATCACCATTCGAAATACGGGCCAAAGCTACAACTATTGCTTGTGCCTGAATGAGGTGGTAGAACCCGGGCGCATCCTCAATCTCAGATCTTAGTGACCATTCGACATTTGAATGCACCGTAGATTCACATATATGATATTCAAGTTCTGAGTTAACTCCGCCAATGCGATTTTGATGACGACCTCGATATATGTCACTATCTGAACTTGGGAAAAATGGACCCCGTTTTCGTGAAGGCCAATATGTATAATATATCGTGCCACAATGTTTAGGACAAAGAGATCAGACCGAAATATTAACTTAAGTTTGTTCAAATATCAAGAGTGACAACACTTCGCCTTTCGTTTCATTATACACCAGGATGACAGAATGACCGATGCTACATCATCAGATTTGTCACTGAAGAATTGAAGGGCTTGATTGAAAGATCTAGACTACATGGTCCAAGGATGTAGGCACGAATGGCTGCAGAATTGAAGGGCACTACTTACGAACGAGCACCGTTATGGAACTAGAGGAGGCTGAATGTGTATGATCACAGATCCGGGGTGCAGTGTAGTGGCTATAGAAAAGTGGGGCGGCGCAAGCTGAATAGATCGACGAGGCATTTTTCAGTCGCAAGACTTGCAACCTTTACGCTTCTCTGGCGAGTCCAGGAGAACGATGGCGCAGACATACAAGACGTATGTGGCTAGCTTGAGTAGAAATGAAGGCATTTGAACCGTCGGCTTGAACCAAGGGTACTCACACAAGTAGAATAATTGGCCATTGTACATCCTTCATATTTTGGATAGCGATCAAGACACATCGACTCAGGATCCCCAGGACAAAGATATTACGGGCCCTGTCTAATATTCAAATTCTGCAGCGCTTTGACCCGCACAGTAGAATGGATCGGCGGCTTTTAATCGACACATGTGTACATGCATTCCAAAGTAGATCGACAATGCAGAGGATTGACTGAGAGGCTCGAGCTCAAGCCTGGATGATTCGATTATCTCTGGTTCTGGCGAAATTTACTCAACGGTGACCGATGGCTTAATTGAGGTAAATTAATCACAGTACGCGTGGAGACGAGCTTGGGATAGTTGCAAAGGTTGTACCATGCGCAGTTGGGCACACAGGCGTGGTGGTCTAGGCTGAGATTTGAATTTGACAAGCACGTGGGATTTGCGTGTAAGTGATCAATTTGGGCATGATGGGCAATGCAGTTCCCAGCCTCCCACGACCGCCTTGGAGGCGGGTACTAATGGTGGCTTAATCCCTCACCCATATCCGTACGCATCTCCTATCTCTGCAGAGAATTCATATCGAGAACTGCAGAGGCGCCTCTTCGAAGGTTTAGGCGAAACTATAATCAGTCATTTTATCCGGGGTATTTCCAGCCTGAGGTCACTAAGTGCCTCAAACCAGCCCCTCAGAACGACACCGTTGACTACTCCTATCAGGCTGCAGGTCCGTTGGGGCGCTTGGGTTACATATTTTTGTATACTGATATCGGGATAAGGGACAGACCGACGAGGAGCTCATGTTACGTCAACCTCGATCGTGCGATGACGGTTGCGCTGAGCAGCGAGAAAATCTATACGTACTAAAAAGAGACCTGCCACAAATCAATGGTTCTTCGAGTGGTAGGTGAATTAATTTCCTGTTCGAGCTCTCAAAATTTTATTCAAGTACATGATAGCCTTCGTTGTTGTTATTGTTTGCCTCCTCGTCGTTATCATCGCTGCTTGCTTTGCCATAGCATTCCTACTTCGCAATCAAAGAACGTTCGATGCAGAGCAGGCACTCCATCCCAATAGGAATAACATTCCAGTGGATTCAATTAAAATATCTGTTCCTAAGACTTGGAGGGAACGAGTGAGGACACTCTTCACTCGGTCCACGACTGTGATCGCGCAAAACACTACCACGGGTATGAGAGGAGGAAATGGATGGGTACAAGCCAGATCCATAAATGACTTGGAGCTTAATCCTGGTCCAGGTCCATCGAGAGCCAGGGAAGACGACGCGCGCATGACGTTCCCGTCTCCTATTTCGCGGAACACATTTGACTCAGTATCCACCGTAGATCTGGATAATACCCATATTCGCGGTTTGTCATACCCTGACTTTCTTTCGCCGCGTGGCACTCTCCCCAACATCCATTCCCAGCTTTCTTCACCTTCATCGTCACCGGAATCTGTGAGCCACCTCCGCACGGCGTCACCTGAACCTGCGGCCGGGCCTATGGGCCCTATGGGTCTGCAGTTTGGCAACGATTCTAGAGAGTACGTGACGTCGTCGGGTATGGTCATGCGGACTTTGCAAGGGGGCACAAAATTTTTGGAGGGTTTATAACCAACCGTTTGTACTATACATCTAACTGACTCTTTGTTTTCGATATCGCTAGTGGACAATCTTTTGTTGTATGTATGTACTCATCTGGAAAAATAGCGTAATAATATTTTCTAACATTTGGAGGGCAACGGGGACACTGGATTGCGCAAGGCATATTATAATGATACAAAAGACGTTGAAGTACTCGTGTCAATCAATCAATCGTGAGGCAGAAGTCCCCATCACCATCTCTTACAAGCGCCGACAACTCCTGGTACTGTTCCTTTGACATGACTTGCATCGGTGAGTACGCGGATCCCACCATCGCGTGCTTCAGTGTGTTACCAGCAAGACTGACTCTCATCTCCTTCAAGGTTGGAAGTCGGGACTTGACCATTGTAGAGAGCGCTCCACTGCCCGCATTACAGTTAGAGAACACAAGTCGCCTCAAATTAGGCATACGGTACGGCGCGCCATCAGCGTTTGCGTTCGGGTTCGCGTGCGTCAGGGCGGTCACAACCCCTTCCCCAACTACACGGACCACGAGCTCGAGGATTTCCAGCTCGTTTAGGTACGGCGACGATACGATTTCCGTGGAATGGCGCTTCGACATGGCCGGATCGAATATGTAGAGGGAGGTTAGCCTCGCTTGGGAACGCTCGAGAAACGAGGGAATGCCGTGGTCAGTGCTCAAAGGCGGCGGAATACCCTCCTCTCTGGAAGTTCCTTCATAGCAGGCGACCTGGAGGGATATTAACTTGGGTAAAACAAGGCGATCTAAAAGGCAGCTTGCGTCGACTTCGAACGATTGGATATACAAGCGTTGAAGCTTTGGGAGTTCGATTGGGGCGCTGAGCGCCGCACGGAGGCTGACGGTACCTTCAGTAGAAAGTTCATAAGCGGTCATCGGCTGTCCTGGATTCATCAACCGGAAGGCGCTGCGTTCTTGCCTCACAGCCTCCAACCCTTCAGCATATTCCTGTAAACTGTAGGTGCGGTCATTGTTTTCGAAAGGATCCAGGATAGGCGACATCGGAGGTATCCCGAGCTTCAAATCGATAAGGTTCTCGCAGTAAACGAGAACCGTCATGATCATGCGGCTGAGGGAATTACGTTTCGCTTCGGGGGCCAGTGAAAGATTGAGCTCGAGATGAGTAAAATATTCCCAAGGCATCGAAGGAGGCAAGCGATCGAGGGTGGCGGGACGCCACATAAGTTGACGGGGGCGTTGTTCATAGAACGACTCCCAAAGGCGCGTGGAACTGCCCATGGAGTCTTCTTTAAGATCGAGCTCTACAGAGCGCAAATTCCACATGCCAAGTTTAGGTATTAAGAAATCAAAGGGAATTTCAAAACCGATCTTGAGGGTAATGTGCTTCAACCGCTGCGAAGCTCTGGGATGGAGGAAAAGATTGAAAATATAATAGAAACCATGTTTGAGAGATTGACGCTCTTTGTCACTGCACGCCTCTAAATCGCCCTCAGGCGAGTATAAGTAAAGGCTGAGCTGCTCCTGTTCAGAACGCTCGAGCCACTGGTTGATCGTCAAGGCCTGTTCGATCCGTGGCTTGTAGACAGCTAGGGAGGACCACAATGGTGGCATTTGAGCCAACTCTCTCCACATTCTAGAGACACCCATAAGGGTAAAAGGTCGTGCGGAGGAGGTCAAAGTCGAAGTCAGAGCGGCCTTGCGCTTGAAATGGTTGAAATTGGCGGGGTTGTGGTCGGGGTCCTCTTCGTGCAAGTAAAACATAAAGATTTGGAAAAGTGCCCTGGAAGGAAGTTTATTGATATAATTTTCCTTGTGAATATTCTGGATGACCCGTGGGGGGGCGTGATCGTCGACCCTGGCAGATAACGTCGGTTTCGAAGACCTTATGTTAGGGACCAAGTCGATCCTTTGGTGAAAGTTGACTTGTTTCCGCGAAGGAACTGTAGAAACGAATAGGTGAGCATGTAACAAGGTGTGTAGCCAAACTTACGGTTTTTCTTATCTTGGTTTGGCATTGCAGTTCACGGAGTGCTAGTCTGAATCGATGCACTTGGGTAGCCTTTTATATAAGTTTACAACAATCGGAGTCAAGGTGCCTTCCAAGTACGAAAGGCCTTATTGTTGAAAACAAAAGCAAGTTGAACCCTGCTATATACATCTGAGTGAGCCCAATTCACGTCCCGACTAACCTGAAGTATGAAAAAGTTGATCGCGAGAATTATGGAAAACAAGCACCACAACAGCGATTTAGTGAAAAATCGTAACCCAGTCTGTAACAAGGAGATGACTGCGCAGTCCCTGACGCCATGATTCCATTTCGCTACCACGTGACCACTCCATTGTCATTGTTCTGAAATTTGCTTCCTTGCCAACCTCGTGGAACAAAGAAATTATCTTTATTGGAACAATGGCTGCGACATCTAAAGCGACGGATTATATCCTGTCAACCAACGTCACACTGGGGCGAGCGCCTGCTTTGCTCATTCCTCCTTGTCATTCAAGTTTCTTTCTTCGTTGACGAAGGTCATGTTTTCACTTCTATTCAGTATCTCAATAGCTCTGGCTACAGCTGTTTGTGAGTTTATCTGATTTTTCTGGTATTAAAAAACCTACTGAGAGAAAAACTACTAGCTGCACAATCTTCTTCATCGTCGGTAGTGTGTGTTGCTGGACAGTGTTTAGAAGGCGTTGTGAACATCACGCGTAAGTAACAATTTTTGAGCAGATAGACAGAACACAACTAATGCGTACTGTAGTTGGTGCCCAACTAACTGTGCCGGGTGCTCCAGTTTCTATCCAACTTTTACCAGGGCAATATACTTCGACAACAAATCCTCAACTACTTCATAATTTCCTGACTTCTTCTTCAGCATCTTACTCACCATCGGCTGGATTCGGGAATTCTTCAACTTCTCCTTCTTTACCTCTAGACCTCTCACTCAATCCCGGCCTCGCTATCTATTCTGGTAGACTTTATTCAGGTCAAACAGGATTTTCTCAGCTCCCTTCAACCCCGTCAGCAAACACCTCCACGCCACTTACTGCATCTTCTCTCCTTATATCAAACGATGTCTGGGTTGCCGTCAATGCAAGTTCAAACAACCGTATCATTTTATGGGATGCCATTCCAGATATTTCCGAGCTTCCCAGCGGAACATCATTATCACTCACTCTCGTCAACATGCAATCATCTGCATGTTCCCCAGTTTGCGCTGGAGCTGGAATTTGTACTGCCGCAGGGACCTGTTCATGTCCTGCAGGTTTTACAGGTTCCACCTGCGAATCCTGCGCCTCTGGATTCTTTGGCCCCATGTGTCAACAATGTCCCTCAGATTGTGCCACTTGTGATGATGGAATTTCGGGATCTGGAAGGTGTTTAACTCCTCTCGTTGCCAATGCTCCTTCGACTTGCAATTGTATCAATGGGGAGTGCGGGTCTAATGGACAGTGTACTTGTAACGCTGGGTGGACAACAGCTGGTAATGGTACTGCGTGTGCGCAATGTTTGCCTGGATACTTTTTGACTTCTACTGGTGACTGCAAAGGTTTGTCATTCACTCTTTTTTTCTGCGTCCAGGTCAAGTCATAATGCCATCTCCAGTTTGCCAGACGGGATGTGATGAATGTGCAGATACAACCGGCGTCTGTATCTCCTGCAAAGCAGGATTCACACAGGATACGAGCGACACGACCAAGTGCAATTTCGTTCAGGGTTCAACTAGCTCGGGCCAGCTGTGTCCGGATGGCAGTTTCAGCGATGGCTCTAGCTGTAGCGTGTGTTCCTCTGTGTGTAAGACGTGTTCGGGCCCAACTTCCAATGATTGCGTCCTTTGTGCTTCGGGGACATACCTGTTCAACGGGAACTGTGTCAGCGCCAACAGCAATGGAGTATGTGAGGGCTCAGGTTTGATAGCGGACAACATCAAATCCGAGTGCGATAGTAAGTGGAGTTGATGATGAACGCCAGACCCCACCCCCGTTCTTACATCTTTCATTTCCTTTAGCATGTGGCGCCAAATGTACAGCTTGCGAGATTCCAAATTTCACTGCTGCCTCGACAGTTAATCAACTTGAATGTACCGCTTGCCTGCCAGGCTACGTGCTCTCCAATGGGCAATGCGTAGAAAGCTGTCCTTCTGGCACGTTCGTGTCACCCCAAGACAACTTGACGTGCAAAGGTAAGCTACTAATTTGGATTTTAACACCTGAGCTCATCGGATCAATCATTTGTCCTTAGTTTGCGATTCCTCTTGCGCCACTTGCGCTGGGTCCTCCACTTTTTGCCTCGCATGCACAGGCAATCAGTTAGCCTCAGACGGGAAGTGTGTTACAACGTGCCCATCAAACACTTTCAGCTCCTCCGGATCTTGCGTTACGTGCCATCCAGACTGCGCAAGTTGCACAGGACCTTCATTTAATCAGTGTTCAAGGTGTCCCTCGGATCTCCCCGTACTGACCAACGGAAGATGCCTCCCTACCTGTAGCCGATCACACTATTTCGACACCATTTCGTCTTCATGCGAAACATGTGACTTGAGTTGCTCAAGTTGCTCTGGTCCCGGGCCAAGTAACTGTTTGGCCTGTTCAAGTTCTAGCCAAGTACTCCGCTCGGGGTCGTGTGTTTCAGCAAACTGCCAAAATTCCTCAAGCGTTGTCTCCGGTCTAGGAGTTTGCCTCTCTGATCTAGTCATCATCCCGACTACCACCGGAACAAGCACAAGCGCGCTCCCCACTATCACGGGCCTGACCAACCCAACGGTCGTCCACGCCTCCCGGCCTATGACGTGGTGGGAAATCCTGTTGATGGCCTTAGGTTGCGCGTTCATCTTCTTGATGTTCTTGCTGTGCTGGCGCCGACGTGCGCGCAAACAGCGGGCGGAGCGCACAGCGATGTTCGCTTCAGCCAAGCGGCTCAATCACAAGCAATCCTGGCGCTTCCGACTTGTGCGCATGCGCGAGCGACTGTTTGGCCGCGCCCCGAGGCAGGCGGTACTTCCCACACATACCTGGGAGGGCGAGGAGATGAAGTTGCGCAAGCCAAAGCACTCCGAGGACGCCGCCCGGACTTCGATGGATTTCAACCAGTTCATCAACGCCTACGATTACTCAAAAGAGGAATCGCGCTATAGTAAGGCATCGAGCCTTCCTCCGCTTGATCTTGATGATCGTAAATCCCCTGTCAAGACGCGCCGAAAGCCTGCTCCTCCGAGCCTGTCGAGCAAGGTGTCTGCGCACTCTATCTTTTCCGAGGTGACGGGACAGCCACGTCACGCTCCAGAACCTCGTCAGCCCATTCGGAAGGACCTTCTATCTTCACGCTTCTCCTCTAGTACCCTGGGCTCCTCATTGTCTGCCTGGAGACGAGAGCCTGAGCGTCCCCCTATGCCTGCGGCTGTGGGTCCGACAGAGGCGCAGGCCTACGCGTCCTCTGTGCGGCCCGCGCTTATGGCTTCACCACCACTGAACCCTGGTGCTCAGTGGCTTAAGCCGACGCCCACTAGTGGTTCATCAAATAATCCATTCCGCCAGCTCATTTAAGAGTCTGAATCTTCTCCTGCCCAGGTACAACATCTCCTCCTTAGCGTTGCATATTGCACGGACGCATCCACTATCGTATTCTATAGCATCTATTACTGACCCACATTGCATTTGATTTCATCCATATATTCCCTCGTGTACACCATATAGAACATAATGGCGGATAAATGGAAAACCAGGGCCGGCGCTACGCGTGGCGAGTCGGCTGACCAGTGCTGCAACTTGAGTTCGATCAATGGCATTTGCAATGTGACTACTCATTCAAAGGAACGCAAGTGCGGGGAATGTTGTAGCTGTGCAAATACTAATGTCAGGAGGCAGACATGTACTTATGATTTTACCCATGAGGTGTGTGAATATTTTGTAGATCTAAAGCCGACCAAGATTCAATACATTATATATGTAACAAAACAACTTGTTCCGGTTTATGATGTTCGCGTCGTTTTAAACGGCTTTCCCGGTTTCGCTTTTCCCCCCCACCTCTCCGGCCATTGCGCCAGGACTGACTTGAATCACGACGTCGCTGTATACCTTTCAATTGAGACTTGCCGACCACCTGTCTGGCTTTTGGGCCTTTCTGGTTATGCTTGTCGATCGCGCGTCCTACAATTGGGCTTACTCAGAAGACATTCCGGGTTCGAGATGCGGGCCTGAGGACGGACCATGGCCGCGTTCGTACCAGGTGCTCACCGAGCCAGATTTGTGGCGGGAACTCAAGGTGCTTGCGAAACCACAGAGGACTGTTTTCGACGAACGGACAGGGTTGAGGGCGGACGGTGTCAATTTTCAACCATCGCCGACGACGAAAACCCAAGACCGGTACATTGTTACTCAGCTCGATATTCTCGGGCAGTTGTGGACATTGACGGGAGTGTTTGACGGTCAGTATGATCACGTATTTAGAGGTATAATCGACTAATGAATTGCAGGTCACCTCGGAGATGTCACCGTGGAACATGTCGCATACCACCTGCCCATCATCATCCGCGATTTCTTACGGAAAGAACTTGCGAATGATCCATTGGCTTTCTCCTCATCGACGCATGTCGCTGACCTCTTTTCACGCTCTATAGTTGCTTTCGACAACGCGATTGCCAATGACGTGCTTGAGCTTTTCGGGGGCTTAGAGGGTTTAGACAACTTCTCAGATGCAGAGATCCGAAATATCATCAACGACCAACATCTAGGTGGCGCTAACTGGAAGAAGGCCCGCCTTTGTATGTATGGGACGACTGCACTTGTCGCCCTAGTCGATCCAGACCACCAAAATCTGTGGGTTGCAAACCTTGGAGATTGCCAAGCTAGTGAGTAATCACTGAGCCGTGCCTGAGGCCTGAATGACTGATTTTATTGTTTTTAGCTCTAGTTTCTTTAAATGACTCTGGCGACGACTGGGTCGTGCAACGGTTGACTACCGAGCACAACGGGGACAACGACGCCGAAGTGGAACGTGTGCGTCGAGAACACCCAAATGAACCAGAGTGCGTAATCGACAGACGCGTCCTTGGGGCACTTGCCCCTTTCAGATGTACGTGTAGATTCCCTAAAATAGATTTTAACCCTCCCTGATTGCCCTGCCCCGCATTTCCCAAATTAAGGTCTGGGAGACATACCCTTCAAACAGCCCCCAGCTTTCACACGCCGCATTTTATATAACCTCTTCCCTGGCTTCCACAACACCTCTCCTTGGGAAGAGTTCCTTGTCCGTAATCACACCCCTCCATATATCACGGCTCAACCCGAAGTCATTCACCGTCGGCTGGATGGATCCGCACGTGGGTCACGGTTCCTGGTTCTGTCGTCTGACGGTTTTGCGGACTTGTGCTCCTCGGAAGGGCAGCAGCGTATCATCGAGAGTTGGGCGAAGGATATGGTAGACCATGGCAGCGGCGGTGGTGGCGCCCCTGATAACATGGCGTTGCGGCTGCTCCGCAGGACTCTCGGAGGCGATCGGTATAGCGTGTCGCGTGTGCTGACTCTGGACATGGATGTGGCGTGGATTGACGATACGGCTATCGTGGTGCAAACCTTGTGAGGTACCCTCGGAACCTTCATTCTCACCGATTTGAGTATTCAGTGTACTTTCTTTGTCTTCATCCGGCATTTTCGCTCTGCATTCTTGCTTGCATTCGGCCTACTTATTGTACATCAGCTGTATTACTGTTTTCGATAGACATGCCTACCGCGTCCTTAATGATCATGATATGCGCATGATGCTATCCTTGGCAATCACCCTAGGCTAAGCTAGCCCTATGCCCTGCACACCTTACACATGACTTTATCTGCAGCGGTGGCAGTTAATTCAACCTCGATAGTCACCCGGCTATGGCCAATCCGAATCTGCCTGATAACGAGGATTACGGATGGGTAATCTGATTTAGACACCTTCAGAACGTGACTTAATGTGGCCATGCCCGCGAGATTAGGTACTATCCCATGAGATAAGTGATTCATTGTGTGTGGCACTGCCATATCCCCTTTACTGGTTAAAACTGATCCATGAGGCTAAGCATGAACACCCTGCACCTGTGGCTGCGGCGGCGGCGAAGGGCTATTATGGGCAATATCAAGGTGTTCAATCTCTTCGGCTGTCCCCAAGGGTTTTTGCCGTTCTCGACGAATTAGTTCATTCCTTCTGTCTGTGTACGCGTCACTATCTCTGCGGCGTCAATCTGATTGAATACATCGTGCGCTGGGGTGACGGCGGGCACTAACTAGCACTCGCTTCGCGCAAAATTCACGCATATTGACGGCTCGCAGTTCGGTAATCAATGAGTTCTTGTTACATTGGATAATGATCTGTTGGGAGCCCTGACAGGCTCCCTTCAACACCGACACTTGATATATGGAGACAGACAACACGGAATTACGCCACAGTCATTCATATACGCAGTCGACATACTTACTTGACAACGAAAAGAACACATGAGCAAGGATAATGGCATAATGTATTGACAGCTTGCATCTTATCTTATCTCGCGTGGGTTTTTTGCTTTGCAAGTACTAGGCACACACGTTTCGGTCCCGATATAACCTAGGTCTTCACTTCCATATGGCCGAAGCCCAGGAATTGGATTTCCCGTGAGAGCTCTTCTACCCCATACTATGGTATATCAAGGATTTACCATATCTATGGTCATTATGTCAAGTTTCTGGCAACTTTGCCGAAAGAGTGTTTATGTAAAAACACCTGAAGAGAGGACATAGCTTGTTATTGGTCCGTACTCATTCCTTTAGCATACGCTTACACCTTATGGAGCTTCCTGCACAGGCATGTCGTACACACAGACTCACGGCAAAGTACACTGCTTGTAATTTCGACTTTGATCGAATGGACCCACAGAACCCTTCCCGAGTGATTTTCTCGGAGAAGGAATGTGCTGAAGTGTTTCAGCCGACACTTGTGAAGAAGCTTCGTTCTGCAATGGAATATGGAAATTCTCTCCATAATCCCAAATTTCACGTTCAAAGTCTGACATGGATTAAATAATACGGCAATTCCTGACTGGAATTCGATTATGACAAGCTCGAGGCTAGCTTCAAATGTGACATGATGCAACTGGCCTTTAGCAAGTGAGAAAATTCCAGTGACGCCGTACGGAAGACGGTGGGGCGTGAGCGCATTTGTAAGGAGGTCTTGGAGAAAGATGGAGTCCCCTGGGTGTGACGTAAGAGCTTTCTAGGCATGACATATTTGCCAGACGACCGCAAATTACACCTTGCGTGTGATTTCAACTTTGATCGAATGGATCCACATAACCCTTCCTGAATGATTTTCTCAGAAAAGGTATGTATAGAAGAATATCAGCTGTTGCTTATGAAGAAGCTTTGTTCGGCCCTGCCCACAGGCTGGTTCATCTCTCTGTCTAGCTACCACTTCCAATGCCAACTCCTTGGCTCGCATGCCCTTTTCCTACCCTATCATTGACTTACCAGGATTGCAGAGTATCTCACTGGATGGGATAGGATAAATGCTTCACGTCCGACGATGTAGAAGAAAACTGAGTGTTATGCACAACAGCATGCAGAAGTTTTGTGATACAAACATTGAAATGCCATCTCTGCGTTAGCGGCCTCCACGTCAACCCCAAAACGCTTCGCGATGTTGTCACAGGTGACATATTCAAAGAAAGACTTATGAAGTCGAGGAGTGATGTCCATGTTCACATCGTCGAGTCCGGCGATAAACATAATCCACAGAGCGAACAAAATGTTCGATATCGACAAGATCGGAATCAGGGCTTTTGCGTAGATCGAATAGGTCCTCCAATTGTTGCAGAGTATGTGGCTCCCGTGCCACAACAATAGCGCCCAGTTCAGCGTCGTCATATACTAGGTCTAGTGTGACACCATAAAGTTCGTTAATATCCTTCATGCGCGTGGAACCAGTGAGCGTCGAGAACACGGAATGAAGACCCTCTCGTCCTTGTTTGGTAAGATGGGCATTGACAAACTTTACGACTGTAACCGCCCAAACAAACAGGCCCGAAGCTTGGTCTGCCAACATGTGTAACCGCTCGCCGGTGAGCCAGAATGCTGGAGCAAGACCATGGTCCAGCGCTTATCTACCTAAACCCGCATGCGGTGAGAATGGATTTGGCACAAGATGACGTAGCCTCCCACCAATCTTTCCCTGCTCATTTACATATCACGTTGATTAAATCTCTGTTAATATCATAAGAATAATTCAATGTAAAGAAAGCTGCAACGCGTACTGAATTCTAGCAAGATTTTTCCAGGTAGCCTTGGTTAAGTTCCCGTTTCCTGCAGATTCGAGCGATTCCCTAATATCTGATATCCATTCGACAATTTCCCATGCAAGTTTCTCCACTTTGAGGTTTGCAGTTAACATACTCTAGGTATGAATAGTTGAGTTAGTGAGGTCCGTTTCGGAATGGATAATAAATCACCTCTCCGAGTTGAACAAGGACGGCCAAAATTTTCACAAGTCCGCGAGCAGGGAAGGGTGCGTTACGCTAGGAATCAGCTCAAGAAAGTCATCGCCCCGGCTTATGGTACTGCTGACGTCTGAAAAGACATGATTGAGAGTTGCCTCTGGATTCTTGTTAAACCATTCGGTGAGCGCGGAAAGGTATTTCAAATAGAACTCCCAATTTCCAGAAAGGAGAGGAGGATCACTAACTAGAGTTGAGCTCCTGGTAGTAATACCATCAGCCAGATAGCAAAACGTGTTCAACGTTACTCACCTTGATAGTTTGAATCGATTGTGGGCATATTTTGAGGAATCCTTTGTCGAAGAAGGCTTCTACCTGAACAGAAATTTCATCTAACGTCTCAGGCGACCAGGACGTGTCTAACAACTGCTTCTTCCGATTTTGCTCTTGAAAGTTGATTGCCAGGAGCCATGTGGCTCGGCAAAGTAGTTTGTAGACGCGTCATCACTCAGAAATGAATAAGTGATCATGAAGGCTGAATATTTGAATAGGAGCAAATATTCTGTTTCTTGAATGGTACACACATTTGAGTCCATAGGCTCAGGATCGTTGCTGCCAAGTAAATGTCCAACTCGCAACTTTTCGGGGTGTGTTGGAATGTTTGCATCCCACGCCAATAACCTTAGAAATTTATGGTAGCCGATGGTAATTGATGTGAAGAAATTGTCTGCTACCCAGTCTTCACCGAAATGCCGTCTTCAGACTCTTCATCCTCATCATCCGAAAGGGAGTCAACGCCACCCCCAACAAAACGAAAAGAAAAGGGAAAGAAAAAAACTGGCCAATTGGGAAAGAACGAAGGCCCCGATCCAAATTGGGCATACCAGCCTCCAGCGGGCGCTACTCTTCTCCAGGACGTGACAGACGCAGGAGATTTTGACTGGGACGCAGTTGCGAACAATGACGACCTTGAATTATGGCTAATTCGCGTACCGGACAACGTATGTATATTTGCTTGCCCTACTCTTACGCCTGAGAATTTCGTTCTAATGGTTTAAATGTGTAGATCAAACCCAAATACCTAGAAAGTACGACACTAGAGCGATTGTCTACGGGAAAGGGCCGTGCCCGTGCTGCTACATTAACGCGTAAGCAAGGGACGTATGACGTATGGTCGGTTGGAGAGGAAGGGGACGACGGTACAATTGGTGGGGACGAATTAAAGGCGATTTCGTGTCTTCTGCCGCGTAAAAGCAATAAAGGGAAATTGTATCCCGGTATGACTGTTCCCTCAAGATCGAACCTCAAAAAATATGGCTTATTATTTTGATTGCAGCACCAAAACCTATCGCGCGACATTTAATCGTTTCAGCGCAACCTGCAGTGCCGACGCCGGACCCGTCATCAGCGGGGCCTATACAGCCTTACAGCAGACCGCCGAGGGAATGCTATCCGAAGGAAGTGTTGAAACACGCCTTCAAACCGTACGGCTCTATTGGTGGAGCAAAGGAGGGGACAGATGACGCGATGGATGTTGATACTTCTGAACCCCAGCCTGCTGCTCTCTCGTCACCCACACAAAAGAAGCGACACGCAAAAGCAGATTCACCGGTGGTCGAGAAAAAGAACAAAGGAAAGAAGAGGAAAGGGGAAGGAGTTGACGGTGAGGCAGCGCCGCAGAAGAAATCCAAGAAAGCAAAGACATCATCTTGATATATGTAATGGACTTTGGAGAAACATGCTTTCTTGTTTGCGCCCTTCACCTGGAATGAGAAGCCAACAAATCCACTAATTTGTGCAAATGCAGAGGAAGACGTAGCAAAAAGTACACACAAAGAAGGTTCAGAGAAAGGAAGACATTAGTGCACAGGGTGAAAGAATAAAGAAAAATTAAAGTAGCCGTCATGGGGTAAGATGAAATGGGGATGAAATGGGGTTTACAATGAGTAGGACTACCTTACATCCATGTCATCGTCACACAACGCTTTCCCTTTACCCTTGTCACTGCTAGTCCGTGGTGGCCCCGATTGATTGAGCGACTGGTTGACCTCTTCCTCAATGCCCTGGTAAATGCTCTGCTCCGGAAGTCCCCATATCCTTCCAGGCTGCTGCTGCTGCTTCTCCTCAAACACCGCACCAACCGTATCAACCCACTGTCTCCGCGTCTCCACAAGCTGCTTCAGCTGCTCATTCACATGCATCTGCATGTCATCGTCGATAGTGAATCCAAGCGCGGCAGGACATGGAACCGGCACAGCAGCGACACCGTTCATCTCTGAAGTAGATGGCGCGGCATCTTTCTGCTTCTTCTTCTTCTCGGCTTTGGGCGCATCCTTCCGCTGAAGCTTGGTGTACAGGTTGGTGATGTTCTTGTCAATGGAGTCGCGCAACTCGAGGTATTCTTGATACCCCAGCCGATCGCGCGCTATGCTAGCAAGCCGTTGCTTGCGTGCTTTGTTCGTTGCCACGACCTTGCGGAGCTCTCGCTGCGCCTGTCGGAGTGCAGTCGCGATCGGGTCGTCAACTTTGTCTGAGTATTTGGGCTGCGACGAAAAAAAAAATCTTCAGCCTTAAAATCGAGCGAGGAAAAACAGCTAGGAAAGCACGTACCACCCCATCCAAAAGCCCATGATGTCTCATCGTCTCCCGTATTCGCGTCTCCAACTCAGTAACATTCAACCTCTCCTTCCTCGCCGCCGCCGCCCCACTCCCTCCAGGCCTCCCCTCCATCGCGTCTTCCGCCGCCTTCACACCTTTCCATTCCGCATCCGGAATAGTCAATAGCGCGCTGATCACGCGCTCCGTCAGCGGACCATGCCCCACTTCCTCCCCAATCAAATCCGTCTCTGCCAGCGTTGAAGGATCCCATCTCGGCGTGGGCGCGGCGAACGAGTGAAAAGCCTCAACGTCTTGCCCGGGTAGAACGGGAGGTATTCGCCCCGCGTCCTGGTCCTCCCACACTTCGAGGTAGTGCCGCCCTAGCTTGGGGAGAATATACGGCTCGACTTCGTCGCCGGTGTGTTCGAGGAACCCCACGTCTTCTTCGCGGATGGGGCGGAGCCAGGGTTCTATGCTCGTGTAGAAGGTGGTCACGGTGACCTGGGATGGTGGTTTGCTTTTGCTGAAGTCTTCCTCGACTTCAGTGGGCTTGCTAGGCCCGGGTATTGGAGGTGGTGGTATCTGGGGTCGAGGAGGTAGGAGAGGCGTGTTTGGCGGCATGCTAAAGTCAGGACCGGGTGGGGGCTGTTGAAAAATGTTTAGAACTAGATGTTATTGACATAAGTAGAAGGCCGACCTTGGTTGAGGATTGGGATGAAGGGATGGATTTTTGGGCTTTCGGGATAGGTGCAGGAGGTGGTACATGTAGAGTTACAGGTGGCGTTTGTTTTCGTGGGCGCTGAAGGTCTGAGGTGGCGTTAGTGGTATGTTTTTGGAAATGTGGCTGTTAATCCTTACCTCGTTCGGTGTCACTGTCCCCATATTCGCGTTTCCGCTTCTTTTTCTTCTTTTTGAGATCATCAATGATAGCACTTGGAGGCAGAGTGCCAAATCAGAACCATAACCAGATCAGGGTTGTTCCACCTACGATCTACTACGAGGGTCCACAGAAGACCGGGCCGAAGCCGGCAACGACGATATTGGTTGAGATGAGAGACGAGGTTTGGAGGCGTGTCCGAGATATGAGCTGGCCGATTGGGAGTCATCTGTCTCCAATTTCGGAGTGACTGGAATGGGCCGCGGGCGCAATACAAGAAGCATGGTTGCGTGCCACATTAGAAGATTTGAGAATTTATGTTGCATGTAACGGTGGCATCGTTACAAGGAGAGTATACAGTGAACAATAAGGGTTCAATTTGTTCAAAGAGGCCATAGCAGAGAAACAAGACGATGGGTTTGATGAGATGGTGGATGTCAGAAATCACTCAACGCGTGTAAATAGAAATGAACGTACATTCACGCTCCCTTTTAACCTTTTCAATCGCCTTAGCCTTTCCCTTCTCTTTCTCTTTCATGCGCCGCATCGACTCCTCTATAGCCTTAAGATCCTCACCGGCCTTCTTGGAACGCTTGAGGCTAACATTGCGGAGCTCCTTGAGTTCTTCATGCAACAATTCAAGTTCACTAGTCGATGGTATAGAGTCCGGCGCCTTCCTTAGCAGCGATGACTGGTACGAAGGTGCTGGTGGAAATGGATGTAGCTTGAACGACATTTGTCGGTACTAACGTGGATCCAGCTTCGTCTACAAGCAAGGATTGCCTGCCCAGGGCGGCACTGTATGCACTATAAGCCTACAGTATGAAATCAGGCAGCAAGCAGGTCAGAAACAGAGGACGCGGCGGTCGTCTTCGACGTCGAGAACAAGGTGCGAATAACTTGACATCACGAGTTCATTTCACACGACGTTGTGTAAAATAATTGATAAATTAATTATGAATAATAATTGCCTGAATAGAAGATGCACTTTCTGTTTAAGTTTCTGTTCTAAACTGCCACGATATCCTGTTCAGCTACTATGAGCTCAAAGCCTCCTGACATATATAACGACAATATCGAACTAACTGGCCTCAATGGCGTCGAACCAAAGCACACTCCACTTCCTTTCCGCACAAATAGCGACCACCCTGAGGATGACAGCGACAGCGACAAGGAAGACGATGTTAACCAAGCTCTTTTGGGTTTCTATGACCCCTCTAGTGGGCCTATACGACTAGCAAAGAGTGCTGGGGAACTTTGGCCTCAGGTTCAAAGGATTGTTATTGAGGTATGTATTGTTCATAACATGTATAATACCTTCCTGCTCATTCAACGTCCTGCGTAGAGTGCTCCTACGCTTCTATTCACTACAGTAGGTCTATTACTCACGGGAAGGCTCTTGGATCGAGTTGCTGTACGCGCGTCGATTTATTAACTCGACTATCCATTAATCGAACCATGTAGCACTGGCGAGCGATGAGAGATGTCCACCAGCTCATCATAATCATCCCCGTGATTCTCAATCTCAAAGGCAACCTCGAGATGAACCTCTCTGCCCGTCTAGGTACTGCATCTAACGTTGGAGACCTGGATGAACCTACCACACGGAAGTTAATCATTACTGGTAACTTGTCCTTGCTCCAAGTACAGGCAGCAGTTGTTTCGTTTATTTCTGCCTGGATAGCCATGATCCTGGGAATCTATCTGCCCAGAACAACACCAGAGTCTCTGCCAATGTTCAATCTGGCTGATGTGGCAGCGCGAGGTTTGCGCTATTTTCGCGAGTCTGCCGGACTTTTACCACGTCGGCCGATTGGCTTGCCAAAAGACAACTACAGCACCTTTACATTCACAAAGTGCGTTGAATGTTTGTTGCCGTGAACTTCTTCCGACAATGTTTGTAGACTTGTTATGGTAGCGTCTACTGGAATGACGGCGGCATGTCTATCGAGTGTGGTGCTTGGTCTTTTTATGTCTGGACTAATTGTCTTGTGTCGGCTGTATGGACTTGATCCAGGTGAGATAAAAGCCTTTATTCAATTTGTGCCAATCTAACGTGACATTTCATCAGACAACATTGCGCCACCTGTCGCGTCATGCCTTGGTGATTTGGTCTCCCTGCTATTCATGGGCGTAGTCTCCGCCCTTCTCATCAACGTCATCAACACCGTTGTTCCCTCGTTGCTGGCCCTTTCCATTATTGGTTTCGCCATCTTCTGCGTCATCGTTACCATCCGCAACACACAAGTTCGGCCTCTTCTTGGCCAAGGGTGGATACCCCTCTTCGGAGCCATGGTCATTAGCAGCGGAACTGGAATCGTGCTTGATAGATTCGCGAGTCGTTATGAGGGTTTCGCCCTCCTTGGGGTCATGATCAGTGGTATGTGTCATTCCATTGGACCGTCCCCTCGAAGCCGTATACTGATTTTATACTACTAGGATTACCAGGAGCTGTTGGTTCAATTCTGATATCCCGGCTTTCGACGTCCATGCACGTTGCAGCATTATCACGTTCATCATCAGGCAATGCAGCTCGCTTGGCCAATAAGAAAGGTTTTGCCGAGCCCGACACGCGGCTTGTCATAGTGACACTTCTTCTCGTTACTATACCTGTGGATATCCTCTTCCTATCTTTACTGCTCTGGTTCCAATGGCTTCACCTTCCCCTTGCTTTCGCCGCATTCTCGATCGTGTTTTTCTTCTTGGCTGTAAGTAATATAATGGTTGACTCTACTGCGAGGAACTCAATATCTTATCACCGCACCAGACAATAATATCTCTCGTCGTTGCAAAATACCTAACCGATTTCCTCTGGTCGAAGGACTGCGATCCGGACATGTACGCACTCCCAATCCACTCAGCGTTCATAGACCTTGTGGGGCATCTTATCCTCGCGGGCTTTTTCGAGATTGCTGGGCTTTTTATAAATGTCCAACCGACGGGTTCGTAGGCTAGGCAGATATACATTCGCACTGCGCGACCCACTCTTCATCTCCATCTCCTCCAGTTCCATCTCTATACATGGACATGTGGGCACAGACAGACACAAACACAAATACGGCACAGCCCAACCGCCCACACGCTCATTCCTAACTCCCATATATACCTACCGTTGCATTTTATACAACTGATCGAGGATGGTTGTATCTCTGTGTATTAATATAACATCACAACAGCATTGTATGTACGTTTTGCATATTTTATTTGATAAATTGCATCTTCCGATATTCGTTCTTTTGCCAGTGGGTGTTCTATGTATGGATTCGGCTTGCTGATCCCTGTAGACGCATTCAAGCAATTGTACCACGGCGTCGTAAAGGAAATTTGGTTTCGGTTGATTCTAGTGGAGTATACAGACGCCCAACACATCCTCGTCTCTACTCGAAGGTCCTCAAAACGCTTCACAACAGTCAATTGTTGTACGACATGTAGAAATCTTTGAACCATGTGTACTGGTCCTTGGGGCTTGCATAGCTAGGATCATGACCGCCGAAGAAGGTGCTTCAGGTGAGAACGTTAACGACACAAAACACAAGGGGTTGTCAAAACGGCTCCAATGCTTACCAGAAAAACAAACCCGTGAACCCCACAGGTTCCTCCGAATGAGACTCCTCCGATATCGTCTCGTCGCTCTCGTCGGCACCTTCCTCTGAGGGAGGTGGTGTTGGCTCAGGCGGACCCGGAGTCAGAGTCGTTGATGTTGATGTCGTAGCATCCGTGGTCCCAGATTGCGAGACACCATGGACCGCCCATCCTTGTTGAGCCTGATACATCGTTTGCGTAAAGTTGCTAACGGGCGTTGGAGTCGCAGTCGGACTTGCACCTGGATCCGTCTCCGTTTGGGGGCTTCGTCCTAACAGCCCACTGAACAAATGGCCTAACAGACCTCCAACGAGCCCACTGCTGCTGCTGCTGCCCTCGTGGGTCGTCGTTGGTGTATCTCCCAAGTTAGCCGGCACAGAATCGCGATAGAAGATGTCTTTTCGGTCAATAACACGGACGCCGTTCACATCGAGAGTAAATCTCCCGTCTTGCTTTCCGGGTGTGTTGAGGGTCACTGTCTGCCGCACCGTTGTCCAAGCACCCGCCGCCCACGTATAAGACCCACGGCCTAACGAAAACCCGTACGTTGCATCGCACACAGACCGGGGATCATTGCACAGTGCCTTTGTCTGTTTTTCCTTTGCTGCATACTACATCCAAAACCATTAGTTGCGCATCCTTAGCAAGAAAAACCAACGCACGAGGTACATCTCCCCCTTCCCATGCGGACGCCACATAAGTCTAGTGCTCCAACAGTCCACAGCATCGTTCCCCCCTGAGCATCCTAGATGGCCGCCATATAGTCCAGGCATCTTCCCTCCGCGAACCCAGTCAAAATCCGCTGGAAAAAAAGCGCTGTACTCGAGCGACACGCTTCGCGCATTCGTGATGTTGAGTGGGACCGCGTAGAACTGAGTGCCGCCGACGGGGCGCTGTCCAGGATTGATGGAACCCTCGGGGTAGAAGATTTGTATAGCGGACTGCGCGATATCCCACGTCGTGTGGCTCTTTGCTTTGGATGAAGACGGGGACGCCTCGGTGCTATAGGAGGTGGCGACGCTGGGAGGGATACCCTGCACGAGCTCTAGATTATCCTTCCCGCTTGCGAATTTCAGGATGTTGAAGGCGCTGAGATCATCCATCTTGCTCGGGCACTGCCATGCCTTCATTGGCCTAGACTCTGGCGAATCTTTGGGTGGTCTAGGATGAGGAGTAGAAGAGGCCGGCACAGTGATGGTTAACGTCTCGGTGACTGTGACTGTGAATATCGAGGGCGTGTGTTCTGGTAGATCAAGTTGGAGAACGGATCCACTGGAATCTAGCGAATGAGGGGAAGATGCTACAAGTGGTGCTGTCGGCATAAAAGCCGACGGCTCCGTCGCAGATGGCTGGAGGCCAGTGCTCTGTTCGACGGTGGGAGAGATAACTTCTGACCTCCAGGTCACTGGGATACTTTGAGCGGAACTTGATGCCACTAAGGAAAGGGTCCCCAGTAGACCTGGCACTGAGACCACAGCACGAACCACAATCGACATGAAAGCTCAATGCAGGGTTCCGTGAGTAGATGAAACACAGGTGGCTGACAAGTATCGAACATTCGTGTTCATAGACTATAGGAGTTGAACTTGAAATAACGGAGTCCAGTATCGATATGCGGTCAGCCTCGCAGTCCAAGTAATCATTCAGCTGGCTCTAGTGATCTTTCATGTGAGTTCAGCGTATGGCAAAAGTTGACGCGCTTTTAAGTTGGCTGTAAGTTAGTCAGGAGATGCCCGGGCCGCCGCGCATGCCAGGTTAAAGTAGAGCTCATCAAGGGTCCCACTCGTCAGTGGTAATCAATAGAATCTCTTCCCTCGCAACTCTCACCTTTACGAGTTTATAACATGGCTGTTCTGATAAGTTCTATGGTTCTATGGGATTCCTTATCCCATCAGCATCAAGTCGGGCGGCAGAACTTAGCGATCATGTGCTGACTCTTGGGACACCATATGCACGTTGGGGTAAACCTGTTTCTGATTTCTGAGCCTTCTCGAGCTATTCGCCTTCTTCTCTGGCTGTCTTGCCCAATGCCCTTGTTTGTGGCCATACTTAGCCTCATAACATGATCTCACGAGCCTTCTTGAAGGCTGTGTCCGAACTGACGCTTTTTGAATCACTGGTCACTGCGGCCGCTTGGCAATTTAGGTAAGATCCACGAGGCTGGGTCGAGGCAATATTTCCTTGCTTTACTTAAGTGCTTAACAGAGAGCAACCTGGGCCCCAGTCCTCGTGATCCGCTGTCAATCACTTGTCGCCGCGCTAGTAGAATTGGAGAGCTGTCGGACGACGACATCTGTCGTATAACACTCTTGATATACGGGTTATCCTATCTTAGGCTCCCACACTGCACTCATGAAGACGTCCGTGGGCCTACCATCTCCACCGCACCCATTCAAAGTCATTGGCCACGCTGGAATGCGCACAACTCGAGACGGTTCCCTGATCGTTAAACCTGCCTTTCCTAGCGAGCTCTCATTTTACCAGGCCCTCACGCGAGATTCTCACCTTTTTCCATTGCGCTCCTTCATTCCTAAATTCTTTGGGACGATGTCACCGGAAGATTCAGACGAGGATGTCTTGGACAGCCTTCCGATCTCTCCTGGGCGAACTCAGTCCTTGATTTTGGAGAACCTTTACAACCAGTTCAACAAACCAAATACCCTCGATGTGAAGCTCGGGACTATATTCCACGATGAAACGACCGATCCGGCCAAGGTTCTGAGGATGGAGAAGACGTCACGCGAGACGACGTCGCTGAGGACGGGAGTTCGACTGACCGAATTCCAGGTGGGTGAATGCAATCACAGTCCGCACATGTCGAAGGGCCGCCCAATCCTGTACTAATGGCACACACACACACAGGTGTACGATAACATTACATGTGAACCTGTGTGCACGCCAAAGTCGTACGGCAAGGCGATCAAGGAGTCGGAATTAGCTTATGGGTTCGCACAGTTCTTCCCTGTCTACGGGGAACCGCCGTCGTCAACACTCGGTCTTCCTCGACATCTGCTCGTCCCCATCCTACGCGGCATCCGTAATTTTATAACACGCATTCGCGACATATACTCGAAGTTTGAGATGCGCATAATAGGGGGAAGCCTGCTGATCATGTACGAGGGTGACTGGAGTTTAGCTGAAGAAGGCCTAAAACATCAGCCACGACCGCCAACGCTAGATGATTTCGAAGTCGACTGTAATCCCCGCCCATGTCCGTATACAGTCAAAATAGTCGATTTCGCGCATACTCGTATAGGTCCAGGACTGGGCCGCGATGAAGGTGTTCTGTTGGGGCTGGACACGATGCTGAAGTTGCTGGATGGGAGGATAGCAGAGCTGGCGGTGGTTGGTCTTGAGGAGGACTAGATATATTTATAATAAGCAGGCTATGTGATGCACCAATCAACGATAGCACGTTTCTTTTATTTTCAGATGATCAGATTTAACCTAATGGGTGTGTGCATGGTGCATGGTGTCAGCCCCAGTTCAACAGCAAGGAGGGCGACCAACTGAGGGCGAAGGTGAAATTATGCAAATAATAGTAGAATAATGATAGTCAAAAGGAGTGTCGCCCAAGGATGTGTCAATGGTACTAAAGTTATCTGGTATGCAATAAGATGGGTATGCACATGGATGGTTGAACGAAACCATGTGAAGTTGTTTAGTCGTGCGAAAACAGAACGACAGCAAGAGAAAGCCTAGTAACGACTAGTGTAGTGGTAGGATGTGCTGCAAAAGAATGTGGGTGATAAAGAGTGGACGCTGAGGGTATTTTCGGTGATCGTGTCAGTCTATGAGCCATGAGTGAATGGGTATAATCTTCTCCACAGAGGTCTACTCGCAAGGAGACTCAAATGTTACGGGAAAATAAATCCCCCAAGCCTGGCGGCTGCGGTAACCTGGAAGAGAACCATCCCCGTTCGCTACCAAAGCTGAACCGCCGTCGATTCGCCAAGACGCCCCGGTCATGTGTACGAACACTAATAGGCAAATCCATTGCCAGCGTGAATTCGTCCTCGGCATACTTATCGAACCCGCCGTAGCCAGTAAGGTCCACTTGACTAACATTCAGGTTGACGTCGACCTCTGTATAAACGGGCGGTTGGGAAAGGTCCTGGCTTGAGTTGCAACCAATTAACGGCTGACACAGGAGAGAGGAGGCCGTCAACTGTGATGGGACGGAATATTCGGGCTCGAGATTCTGGGGGGGCGGCACGTGGAGGCGATGCTTGTACATGCTGCTGGTGCGCACGCGTGGTCTGGGCCGTGGTTTCTCGACCTCAAACGTGACTGGTATACCTGCCTCCTCAACCGGCTCGTCGTAGTCGTTGCAGCGTACGCCGCCCTCCAGATCAATGTCGAAGCCATCAATGTCGAGCTGGAGGTCTCGTGCGCCGAGAACGATGTCCTCATCTTCCTCCTCACTGACAGGGAAAAGTCGCGAGGTCATTTTACATCGCCCGCCACGCTGCAACTTGAGCTGCGTCTTGTCGTACTCTTCGTACTCCACCCGTCGCTGTATGGGCTCAAATAACTCCAATTCCTCCTCAGGTTCATAAGGCGCATATTCGTAATTTTCACTTGTCCAGGAGTTCTGGGCTAATGGCGAGCTTTGGAAGACCGTCGACATTTCCATGTCGATATATTCACTACGAACTCCACCGAGCAATGTCCGATTCAACCACGCCCGACGCCGGCTACGAATTTCCAGCAGACTAAGGTTATACTTGATATCTTCTGCCTCCTGCTCTTGCCGGTTTTGGTCTATCGCTATGAGCCTGCGAAGACGACCTGCCAGAGCTGCGTTCTGTGCGTACACTGCATAGTTGTTATCCGAAAGAAGTCGTCGAGGTGAACAGGAGACAGAACTGTGCCGCTTAACAGCATGTCCTGGAGCAAAGGGCCCATAGGGAGAGGTCGGGGTAAGAGGAGAGACTGGGGTGTGCAATGAACTTCCATCGGTGTCGGTCATGAACTCGCTACCGTCGTCAGATACAGATGGGGTAGGGGGCAAGGACTCTGCTGTGATAGCAAAAAATTCGGGCTCTTCTGGGAGGTACCGGAAATCCGTTTCAGACATACCACCAGCCTCCCTGACGAGACGATTCATAGTATCGTTGGCCCTGCAAAGCATACTTTGAAGAACCCATGTAGTATACCCCCCGCGTGGCAATCGTCGCGATAATTCACTTATAGCATATCGGCGAAATGTATCCACAAGCACTGAGCGAGCTCTCCGACGACGATCCCGAGGAGAAATAGTGAATAACGTCTGCTTTTCGTCAATGGGTGTCGGAGGCGGTGTCGGCAGGCGGGAATTGGCGGAGGGGGAATAGAGAGGGATGATGGAACTAATTTTTAAATATCAGCACAAATTCTTATAGCGTCAGCCAACTACTCACGCAACCAGTGTCATCAATAGCGACCTCTGTTTCTTGTGTCGGGTTGGCTGCTTCGTAGACGTCAGGGGTAGCGGCGCATCACCGTTGCGCCTCCGTTCCAACTCCCTCTCTCTCTGCTTCTCCTCCGCAATTTCCCGCTCAATGGCAAGCGACGATTCGTTAACATCCCGTACTACCCTCTCCAGTGCCTGTACGCAGCGCTCTTCCGTAAGAGACCACTGTTCGACAGAACCGTCCACAAAGTGACAGGAGATAAGTTTGGTAGAAAGGTCGAATGTGATGTCCTCCAGAAGAGAAATTATGCCGGCAGCTTTGTCGAGAGCATGTATGAGTGTGGGAAGCTCGAGTTCATCGATTCGTAAGTTGCTCAGGTGTGTCGTCCATGTCGAAGAAATGGGGACTTGGGAATCGAAGTCCTCAAAGGCTACGGAAAAGACAACAGCAGACAAGCGTGCACTTGCCGCAGGAACGACATTCACTAGCATGGTGGTCTTTTTTCAACCTAACGAAATCGTCGCGTGCCGGAAAAGAGGATGAAGCGTTGCAGCCAAGCCAGAGTTGAATGTAAAGGCGTAGGCGGCCAGTCTGAGCAAGAGGGAGAAAAGAGCGAAATCCCAGGCAATTGCAAAGCCTGGATAGTAGGTAGAGGTTGAGAGAAGAAGTAAGAAGAGAGGGGTTTACGAGACGGGGCCCTGAGGATAAAGTGAACCCAGGGCCATACGAGGCTAGTACTATAGCCGAACAATTTCGTCGAGTTCAGCGCGGAGCTAACTATAAGGGGCTACTTCATCAATCTGAATTATATGTATCTTCGTCTTCGCTGTCACCGCCGACAACGTCGTGCTCAACACGACACGAATTTGGCTACGGTCTCGGGGAATAATGTCTGGTATCAAGAGGACGATTTCTACACGTAGCACACGACTCTCAGCACGCTCCAGTCCGCATCATGCAGGCGTGACTCTCTTTGAGGCCGACAACCTGGATTCTGCGTCTCCACGACGGTCAAAACGTATTAAAGTCGAAAAGTTTGAGGATGTTATAGAGACTACCGAGTCGGAGGAAGCTTTAGAGCCTGCTGCGTCTGGCTCGTCAACACCAGCGACCAAAAAATCATCAAATAAATCCTCTCGTAAACCAAAACCCATTCAACAGAACCTTGCTGTACCACACCCAGCACCCGAAAGATGGCAGGAGACATACGCTACAATTAGAGAGATGCGGTCGCGCATTGTCGCCCCTGTAGACACAATGGGATGCGACCAAGCTCAATTCAAAGAGACTGACCCTAGGGTGCGTCGATCCTTCGGCCTTCTGTCCTTACGAAAGCTCTAATTTCATCAATATAGAATCGCCGTTTTGCAACCCTTATCTCATTAATGCTTTCATCACAGACAAAGGACGAAGTAACGGATGCTGCCGTTTCGAAACTTCGAGCTGCTCTTGGCGGCAGTCTGAGCGTAGAGTCTCTCATAGCTGCAGACGACGCAACAATTGCTAACGCCATCGCCAAAGTTGGTTTTTGGCGGAGGAAGACGGAGTGGGTATTATTGCTGTCATGCGTGGTTCATGTCTCTCAGCTCACCGATTTTGCAGGTACATCAAGAAGGCCGCACAACGGCTTCGAGACGACTTTGACTCTGATGTGCCAAAGACTGTTGATGAACTGTGTTCTCTACCTGGTGTAGGCCCCAAGATGGCGTTTTTGACTTTACAAGTCGCATGGAACTTGTAAGAAGGGCCGAGACACGAGCTTACATCTTCTGACATGAGTACCCTAGGAATGTAGGTATCGGTGTGGATGTCCACGTTCACAGGATTACGAACCGCCTCGGATGGCATAAACCTCCAACGAAGGATCCTGAAGGAACGAGGTGCGTCATTAACCTTTTCCCCTTCTACCTACCCTTCAAATTTCCTGCTCCAGGCTCAATCTGCAATCATGGCTTCCATCTGAATTCCATCGTGAGATTAACCACATGCTTGTCGGGTTCGGCCAGGTATTGTACTGCCTATTCGATGAGTTGTATCAGTTCCTGAAACGTTGCCAGATCATATGTCTTCCTGTTGGACCACGATGTGACATGTGCGAACTGAGCACAAAAGGCCTATGTCCTAGCGCGCAGAAAACATCCAAATCGAAATCACGAAAGGCCGTTGCTCTTGCTCCCGAACCCTCTGTTCCTGGGGCTCTACCCAAGGTTGAGATTGAAATAAAGGCCGAGGAAGAAAAGGCCGTTCTTTACACTGTATCTGACCCGCCATCCCCAGATCATCAGGTTAAAGGTGAAGAATCGTGGTAGTCATTCAAACATTGTTGAAAGGTGTATTATATTTGTATTAATCACAACATATCCGTTTAGAATACCCGAAGAGCATGCTCGCATACGATTACCGCGCCATTCTCGCCCAAACAAAGCTTTCATTACAGCACTGAATCTTTTAACAGTGATCCCACAGCATCATATTCTGTACGTCTACACCAGCTCCCTGCCGACTAGAGTCCTGTAAGCTCAGAAACATTTTTTGATGACGTGCAGAACAAATAGGAGTGTTACCATCTATCTAACCACCACAAACAATTTAACCCCTAGCCGCTTAATTCTAACAATGCCAGCTCCTTTTACATCCAAATCGTTCGCCGAATGGTTCTCATTCGAGGCTGACGACCACAAGAGATACTGCACACTCTATAATAAGTATTTCAAAACGATGATGGACCTCCTCATGGCACATCTAGGAGACATCCCCGTTGCTAACCCTGCAACCTTCGGTTCCCCAATGGCAATTCCCTTGCTGAGATTAGTTCCATGTACTACACATCTCGCATGTGCACTAATCACATCCGCCCTTTCACCTAGCACTACGCATCCTGCTCAACTCATATATACTGCGGGGACTACAACATCCACTTTACGTCATGTCGCAGCGCTTTCCATTGATTATGAAAACTCAATTAGACATTCAGATGATTCCGACGACGAGTGCGAGCGAGAAACTCGTCCGCCGGGCTGGGAAGAGGAGCTCGCTGAAAAGCGTGAAAAGGAGGAGCGCGCAGGCAAGCACTCCTTGTCAGCACACCCCTTTTTCTCGCGTGTACTCTTATGCTGATACTTCCCTGCAGAATTTTATGGCTCGCGGTGGATACATTTGCTGCATGCGAAGGAACATGTCCGAATCTATGACATCCACAATCAATGATGTCTTCAAGCCTTTCCCCTCAGAAATTATATAGGCACCACGAAGTACCGATCGCATAGGGATAATCCGAGCTTTATTGCGGGGCATTCCGTAAATGCGGTGTTGCAAAGGATGTGCGCTCCTACCCCTGCCCCATCTGCCTCGCCTCGCCCAAAGATGTGTTGGCGACGCGCTGTGGACATATTTTCTGCACCCCGAAGTGCCCCTAATTGATTAGAAAGGAGGCAAGAGTTTTGACACTCATCTGCTATTAGGTCCATTACTCGTACCATTAATACGAAGGGTAAATGCTCAGCGTGCAGAAAAGAAAACAAACATATCCATATTCGCAAAGTTGATTTGAGTGTCTATTAGGCACTGTATTCCAGTAAATGAATGAAAAGATTGAATCTTGAACTCTTAATTAAGTACGCACTGTGTATTATTTCCTACAACTCATAGACTCACTGCCGTACGGCACAGAAGCCTTTGGTTTACTTGCGCGCACCCTTTACGCTAATCATGATATCTGCTGACCTTCTAGCCCCCTTGTCAAGCGCCTTTTAACACGAGTCGCTTAGTGTCCATCTGCACTTATGGCGATGATACATCTCAGATGTCAAATGGTGAAAAACTCGCTGGGCTAGACGGAGGTAGCCAAGTAATCAACCTTTACAGTTTCGGCTAGTCCCTATGTCAACATAAGTCCGATAATCTAATCTTATATCTTGCCATCTGTCATCATATTTCAAATCCGAACATGTGTGCAAGCTCAAGTGTACCACGATCTGTGCTTACAATCGCAGGGTCGGATAGTTCTGCTGGTGCTGGTATTCAGGTGAGTAACTTTCCGAATAATGGAGGAATTTCTTACTCTAATCCTGTTCAGGCGGATTTAAAAGCGATCGCTGCAAATGAATGCTATGGTACAAGTGCGATAACTGCCCTTACATCTCAGAATACAAATGGTGTTCAGGCCGTACACCCTATTCCACCGGAGTTTGTTGAAAAGCAGGTGAGATGAAAGTGCCTGGTTCTGGATGTTTCTAACTGCAATGCAATACTTAGATACACTCCATTCTTGACGACATTGAGACCCATGCCATAAAAACCGGCATGTTATACGATGCACCTTGCATTCGAGCAGTTCACAGAGCTCTAACTGATCATTATGGAGAGTCGAGCCCTCCCTCCATCGTTTGTGACCCTGTCTGCGTATCAACTTCTGGCCACAGTCTCTTAAACCCTGACGCACTCAAGACCTTGATCGACCTCTTCTTCCCTCTTACAACCCTCATTACTCCCAATAAAGCAGAAGCAGAACTACTCCTATCGCACATAACGGGCTCATCCGAGATAACGGGTCTCCATGACATGATTATTTCTGCAAGGACTCTTCTTCGTTTTGGCTCACGAGCGGTTCTCTTGAAAGGAGGCCACCTCATTACGTCAATGGAAGAAGTGATGACCGTTTCCCAACGATACTCTGACATTGATGTCGTGTATTCCGGCCTTCTCTCTCAAAACATGGAGATCCTCCAGGTCGAGGAGACACGGGACCCGAAACTTGTCGCAGACGTACTATCTGAATCTGATCGGACTACTCTTTTTGTTCGACCTCATGTAGAATCTTCAAGCACGCATGGAACCGGGTGTACTTTGAGCGCGTCCATCGCTAGCCAACTTGCTTGCGGTCATACATGTGAGTCACTCATTTCTCCTGGCCCGACGTCTCTCACCAATCATCTTTTTTTAGTGAAAGATGCTGTTAAGGAGGCTGTCGAATATACTCATCTTGCAATCAAGGCAGCGGTACCTATAGGACACGGATACGGACCGCTGAATCATTTTCATGCACTGACGACGAGGCTGATACCACGGTTCGGGCTTTTCACTGTGATGGAAATCTTAGATTAACCACCGCCTCATCAAAGTAGAGCTTCACCCACGGATCCTTACCCTTTCACGCGAATTCTTATAGAAGGAAACTCATCGGAATGGAGAAGTTATGTTCAACATGACTTTGTTAAGCTTCTTGGTCGCGGCACCCTGTCACAGAAAGCCTTCGTTCACTTCCTAATGTAGGTACTGCCACCGCTGTTTTACCAAATGCATCCCTGACATTGCATATCTTTCAGACAGGACTATCACTACCTCAAGTATTATGCTCGTGCATATGGGTGAGTAGTGCCTTTGTTTTACCAGAAACTAAATCTCAGGCTATGTAGACTGCTAGCGGCGAAGTCATCAACATTCAAGGCCATACAGAGCGCTGCACAGACTATCATGAGCATCGTCACCGAAACTGGAATGCATAAGAGCTACTGTGCCAAATTCGGTGTCACAGAAGAAGTGTTGGAGAGTACGCCGGAAGGGCCGGCTACGACCTCATACGGCGCCTACTTAATCGATATTGGACTTCAAGGTCAGGAGTTAGCATACTCTTAATTCCGTCACGACTCAAGTTACCATGCACAGGTGATGGCACAAAGCTGCTCATGGCACTCCTTGCCTGTCTTCTTGGTTACGGAGAGGTAGGTCTTTGGCTGAAGAAGGAGGCCACACTCCCGGATAGTTGGGTCGTTCTTGAAGGGAACCCGTACAAAAAGTGGATGGACGATTACAGCGGAGGGCACTATCAGCAGGCGGTCAAGATCGGACTTGGTTGGTACCCAAAAATTTGCATATACGTCGGAATTTGATACATATGCTTTTTTTAAGATCTCATCGAAGGTCGAGCGGCAGACGATACACCTTCTCCTACACGGCTGGCAGAGTGGGTGCAGGTGTGGCAACGATGCACACTGTTTGAGAAAGGGTTCTGGGACGCTGCCATGGCTGCCGCCTGAGAACTTCAAACTATGTCATCGGACCTCTTGTCTGTCAGCACCACTCTTCTATAGATGCGATGGACAAACTCCCGAATCTATCCAAGTAGAATAGAGGGTAATATGATATCAAGTTGACGATCGTAGAACCTGAAGCATAGACGTACATCCAGGGCTAATCAAGGTTGACAACCGCCTGCTAGTGACGCTGTGTTAGTTGCGATAGATTGACGGCGGGTCCAAATCGGAGACAGAGAGAAAGCACCAAATCAAAGTTCCTTTGAGGTGTACAATATGGCGAAGGTGTAAGGGAAGATAGGCGATGAACAAGCGGAGAATAACGGACAACGGCGTCCAGGAACACACGAAGACTCTGCAACTTGAATGTGCTATGTTATATTGTGCACTTGGTCTACTCCGATACAATACCAGTACCAATCTTCGACACCTCCCACACAAGCCACTTTCCCCGCTCCGTCCAACCTTTGTCATACACACGATCGCTCAGGTCAAGAAATTTCAAGCTCTTCAGGCTATCCTTGGTTGGACCTTCATTGGACAAGTAGATTTTGGTGATAACCTCGTCGTTGTCGCGTTCCTTGTAGGGAACGAGATAGTAATGAGTCACAAAGGAGGAAGGAGACATTCCAGCAGGTCGGAATAAGCTGCGTAAGTCACGGCCGATTAGAATATGATTTGGACGATCTTTGATGCCGCTGCGATCGTCCAGTTCCACTTCGTCCTTCAGGTATTCAGTCCCGCGTGCATAAGCCAACGTGGCTACTTGCTGAAGTTCGAATCGATTTATCGCTTTTGAGGTGGCCGGTCCCCATACACCTTCAAGCCACCTGCAGGTCCGCAAACTCCTGGGGAGTTATGGGCCTACTAGTTATTAACTGATATAAAAATGTTTGATGGATTCAACTCACGGTGGCGTCGTGCTCAGTGGATATATCAATTCATTGGTTATGTTGACATCGCCCACTTTGGACTGGCCCTCCTTCGCGAGGACTGCAGTGTTCGGGAATGCGTATAAGTCCAATTTTAATTGTTCACCTATAGCTTCATGAGACTAAAAACATGATACAAATGGTGAATTGGCGGTTCTCAAAAACGCGTAGAATGCACACCTTGGCACCGAGTAAGACCTCTGAAGGACGGACAGAGTACGTAACTGAGCTTTCCTCAAAGAGCTCTGGATCAGACAGGGGATTGTTCGTGGTGCGAAACTGGCCAGTCTTGATCGATATTCCTTCATTCATGAAAGCGCGCTGATAGAGGCAAGTTCTACTCTTTGGCACAATTTCAACTGTAATATGTGCGTACATACAACTAAGTTTAGAGTGCTCTAGGAGACTTCGAATGCTTACTTATTTCCGTCAAGGTCTCTTTGGTTGTGTTGCCTGAGCCTTCATTTGTTCTGGCCAAGCTGCTGAGAACCGTATTGATATTCGCATCCTGGCTGTACTCGTCACTTATCTTGGCGGAGAATTTCCCCAGTGTGAAGCCTGCGTTGCCATCGATGCTAGTTGAACTGTTAATCTTCGACGTCTCTTCGGCAAGGAGCTCTTCAACAGTATTTCGATCATATGAGACGGTTTGAGTGCGCACATACTCGTGTTTGATTGTGCCTTTGGGAGTATAGCGAATTAGCGGATTATGAACCTTCAGCAAGTAACCCACAAACCTTCATTGCCAGTGTTGTCATAGTCGAAAACGAGTAACCACACGTAGTGTGCGGGAACTTTGACGGTAATCGTGTGCGATCGCTGCGCCATGACTTTCGAGGGAGATGCTGGATCCTACAGATTCTCGAGAGTCCAAATAAATATCGGAAGTGCACACTGCGATGCAACGGTTGATTGACAACGGGAGAGCTAAAGCAGATTTGAAGTACGTTTTCCCTTCATAGATGTGCCACGTCCAGTGACTCAGAAATCCACTGATCTTGTCACTATCAGCTAGTCTATTGTGCAGAAGAAGAAGCGCAACCATGGTCCTCATGATTATGACGATGCTCCGCCTCTGGTTGATTGACAACAAGAGATCTTTAAATTTGAAGTAGGTATTTCCTTCAGAGATGTGCCAACTAGTCCAGTAAGTCGGGGGTCCACTGATCTTGTCACTATCAGCCAATCTATCGAGGAAAAAAAGAAGCGCAACCGTGGCCATAGTGAGTCTCATGATTATGACGATACTGCCTCCGGTTGATTGACAACAAGGGAGCTTCAAATTTGAAGTAGGTATTTCCTCAGAGATGTACCAACTAGTCCGGTAATTCGGAGGTCCCCTGAGCTTGTCACTATCAGCCAACCTATCGAGGAAAAAAAGAAGCGCAACCGTGGTCATAGTGGGTCTCATGATTATGAAGACACTGTCTCCGGTTGATTGACAACGAGGGAGCTTAAGCAGATTTGAAGTAGGTAAAGTTCCCTTCGGAGATGTGCCAACTAGTCCAGTAACTCGGGGGTCCATTGATCTTGTCATTTATCAGCCAACCTATCGAGGAGAAGAAGACGCTCAACCATGGGGGGAAGGATTATGCATAATGATTGTCATGGTGGGACTCATGGTGCTCGAACGATTTATTTATTTATTTAATTGCCAATGATTGACATCGATGTCTCGCTCTTATCAAGCTCTACTGTTACTTTTTTTGCTGCTCTAGAATTATGCCACTTAATGATCTCATGATCCTCTTTGGACAATATGGAAGACACGCAAAGCTTGAAGGCTTGTGATGCAGCTTGCGTTTGGTATTTAGCAGACTTCAAAGAAGAGGCAAAGGCGTCCTTTAACGTACCATGCCTCCTACCGACGTCATTAAGGTTGATATCCCAGGTCAATTCATCTGGGAACTTGTCTTCGACCACTCTGTTAATCCTGGTTTGTTTTTCGACTCTGTCACCCCAGCATTCAAATATTCACCACTTGTCATCGTCTAGCTGCGATCACCGAAAAACATGAAGTGGTATCTACTATGATATACTCTCGAGATGAATACATGAAAGAAATCGCTAACGCTGTGCGATCCGACAAGAATTCAAACACTATCTCCGGCGAAGGAGGCTTTGCATTCGACTGCATTTCGGCCAAGATAAATGCAAAGCACCTCAATTCGTTTGAAGCGACACACACCCTCAATCAAACGAAGGAGGCGGACAATGTCAACAAGGATACTGTTGAAACCAAGTTTACAAGGACATGTACGTTGAACCATGCAGTACGCAGCACTTCTTCACCATCCTCCTGCAGACGTTATCAAACCTGGAAGCTCGCTCGTTCTGTATCAGCGCTGCTTTCTGCACACTTCGGGAATTATCCTTAAAGAAGACATATACAAGACCACGAGCAAACCGCTATCCGATTTGGAGCGCCTTGTAGAAAATGTTTCAGTTTCTTATGTTCTGCGTCCCAAAGCCTACCTCCAGGGAATCAAAGCTGTCAGGAGTTTTGATCTTGCTCCGTTACGACACTGACATACTGTGACTCTTGGATATTGTAGATTTGCGAGAATTCATATGGGCTTAGCCCCTTGAAGGGTGATTATATCCACGAAGTGCACGGTTACTACCCTCATGTTGGAATAGCCTCTGATCATGACAAATTCGAGGACGAGTGCGTTCAAAACTTTTCCATCTGAGCTCACATTTAATAACGCCGAATTCCATTCCTTCTAAAGTCACGCATTCCTCGTTCCTGTATGGGGACCTTCGACTGACAACGCACCAACCACCTTTCAGCTGGAGTATTCTGTTCACGGCCCTTCAGCCCTTCCCGATACCGATACACGTACTTACATCGGTTATAAGGCATGGTATCGGGATTCACTTGATCCATTCAAGCCTCCTGGGAATAACGCTTATCTCATGGCCATAAGGGAACGTGATAACAACAACTTCATTACCAAGGTGTACCTTCACCGAGGTGAACCCGCCTCCCAAGAGTACCCGAACTCTCTGCATCTGAAGGATGACGTGTATTTGGTATGGGAAAGGGAAGCGGCGTTTTCATTCTGAGGCATCGTGGATTGCGTTTCTTGGAAATGAGAGGGTATAAAAGTAATCAAATCGCGAAGCGCATACGCAGGATTGAATTTGCTATGGAATTGATACTTAATCTTGCTGTAGTATTCTTCGCAAGCAACCGTAAAACAATGGACACATGAAGTATCTACGCAGTATGTGAAATTGTCGTCGTTGGTGACGCATGAATGCTGTGCTGATCTCGACTCGGAAAATTTCGAAGCTAATGCATATGGGAGCGACTCCTCATCGACGACCGCCAAAGTGATCGATCCAACTTTGGTTATCTCTATACCAATCGAAGTACAGCAACAGACTCCACATGCGCAGTTTGCGGGAACAGATCGAACCCACGAACACTCTCCAAGATATATTTCCGTCCCTGCACCTCATCCTCTGTCGCCTTCAAAATCTTTCCGACGTCCCTCGCCTGCGTATGAACATTACAGCTGACGTACACAACAGTCTTGGCTCTGAACTGAAGCAGCTGCTGAATAAAATTATCGTCGCACCCCTTCCGCGGAGGGTCAATGAGCAGCGCCGTCTTTTCAGGCGGGAACTCTCCGACCGTTTTGAAAATGTCCGCGGCGTCGCCGGCGCGAAAGGATATTTTTTCTTGGGGTATCTTGTTGAGCTCGGCGTTGTTCTTGGCAGCCTTGATCGAGTCCTCTGACAGCTCGATCCCGGCAATCGTTTGGAAATATGGGGAAAGCGTGATGGCGAAGAGCCCCGCGCCACAGTACGCGTCAACCAGATGGGTAGGTTGCGTGACATCGGATTCAGTAGTGATGATGGCCGGTGATGCTGATGTGGGGAAAATGGCCTCGCGCACGTATGATGTAAGTGGTACGAGGACAGAGTTGTTGTTCTGGAAGAAAGAGCCCGCTGCGTATTCGAAGATGAAATCGCCGACACGTTCTCGTGCGGTGGCTTTTTGATCTGTTATGCAGACATGAGCTTCTAATGAGGCCGACAGGTCGTCATTGGGGTCTGCTGTCTCCTCGCCTGGCGTTGAACGAGGCGGCAGTGAATCTCGGTATAACAAAGACACGCCTCTCTTGTATGTGTGGATGTTCCTATCAATCGTGCGTGTAAGCTAGTGTCGTCATCAGAACAAGGGATGTTCACCGTACTTGGTTATAGTCTCGCGAGCTGGCCGGTAAGCGTCATTGATGACTTTTGTTGCAATAGGACATTCCTTCACACAAGAGGATCAGCCAAGTCTCTTGTGCATCCTTAAAATAAGATTACCTCAATGTCCATCGTCTTCGATGTGCCAGCACGGTTGAAACCGATCTTGAGCCACTCCGGTTTGCCTTCGGAGTCTTGGTTTTTCTTGGCTGACTTGGGTGGAGCCTCAAAGTGAGGCGTTAACTTTGTACGGTATTCATATTGCAGTGGTGAGCCAACTGTCGATTGGATAGGTGGTACGCTCGACTCAGGAAGGTCTACTTGGCGTATTAGTCCCAGTGACTTGGCAGAAGATAACAAAGTCGATACGTACCGGAGAAGTTTTTGTAAGCCTTGACCACAACATCTCGTTTCAAGTCCAGTTGGGTTTCATAAGACACCATCTACATTACTAGACATCAGATTTGTGATAGGCAAAGATAGAGTGTGATGTACCTGATACTGGCAGCCCCCACAAGTCCCAAAATATTGACACCTGACGCGATTGTCATCTCGGAGTTGTGAATTCGGGGTGATGACCTCTAATAAATCAGCAAACGAATGGAGTCTTGAGTTGCGGTATATTCGCGCTTTGACCTTTTCGCCGGGTAATGCAAATGGGAGAATGATAGTCCACGGTCGGTCCTCGTTGGGTAAACGCGCAATCGCCTCACCTATCAACACAAGATAAGTAATCTGAGATGAAAATGAGTGGGGCTCGCCCAATGCGTGCAGAAGCAGACACTTCCGCCTGCACATGCAACTCATATTGGAATTAAAAATTCACGTACCATTAGAACAAATATTCGACACCTCCACTTCCACCTCATCATGAAATTTCAACGGAGAATCGAATTGTGCGCCATCTTCCATGGCCTTATCAACAACATCCTTGCCGAGAACTGCAATGACGTCCCTCCAGAGAACATCTTCTGCAGAACACAATTCTGGAAGGTCAGAGGTTCTCTCTCGGCGTTTTTTTGCGCGTTTGCTTTCCTTTTTGTAGCCACCTTTGCCCGCCAACCTTGGCTTCTTCCCCAATGGCAATTCTAGCTCATGAGCTGGGAGCTCATGGACTTGGCCAGCGTTTGGAGACCCGACCATGATGTTCCTGTGCGTTAAAAATCGATAACCAGGTGTAGGGTAGATATGACGAAGAGTAAATAGCTGATAGGAGCTGAAGGATGGGATAAATCGACAAGCGCGTCCAAGTTGCATCAATATCTCGGACTCGTCGCGAAAAAGTTTGTGAGAAGGCTTTGGTAAACAGTGCCAAGCGAATGATGTAGTACATCTATTACATAAGCAGCATATAAAGGCCCAAGTTTCCAAGAACAGTTTAACTCTTGTCGCGACTTTAATCGCTCCCAGCAGTATGAGGCACTCCTGGCTATTGCTGGCAATACGAACAGCAGTACAGGCATCGCCGTTGGCATCTGCCCCGAAGCATCGTCATCCTCTTCCAGAGCCATGGTCTCCAGAGTTCTGGTCCAAAATACTCGTTAGTGCTGCGCTAGTTCTCGCAGGAGGTGTTTTCGCCGGGTGTGCAATATTATCTTATCTATCTGATATGATGCTCATGAATTTATAGGCTTACCCTCGGGCTTATGGGACTTGATGAACTACATCTTCGTGTATTGGCCACTTCGTCCGAAGACGTGACTGAAAAAGAAAATGCGAAAAAGGGTACGGTTTTGAACATCGTTGCGCCGACCGTTCAAGTATTGAATCTTGGTTACGTGTGCAGTACTAGACCTCATGTCTAGGGGTCGTCACTGGATTTTGGTTGTGAGTATAGTTCATGTCGCACGGTCACGGATCGTGATGATTGACGCGCTTGTTAGGTTTTGCTTCTTTGCAATGTTGTAAGTATGAATGTATCACCGGCGCTAAACTGTATTACCAAATTTCCGCTTCTAGGTCATTAACGAAAGTTTGCCTATTTTCTTGGATAGCGCAGTAAGCTTTATCAAATGTTTTTCTGGCGTCACATGAATTTCTGTTTAGATTGGCGGAGGTATCGCGGCTGTAGTAATCTCGACAACAACTATTGGTCAGTATGCATCGTCCTTCAGTTTTATCTAGAAATTGAAAACTTTCTTGTTAGTCATTTTCGGGTGCGTGCTTTTTAACCCACGTTCGTCTTACAAAGAAGATTAAATTCCCGCAGAGAGTGAGTGGGCGTTTAACGATGTCAATAGGATTTGTCTCATGCATGCTATTAGGATCATTCCTCAAGCCATATGTGTCCGTTATGGACTTAAAATCGGTGCCAAATGCGCTCCCCTTGTTCTTGCTCTCATGTGGATCCTTTGTCCGTATATTCCTCCATTTTATCTTCGCTGTCGAATATCAAAGTAACACCAGACTTTCCCAGCACCTATCGCGTACCCAATAGCCAAGGTCCTCGATTGGGTCCTCGGAGGAACGGAGTCTCACCTCTACAAAAAAGCTGAACTTCGGTCGTTCCTTCAGTTCCATCGTAGCGGCGAAGAACCTCTTCGGGATGATGAGATTGCAATTCTCAATGGTGTCTTGGAGCTTAACACGAAGCGGGCAGAGGCCATCATGACTCCCATGAAGGTTAGTATCGCTTGTTTGTTCTGTTTAGACACGGCTGACCATTGTAATACCATAGGACACTGTGACATTGAGCTCAGACACTATCTTGGATCATGCCAAAGTCGACGCCATGTTTGTTATTTTTGATTTCTATACCTACTCAAGATCTAATCTATCCTCGTAGCATCCTTAGCGGTTATTCACGTTTCCCTGTGCATGCACCTGATGATCCACTGGCCTTCGTTGGCCTGTTGCTGGTGAAAAGGGTAATTATCAGCCGCTGGTCCCTCACGATGTCCACTTATCATTGCTCGTTTAGCTCCTCACCTATGACCCCGCGAAAGCACTTCCCGTGTCGGCCTTCCCGCTTTCAGTTCTACCAGAAGCACACCCTACGATAAACTGCTTCCAGGCACTGGACTATTTGTACGCTCTTTTCTTTCCTTGCTCTTCTCGCTGATCCTAACCTTGAATATAGCCAAACGGGCCGTGCTCATCTTTTATTGATTAGTGATACTCCAGGAAGAGCAGGAGGGGCCATTGGAGTCATTACACTAGAAGGTGCGTTATTTCATGGTCTTGTCATCGTTTATCTCGCTGATTATACATTCGCTTAGATATCATTGAAGTAGGTCTTTCCACTTTCTACTTTTTCTTGACGTTGACTGCTATTTTAAGGAAATAATATCTGAAGAGATCGTAGACGAAACAGATCGTTATGAGGACAATCAAAGCAAGAGACGCGCAAAGCGCAAGACTACATCTTCCATAATGAGGGGGTACGACTTCAATATTTTTCCCTCATGAAAGCGTCCTGATAGTCTGCTCAGAATCGTAGAACGTGAACGAAGAGCTGATTCAGTCTCAGTTCGTGGAGGAAGACGCAATAACTCCTTACTGTCTTTCCGTGGCTTCCCAGGTGGACGAACCGACTCCATAGGTTCTGTCATCGATGAGACAACACCGTTTTATCACGAGTCGATACAAACCTACACCTACGTGCCAAACAACTTCCGTACTGGGGAATCGACACCTGTCATTGAAGTCACGAGTCCTCCGAGAGATTACGGATCGACGAACACTTATACACCGCATGAATATACCAGTGAATCACCGCCTACGAACGATTCATAAAACGAAATGGGAAGTGGGTGGAAATGGTTTTGATTAAGGTTTTTTTTTATGCGGATGTACTTAGAGTTTCTTCAGCAATGGGATGGGGGATGTATAAACCTGATTTGTATTTTATAGTATACAGTGTTTGTAGTACTATAGATATTGGTCTCATATTTTCACCCAGCCAGCATAAGATTGAGGCAAGCCGTCGAGCGCGTGAATGTGGCGCAACTGTGTTAAGGGGCGAACTTTCTTGGGTGTAAGACAGCGGGCTTGTGAACCAGTCCTGGCCAACCTTTGTACATATGAGAGCTTGATTCCCTGCTGGGTTCGGGCTCTGGGGATTCGTAAATTCAGTCTGAGGCGTGTCGGCGAGTGGGGGCGCGGAGTCGCTAATCCTAGGGATTTTATGAGCCTTCCCCAACGCGTCGACCATTCAGGCCACGTCAAGCAGATCCCAAGTGTTACGGTTCCCTACATCTTCAATGCGTTAAATACCCAGTGTCCTATTCACAAATATGCCATCGGATTTCCTCCCCCACTCTTCTTGATGTCCCCAGCACTGTACACCCATCTGTTTGAATCTATTACGAAGGCCCAGACCTCTTTAACATTGGGGTTAGACCGCAAATCTGGCCATTTGATGTCGTTCCAATAAGTCGCGGTGTTGGGATCGGGACCTAGAGAGTATACGAAAAAGCTGACATATTACGCAAATGCGCGACTGACTGACATTCAGTCCAACGAATTCCGCTTCGGCGCGTTATTGAACCCTGGGACTACATCGTACAGAGTATAGTTTGAGCTGTAGCCCATGGATCCGTCTTTGATGTTTTTGAGCTTGTCGATGACCTCCATGACAGGTGGAAGCGTCGACTTTGAATCTTTTCCGGTGTAGTAAAAGGGTGATTCATTCTGATGCAAGCCGTGACCACTCTTAAAGTACTCGACCATGTGTTGCCCGCTGTGACATGTTATTAACGTCTCAGTAAGATGGGAAACCGACGGCGACATATATGTTCCGTTTATCAAGTCACGTGGTAAATGGAATACGAGGCTCGATAGGCCTGCTGTACTTACTGAAAGTGAAACCAAAGGCTGCAAGAACTAAACGAGATGAGGCGCATGACTGATGGGTTATCAACGTTTTATGGTGAGGAAAATCGTCCTAGCTGCGATTCTTGAAGGGACGTATCAAACGTGGGGTGTTTGACTGCCCAAACGCCTTTCATGTAAACGCACATTGCGCCTAGCACCGCCTTTTTGCGTCCGTAGTTGTTCAATCATTGCCTTACGCATAACTCACAAAAGATGGGTTTAAAAAATTCCAGTGTGGGTGCTTGCGCCCTTGTACTCCATTCGATGAGATGTTGCCACCCTTCAGCCTGACTACGATGGATACGAATTGCGATGAGTCAGGCGGACCACGGGGGAAATTGTTGGGAAAACAGAAATTAAATTACTTAGAACATGACAATAATTCCAGAGATAAACAGGAGTCGAAGTGAGTAAAGTTTGGCGGTGGCCCTGGCGCGATCACGTGGTTACAATTTGACGCGTCGAAGACCTTGTGCGAACCAACTTTGAACATTTGAAGATCTTCCACAAGCCTCTTAAAACCTCTACGATGTATATTACTCAGTTTGCTACCTACGACTTGGCACATTTTACATGATCCTGATTCTAACATGATAATGAATGCTTCGTCCACTGAGGCGGCTCTACCACGGCGAGTCTCTTAAAGATGTACTTAGCTGCCAAATCTGGCCTAACTGTCTTCAGAAGCGTTACATCAGGATGGGGCCTTGTCTTGCCAGGACTGGCAGGATGTACAGAGCCAGCCTCATCAGGATTGCTGATGTTAGAAGAGATAGGGACATCAGCAACCGAAGATTTACTAGGCAACTGTTTATAACAGTGCGATTGTGAGAGTTGCCACCAGTTCGCGTATTCGGATCTTTAAAGTTCAGATGAGGTGCGTAGGGATGTGGGTTTGGCGCACGGTCATGGGCCCACTTGCGTGATTCGAGTGATCAGGAACATGGATAGTGCAAAGCATCGTTCAATATCGCAACTATTTCTACAGGGTGCTTAGGCTGTGAATGATGGATTGAAGAATCTTGCTGGTGATAATAGATCGTTGCATTCGAGAGGGCGCGCCCGTACCCGCAAGGACCCGTACCCCTTGCAGTTCACTACACAAGCGCGCTATCTTCCATAGGATGACAGCATAGACACTGGAAAAGTGAGTATAAATAGGGTCTAACTTTAAGTATGTACTATATGGCCTTACAGATCCTGTAACTTTGATTTCCACCGCAATGCTGAATTAGATTTAATTTACCACACGTTCACTGAGACTGGGAATATAGACGCGTGGAGACTTCGAAATAACAGACGGCGCTGTATATCTGTGGTATCGTGGGTAGTACTGCTTGAATTATATACGCTATGTATGTATAGTAACTGGTATGTCACGTATATCCTAATGAGAAGCCAGTCCATTAGGCCTTAACGCCAGCCTGACAAGGGTGGGCTTTAATCCACTCTAGCATCATAGCTATATCATATTGGTCATCTTGGTCGACAAGAGAATACTCCTTGCTCTCTGGAAATTCTTTGCCTGTTGCGCTAATGCGCACCCATCGCAACCCATTGCTCCCATGAGCGACCTTCATGATTTGCACTGGATCTATATCATATCTCAGGTATCTCCAGAACATACATCGTGTGTCGACGGCGGCTATGAGGTAGCACCACCCGGACTGAGTGTTGAGATTCAGGTCCTTTGCATACCCCACAAGCTGCTTAAACGTATTGGTAAAGTTGTTGTGTGCGTCATCGCTTTTCCCTTCGATGATGACCTGGCATATGGAGGACGGCGGGTTTACAGTAAAGTTGTTCTTGACCAGGAGAAGATCGCTGAAACCGCCTGTTGTCAACTTTTTAAGCCTCAATTCTGGGTTGATGCTGTACTGCAGCAATCCGAGCTGCTCGTCGAAGTGATGACGTATGATCCTGCGTAAGTAGTAACTCATGATGAGTCCAGGACCAGCTGTTGAAATGAAAGGATAACATACGAGAACCATAAACCGTTGACATATGGTTCGAGTGGAACGGCCTCTTCGACCCACTTCCTGTATTTATCTTCATCTACATTCGGTAGGAGAATAGACTTTGCTGCCATGTCAGGAATGCGAACGCAAGATGGATTGTTCATCTACTCATATTACAACCAGGATTTATACTCTAGAGAAGCTTCGATGTGCCGGAGGTCGGGCCCAATATGAGGCACAGGAATGTTGAGCCTGAGAAGGTGTCGTGCGATCATGGACAGACGAAATGCACGAATCGGTGATTGAGATCGTCAGTGAAAGAAACAGGTCACTGAGATAGTCGGAACTTGATTGCACAAAACTTGAGTAAGACAGGTATGTGCAGTCATGTCGTACCAGAGCGTCGTTGAAGAGATCAAAGGAGTTTGTAGTGCATCAAGTAAGCAAGCAATGTGTCTTGAATGTGATTGACAGGTTTGACTTTCAACCGAGCTCTCATCAAAGTATAAGGTATATTCAGTCTGCACTAGGCAGAGGCTTCAAGCTTCACCTCAAGTTCTACAGGCTGGCTGACGGATGACTTAAACCTTACTAAAACCGAATGGGATTTTCCCCACCCACACCAAAAACAATAACTATCCTTCACATCCAGACAAAGGACGCCCTGAATCAGTTGTACTACTTACTGCATGGAGAGTATCTGACGTGGACGGGACAAGATCATATCCGTCGTCTGTTCCTAGCACCTGTAATATTTATTTTATCTGTCACCAGCAGGCTTGAACGTACGTCCTGGGCCTGACGCGCATGAGAAGAGATGTATCTTAAATGGGATGCTAGGCTCACAAACAGGATTGCGATAAATATGACTGTACAGTGAGTCGAAGGGCATCCTAAACCGCCCAACATGGTGCTCCTCCCGACAAACCAAGCTAAATACAGCGCCTTCGTAGCAGCCCGTAAAAACGAAGAAGGATATGTCAATGGCATCTGGTTTTCGTGCGTTGCCATTTCTTCTTGCATTTGTGGTTTGCACTCATAATTCATACAGTATATAAAGCCAATACTTTTTAACCAACATGAAGAAGCTTGAATACTCTATCAGCCCAGAAGTCAGGCACAAGGATGCCGAGGGTGTCACCGTGGGCCTCAGCGATCTCCTCATGACGAAGAACGACATCCAACAAACAGAAGTTACAAAGCTTTGGCAGGTTGTGCTGGAGGGGAAAGCGGACAACGGTGCTGACTTCCCAGCCATCAAGTCTCAGCTTTTTAAATATGCGGCCACCATGGAGAAGAATCACACTTGTTACCTTGCCAAGGGCGACCAGTGCAAGTTTTGGACTTACTACAAAGAGGGCGAGAAACCTGCCGATTACAAGTTCCACTCTATGTCGGTCACCGGTGACAACAAAGACGTAGTCTATGATACGCAGGAAATTTCATACTCCATAGTCAATCATCAGGATAAGATATATAGGCTGCTAGAGGATATAGAACGCAACCCTGGGGGCCCCGTTTTCTATGAGTCAACACACTGTTGACTTTTATTCAAACGGTAGAGGTTGTACAGGCACAGTTTATATTAAATCCAGTCTATGCACTGAGCGAATGCGTTCTTAATATTGTTGCTTTTGTCTATGTTCAACAGACGAACTCGGAAGTCGTTGGCTTGACCGCCTCAAACAATGGCACGTGCACACCAATTCATTATCTTCTTTCGCGTAGTGGAGAAGCTTAAGTTTGGACTTATTTTCCATCTCCTCCATTAAGCATTCCATCTTTCTTCTCCGTTAAACACTGAAAATATCCCTTCCAATGGCAAGCGGTGCTATTAGTTGTTCCATATGCTTTCTGGAGGCCCCTCTCGATCACTTTCGCTTCCTGATGAAGTGTGGTGAGTACAGGCTGCCTTGACGCGTTTTTACGCGTTTTTAAGTCTGATTCAGGGCCATACAGGACATGGGTTTTGCAATACATGTATTAAAACACTAAAGGAATGTGCCATATGTCGCTCTCGAATCTCAAACCACGAACGACCACAACAAATCTTTATAACATTTGCGGATTCACGTGAGGGTTCAAGCAAAGAGGCAAACGAGTCATCTTCAGATATCCTGCGGAGAGCTGCGAGGAAAGTCACATCTGCTGCTAAACTGGTCCATGCACAAAACCCAGTAAGTAATCATCTTCAAGCCTTCTGAACCTGCTCCGCGAAACTAACGGCCTCTCAGATACCTTTTCTCAGTTCCGCGAGGCCATTAGAATCTTCTTTACTGACCCTCGCGGAAGAATTAGAGCGCGAGAGGGAGGAGAAAGTTATTGCGAGGAAAGAGTTGGAACGCTTACAGGATGAGTTTGAGGACTTGGTGGAGGCAAAAATCAGCGATCTTCAGGACGAACTTCAAGACATGCGAGATGCCCACGATGCCGCAATTGTTTCCAAAAACAGAGCTAAGAACCGACTAAAGCACGCAATGAGCGAGAATCAGCGGCTGGAGCAATTGAACGAAAAGGTCCATAATGCTCTGAAGAGAACGAAATCGGAAGTAGTTCAATTGGAAACGGCTCTCGAAGAGTCTAACAACCAAGTAAGCTCTTTGTATCTCATACCGTAGGCACGGTATTGATGTACCTTTCCAGAGGAGTGCTTTGAAAAAGAAGCTCCGCATACTCACAAAAAGGTCTGCAATGTCTGTAAGAGAAGACGCGAATCCAGAGGATTCTCTACTCATCCTGCCTGAACCTGAGGTATGCACAATTGTCATTACTATGTCGGTGAGGACTAAAATGGCATATCTAGGGGGATGATGCGACAGGTAGACAATCCATCAAAAGAAAACGTATCATAGGGAGTACTAGGAGAGCATAGCCAGTGTAGCTACCTCTACCGTTTTTTGCCAGTGAGCGCCTCAAGCCAGTATCCCATATATACAGCTACGATACTACAATACCTATTGTACAGACGGTGCTCCAGACACTGGAGCTAAGTATAATGTATCAGTACTTAAGTAATTTCTTCTAAGTTATGTGTTAATAAACCTCATCGAGAATTTAACGAGAAAAGACAACGACCGATGACCTCTTCAAACCGTCAACCCGAACATCGCTAACACGATCTTTGAATGTTCATCCTGCAGCCCAACGTCACCAATATAGCCCAGCTTCCCCTTTCCAACGCGCTCTAGCGCAACAGGTGCCTGCAAAACGTCGCCAGCACCAACTCTAATCGGGACATAGACAGCCGTTTCAGGTGTGACTCCAACGAGGAAGAGACCTTTCATATACCACGGAGAGGGTAACCCAGAGGACTTGACGAGCTCGTGTTTATTGTTGACCTTGACCTCGCAGTTCGTGTAATCCCCGCTTCGCCAGGGTATACCCCAAGCGTTTTCGAAGAAGGGCCTCATCTCGTCAAACTTGATGCCCGAGCTGAACGATCCACCTAAGACGACGGTACCACCTGCTTTGGCGAACGCTACTAGTCGAAAGAGGATATACGCATTCTTAGTATCTGCGATCCTGGCGTCGGTGATCAGGATACCGACGAGATCTTGCGATCCAATGAGCTCGTCAACGCGTTCGTTGGAAAGCCCATGGAGTACCTCAAGTTTGCTTCTGAGTAACTCGAGGAGATCGCCCTGTACACCAGCAAAGAATTTCTCGCTCCCAAAGGACAAAACCATGACGAATGGCCGGCGCGTCCGTCCAACAGGCAGAGTTTTGAAGCTCGTTTCACCAACTGCTGACACTGCACCTTGAGGTTTTGTTTCAGCCACATATGGTGGTGTAAAGCTAGCTGCATTGACTTTAAGGGTTGATGCAGTTGCAGGCTTGGTTGAACTAGGTTTCAGTGCGGACAAAGCGCCGGACTGAGCAGTACTTGTTGACGACGCGTCAACCTTGGGTCGCGACCGCGTGGTTGGACTAGGTTTCGGTGCAGACGAAGGGCCGGGCTGAGCAGTAGTTGTTGTCGACGCGCCAGCTTTGGGTCGTGATGTAGATTGAGGGTTCGACAAACCCAGCATTGCAAACAATAGCTTTGACGATCCTTCTTCCCAATTCACATCCCCAATGTACCCGAGATACCCCTGTCCAAAATGAGCCTGTACGGCGGGTGATTCTGCGAGATTATTTATTGGAGTAGAGGCAAATGCGAGGCTCTCAAGGCGTGACGAGGTGGTAGGCTGATAGACCACGACGTCAGGTGAGATATCCTTGACATGGAGCGCCTTCATGCTGTATGACTTTGGCAAAGATGGATTAGCCTTAGCCAAGGTGTGGTCGGAGTTGAGGGTAAACGTCGTGCGGTGATATGAACCAGCCTTCCAGGGGAGGCTCCACGACTTGAGGAAAAACTTGCCCAAGTCACCGACCTTCACAAAGGTACTAAATGACCCGCCTAGAACGACAGTCCCACCAATTCTGGTATACTCCACAAGCGTCCTTAATACCTGCGCATTCTTGCGAGCAGTGATACCTGCATCAGCAACAAAAACGCTTGCGATATCGCCCGAAGAAAGCAGCTTGATGGCATCTGACGAGGTCGTCGAGACCTTCACAGGGGACTTGGACTTGAGAAGATTAATTGTCGGCTGCTTATAATCTGCCGATATGCCATCATCGAATCCACCTCCCAAAGCGACGATAAGAACGTATCGCTCTCTAGGTCCCGTATCTTTGTTTCCAGAAGTTTCGCCTCCAGCGCGAGAGGCAGAATTTACAGGAACGTCATAGCTCTCCAAGGAGACAGTACTGGTCGACGGCACCGCTGCAGATTTCGCAAAAGATTTTGAAAGGCCAAGCATGGCAAGGAGAACCGCTATAGAACCGCTTTCCCAATTGACGTCACCGATGTAACCAACGCGTCCCTTTCCAACAGAAGACTGCACCGCGGGAGATTCTGAAGCACTAACCCCGGTCTCCCTGTAAATGGCAGCAGAGGCCTCGAATCCATGCACATGCAACGCTTTCATGCTATACGAATCTGGAAGAGTCGAAGGCGACGACTTTACGATAGCATGCGACCTGTTCAGGGTGAACGTAGCGCGATGGTAAGAGCCTCTCTTCCAACTAAGGCCCCATGCTTTGAAAAAGTCCTCCATTTCGGCGGAGTTGATCCATGAGCTGAATGAGCCCCCTATTACAACAGACCCACCACCGCGAACATATTCGACCAGTTTGGTGAGAACTTGTGAGTTAGAAAGGTCAGCAATGGCGGCGTCAGCTACAAAAATAGCTTTCAGATTGGGCGATGGGAAGTGGGTTAGAGCTTCGTTCGGTGTAAGTGCCTTCTTGACGACTATCTCGCCTTGTAAAGCTGCAATAGTCGGAAGCTTGTAGTCTTCCGTCACGTCACCATCCAAGGCAAGGAGAAGGATATACGGAGAGAGAGAATTTCCTGACAATAGCGTCGACGTCGAAGTTTCATGCCTTGACACAGTCGGAACATCTTTAGCCTTGCCCTTCCCTCTCCTGGTTTGCTTGAGAACGAAAATATGAAGAATGACATCGGCATTGGTGTACCGCATCTCGTGAAAACAGCGTTGAAGTTCAACTACTGCGTCTGTATCATTCCACCACCCAAGAGGGAGAAAAGATTTGTCATGCGCATAAGAGCATTTTCCATCGCCGTATTTGCATGCATCGAAGAGATAATAGATGCACACATTTCGCCCGCTTTAAAAATGATTAAAATCAATGAGGAGCGCATACAAGATAAAGACTCACAGTTTGTCACGTTCACTCAGCTTGTCAGGAGCATGCGAAAATTTGCACGACTCTTTCCTTGCACAACCTCCGTGGTTATAAAAACGACAAGGCACACTGTTTCCACTGTGGCGACAGTCACTGGAATCTGATTCAGCGTCCGATGCCCCTATTGGATCGTCGTCATATAGAGGCCACTCTTCCTCCTCTTCTGAAGAGTAACCGTCGTGTTCATCTCCATAGTCATCAAAAAGTTCTTGGGCTTCTATCATTTGATCTCGAGCTTCTGTACGCGTGGAGTCTTGCTCCAATACGGCTTTAAAGTCTGATCTTGTCCAGTGAATAACAGCATAGAAACGTAAAATGAAAGGAAACTTGCCTATAATCGCTCCTGTATAATTTCCTAACCCCTTACGAGCCAAACCACGACGATATCGAGCCTTAATATTTTTAGGGTCACGCATTAACGCGTCCGTTGCTGCATCCGCCGCACTTGCATGCCTAGTATTTGTGTGAGTATACTAGCGGGATGGTAGGTGCAAACCAGACACCTACTGCCCAAGCTTTAAGTAAGCCGCTGCTAGGTTAGAATTCAACACAGCTGTCCGCCCAAACAGCTCAATAGCCTCTATGTAGACACACACGGCTGCTTCATAATCCCCTTTTTGAAACAAATCATTGCCCTGTTGACTCTCCATGTTAATACTGGGCACTTGAAATCAGGCAAGCATCCAAACTATGTTTTTCAACGCTTCTGACTCTGCCTTTCTATCAGCAGTACGCGTATCACGTTCCTTTTGACGTTTTGATACAGCGTCGACGAGAGCTGCATGTGACAGAGGTGCATGCTGTGAAGATTGTACATTCGAGCTGGAAGACACTTCAGAGTTGGTTTTCCCTCGAGAAGGAGTCTTCGAAATTTGATTTTTTCCGCGACTGGGCATAGGTTCTTGAAGAAACCAGGAATGCGTTTATTAGAGACAAAGACTGTGGATGTTAAGGGTAAGTGTCGTGGGAACTATTCTCGCTCTCCTCCGAACATGATAGACATTGTTCTAGCTAGCACGCACAAAATACGACAGCAGTACCTGGTCGACGAGAATTAAAACAGCATTATTTAGAAAAATAATGAAATAGATCTAGAGGAAAATCATTAAAAGAGAACATATCATAAGGAACCCTTCAACACCGAGGATTGTGTGATATAACCCAAGTCTTTCGAAGGACTTGTATTATGCCTTCTAGAATCATATGCACAGCTAAGGCATTATATTACACATTGTACAGAGGCGGTGCTCCAGGGACTAGAGCTATGGGTATCATTAAGTATTTATGAAGAGAACAAGAGTCCATAATCAATAGACCTGATGAAGAAAACAATTAAAGAATTCATTCAATGCTAGATCGACCAGCGACCTCTTCAATTCGTTAGCCCGAACATTGCAAACACGATCTGCGAATGTTCATCTTGCAACCCAGCATAGCCAATGTAGCCCAGCTTCCTCTTTCCGACACGTATGAGGGCAATAGGTACATGCAAAACGTCGCCAGCACCAACTCTAATCGGGACATAGACAGCCGTTTCAGGTAAGCCTCCAACGAGGAAGAGGCCTTTCATATGCAACGGAGAGGCCAGAGGACTTGACGAGCTCATCTTTATTGCTGACCTTGACCTCGCAGCTCGTGTAATCCCCGCTTCGCCAGGGTACGTCCCAACGTTTGCGAAGAAGGGCCTCATCTCGTCAAACCTGATGCCCGAGCTGAACGATCCACCTAAGACGACGGTACCACCTGCTTTGGCGAACGCTACTAGTCGAAAGAGGATATACGCATTCTTAGTATCTGCGATCCTGGCGTCGGTGATCAGGATACCGACGAGATCTTGCGATCCAATGAGCTCGTCAACGCGTTCGTTGGAAAGCCCATGGAGTACCTCAAGTTTGCTTCTGAGTAGCTCGAGGAGATCGCTCTGTACACCAGCAAAGAATTTCTCGCTCCCAAAGGACAAAACCATGACGAATGGCCTGCGCGTCCGTCCAACAGGTAGAGGTCTGAAGCTCGTCTCATCAACTGCAGACACTCCACTTTCGGCCCGGAGTAGTTCAGGCGAAGGCTGTACCTTGGCCTTTCCAGCAAGGGCCTTACTTTCCTTTGACTCATCAGCAACCACACTTTCAACGGATACCTGCTGAACCTTGGCAAGTTCTATGGCAGTGTCGGCAGTCTTCGGCCTATTAAGCAGGCCAAGCATCGTTAATACTGCAGTTGTTGTCTCCACCTCCGCATTAACGTCTCTAACGTAGCCGAAATTCCCCTTCTCCATCTTTCTCATCACCACAGGCGATTCGGTATGGTCGCTGAACTGCATCTGGGTTGCGTCTGCGGGGAGTTAGACCGGGTCATTCAAAGAAAGTCCGCCAAGGTGCAGCGCCTTCATGCTGTAAGAGCTTGCGAGAGATGGACTGTTGGTCATGATATCGTGTCCACTATTGCGCAAGAACTTTGTTCGATGGTATGAACCGCTCCTCTGGGAGGCCCCATGTTTGGCCAAAGAATTCGTTCATCTCGGATGGGGTAACAAATGAGCTGAAGGATCCACCAACTACAACAGCTAGACTTCACATATGTCACGAGACAGGGTTAGAGACGTGCGTTTGTGGCGTTGATTATGCGTGCGTCAAGGTGCCCCCCAGAGCAGGATCTTGAGTATGCTGAGAGCAGAAGATACTGTAGCAGCCTTTGTTACGATCATTTTGTCGTGAAGAGCAGAGAGTAGATCGCCATGGCTAACAACAAAGTACTCTCGAGAGGAACGGTAGTAGTTGTTAGTGGTGTGTTAGCTTTCAGGGTCGATGCAGTTGCAGGTGTGGCTAGACTGAGTTTCTGTGAGGACGATGGGGTAGGCTGAGTGATGGTTGTTGACGGGCCAGCCTTAGGCTGTTTTGACTGAGGATTAGACAAGCCCAACATTGCAACCAATAGCTTCGATGATCCTTCTTCCCAATTCACATCCCCAATACACCCGAGATACCCCTATCCGATACGCGTATGTACGACGGGTGATTCTGCGAGATCGTCTATTGGCACAGATGCAAACACATGACTCTGAAGGCGCGACTCGGCGGTGGGCGGATAAACGATGGCATCGGGTATATCCTTAAGATGGAGCGCCTTCATGCTGTACGACTTCAGTAAAGAAGGGTTATCTTTCGCCAATGAGTGGTTGGAGTTAAGGGCAAATATCGTGCGGTGATATGAACCATCCTTCCAGGGAACGCCCCATGACTTGAGTAAGAACTTACCCCAAGTCGCCGAGCGCCACGAAGCTACTAAATGAGCCGCCTAGGACAACTGATCCACCAGCTTTAACGTACTCCACAAGCTTCCTCAACACCTGCGCATTTCTGCGAATTGTAGGTGCATGCTGCAAAGACGGAGCGCTCGAGCTTGAAGATGCTCCAGGTTTGGTTTCACCTTGAATTAGACTCTGAATCTTGATTTGGCGCGCGACTGGCCATATTTTGAAGAAATCGATCTTGGAATGCGTTTATTAGAGATGTGTTCGCGACTTTGTCAGTTTGTGCAGAAAGAAGTGTCGTAGGAACAGCTTTCGCTTTCCTCCGCACTTTGGAATACTATAGCGCGCTTATAGCGACTTTGCGCAGAGCCACCTAGGGAATCGCGGGCAACGATGAAGATATTTGGCCGAAACTAAGTCTTCCAGGAACCCAAATGATTTGATTGACATGTGGAGAGTGAGACGGTGTGAAGCCTTGGCCTTCTACAGGACCTATATATAATATGTGCCAATAAATATACAACACAATGCCCATGCAGTCATCAGGATTTGACATCCGCTGCCTCAGTAAGAAACGGGAACCACGGATGCACCTGAACATCCCACTTCAAGGATTTCACGTCGAAGTTTTCAAGTTCTCCAATGAAAGACGGGAGGCCTTGCAAGCGATCGCAAGCACCAATTAAATGTTTGATGAACTGAACATGAAAGAATAAGATCGAAATATGTGGTAGCGACGAAATGTCAGTGCGACGAACCTTCATTCGATCGGTTGCCCACAAGCTGCTCCATCCACCCAAATTTCCCTTAGCCACGAGACCTGATAAAATATCTCGCGCCATTGAGATCGACGCGGATGGCGAGTAGAATTTGTCCTGGTTTTCGAATCAGAATGCTTTCTATACAATATCGCTTCAGGTGTAGATGTCATACCTCAAAAATATCTGCACATGATGACAGAAGACGATACAAGGTTGGATGGCCAACAGGTCGCGTCTCGATATCGTCGTACCCGAGCTCGAAGGCCCACTTATAACGTCGGAAGAAAGCTGGTCTCATCCGATTGGAGTCAAAATTGAGCAACGACATAGATGACTGTGAACCTTTAGCGTAACGTAGGAGGTTCTATGAAAAGGACATACTACAAAGGTAGCTATTGTCATTTGTTGGAGAGCAGTCAAGAACTGGAGCTGAAACAGTAGTTCTTGATGTGCAGTAGAATCTGTGGACGACAGCATCAAGAAAAGTGAGATAAACGTGTGACTTGAAGAATCACACACCTTCGGCAACCACGGTAAGTAGGACATCCAAGCAAGACAGATGGTCCTCTATCAAATGTGCAGCATAATAGTATGCATAGGGCCGTTCTTCCAACGAGAATAACTCAAGCTGGAACCCGGAGAATATGATTTCGCGAATGGCGGACAATCTCCAAATGAGCGGGACTTTGGGAAGCTGCATAGCTATGCTCGGTTTCAAAAGAGACTGAACATTATTTAGTTTGGAGCGTTTCAATCTTTTGTCTCAAAACGGCTTACTATATCTTCCAGCGCACTTGTAATGCCCGTCAGCATGTCGTATAACCTGTGCCAGTCCAACAAAGAGTTGACGAGATGTCGCCTTCGACGGGGAGGATTGAGCCAAAGGCCTCTGACGTGTGGGATGATAAGCTATTGAAGGAGGCAAATGAAAGGTGATGAGAAAATGAAGGAGCTCACAGATGCATGGTACAGAGAAAAGACGCACCTTGAATAGAAGGTTCTCGATCTGGGTTAGATGCAATTGTTCTTTTGAGGCCCAGTATGGAGTGATGGTATTGATAATGGACGAATAGGAGACACCAAGCGTTTCAAAGAAAAAGTGATCCACTAGCCAAGAAAAGGGAAACTTGTTGAGTATCATGAGCCCATCGTAAAAGGTAGACTATGGATGAACAGTCAGTTAAAGGACCCACGACAATAATTAGATGAGTCAAACTTGTGTATGTGAACGCAAGTACGGTATCCGCAGAGGTGCGTCCGGTAGCCATGTACGAAGATTGCCTACGATCTTTAAGAATCAACTGAAAAATTCCAATAACAAAATCTTATTCTGCACTCACCTCCCATGTTGATAGCGAATGCGCTTGGGAAAGGAGCGCTACTTCTTGCCAACCATCTAGAAGTCTATCGTAGGCTATCCATGTATCTTCGACAGGAGGTAGGGGAAGAACCCGTATAGGTACGATAGTCTTAAGACGTCTGGCAATACACGGATCGAATGCTTGTAAAGCAGGCGATAATACCTCCGGTTCTGGTGAGGGATGGGAGCGGATGATCATCAACTGTTCACGGGCGGTATCCATAAGGTTCTGATATTCGGAAGGATTGGAGAAAACGTCGGCTTGTAGAATTTGCAAAAGGGTCTGAATATACGGCATGTTAGGGATGCATGAATATGAGGCACTTGGGCAGCACCTTTCGGAAATTTATCCTGGCTCGAAGTGCATTGCGCCAGAGAACGGGAACTGAAGGCGATAAAACGTCAATCGATCAGATCTTTGCTTGGTTTATAAGAGGCACGCACCTCCTGACGTCCTATGTAACCATATGTTCGCATCTTCAAGACTTGAAAGAATATATTTGACAGGTGTCCCTTCAAGAAGAGAAACGTCGCATTTGTCTCCTTGCCAGTCTTCCATCTACAACAAAAGAATACGTTAGACAAGATATATCTCAATAGTTGGACACTGACATCCTGGACGCCTCCTTTCGACAACTCGCGCCATGAAAGGTCACAAAATTTGAGTAGCCCCATAACCCATGACCGTAAGACTTGGAAAAGGAGCTCTGGTGGGCGTGATGCGTCAAAGTTCATCAGCGTCTGAGGGTCCACAAATTCGATGTCGATGTCGGATAGGACGTGAATATACAGCAACGCAAAGACCGAATGGCACAATGGGTTTCCTGAGTGCCACTCCATCTAAAATGTAACAATGAGCTTTTCATTGACTGAAAGAGAGAAACGTTTGTACTTCATAAGCAAATGCTCTGTCCATGATCCAACACAGTTCTTGTGGAAGCAATGGAGCAGTTGCATTGAAAGGTGATGTTGCATTGCCCTCCGTAATTAGTCCACTGTCTAAGCGCGGTTCACCGATCTTCAGACTTTTAGTTCGGTTAGGCGCTTGGACTTCTCTCGCCTCACCTCAAACGCACCCATAGCATCGTACAGCGTAAGATCGTCCATGAATACGAATGATCCCGGATCCATAGCTAGAATAAAATTAACTCGTGAGCTCGCTAATCGTGTAGCTGGAGGTGCACACGTACCAGTCGCGGCCTCTTTGAAGACATCTGTAACATCCTCGAAGTTGAATCCTGCACCGGGCATGAATACCTCGGGAATGTCGATGATCATTGAGTCCATGATTAAATTCAAAACCCCGTGCAATATATGACGACCAGTTATAGAAAGCTTGAAATTTAGGAAATAGAGGTGAGTTGAATGTGCATGGAGCCTGTAATCAATGTGGCTGTGCAAATTTTTCGATGTTGTCTTCAACGCGGTCCTTGAAACACTGCTTCAAAACCTTTTCCAGGACAACATATCGAGCATTTAGCACTTCTCATGCTTTAAAAGCACAGGGACGCGTAATTTTCTCCGGTATACAGCCAACAGGTGTTCCTCATGTGAGTAGCTGTTATTTCAATTATTGCAGTGAAAAACTTCTGACGAGGTATGACTAGCTAGGCAATTACCTAGGAGCACTCTCAAACTGGGTAAAGCTGCAGAAAACCGCAGCACCTGAAGATGAACTTTTGTTCTCAATAGTCGGATGGCACGCCCTCACTCTTCCGCAAGACCCTAACGCACTTTGGACGTCAAGAAGGGAACTGTTGGCAACTCTATTGGCAATTGGGCTGGATCCAAAGCGTTCGATACTATTTCACCAGGATGATGTGAGCGCGAACTTTATTTCCCCTCTTTCTTGGCTGATATGTGTAATAGAATCCAGCGCATACTGAACTCGCCTGGATCCTGAACTGCATTACACCCATAGGCAAGTTGCGGCGGATGACTACATGGAAGGTTCGTACCACACGAAGGTCCTTCAAACTAGACCTCCATTTGCCTTTATGCAGACTCGATTAGCAGCCTCAAGAAATGCGAATGACGAGTCTGAAGTCGACGAATCCCTGCTGAATGCAGGCCTTTTCACCTACCCTGTCCTCCAAGCCGCCGACATCTTAGCGTATAGGTATTAGCCTTTCGCTATCTCCACGTCTCGACGAAACTCACGCGATAGCAGGTCCACACACGTTCCAGTTGGAGAAGATCAGACACAACACCTTGAACTATGCCGAGACTTGGCAGAAATCTTCAATCGCACGTTTACGCCCTCCAGACCTCTCTTCCCTCTACCTGCTCAACTCAATAGTACGTCGTCCTAAACATTTACCACCTCACTTTATTGAAGCTCGAAATCCAGCACCTTCACGACGAGTTCTCTCCCTTCGCGATCCAACCTCCAAAATGTCTAAATCTTCACCCGATGTCCAATCACGTATCCTCCTCACGGACTCAGCTGCCCAAATTAAATCCAAACTTCGTTCAGCTGTCACCGACTCCATACATGGTATCACATATGACCCCGTCGCGCGCCCTGGAACTTCGAACCTTCTCACGATTCTCGCTGCGTGCGTGGATGCGGACGTACATCTTGTCGCTCAGAGATACGAAGGCAAGGGTCATGGTCATTTGAAAGGCGATGTCGCCGAGGCGCTGGAGGAGATGATTAAAGGCCCACGTGCCGAATTTGAGAGGATACGACACGAGACGGCCTACTTGGATAAAATTGCTCTGGATGGTGCCACTAAAGCTAAGGAGCGTTCGGAAATTACCATGCAGGTCGTTAGAGGGCGGTTAGGATTGCGTCGTTGACCGACGCCTTGTTACCATCATACTTCCCTTGGAGCCTTCGCTGACTCAACTATGTAGGACGTGCAACAAGTGTATCATAGCCCCTACACATAGTTAAGGTAACGAATGGAACATCCTAAGCTCGATGTCGATCATAGTAATCTAATCTTCACTGAGAGGACTTCCAAGATGCTTCTCATGCCTTGATATTAGCCGCTGTTGTAAAAGATATCAGCTCCTTGTGCACAAAGTAAACACAAACGTACTCATCATCGCTCCCATCCAGCTGAAAGGTAGAATGAAGTCATATGCGCTATGTCAGTAACTCGGAGGAAAGAATGAAAAGGCACAAATGAACATAATCAGAGCGGCTGCGCATGTTCATTCCCATGAAAGTGTTTGGATTCGGAAGAAGCATAGCTGAAACATGAACTTTAGAATAGGAACGAATATGTACGATTGACAGCACGTTAGGAAGAACTTTTATTTTGCAATGATCTGTACATGTTACATGCGCATTACGAGACACTCTAATCATCAGGAACCCTTGTAGTCGCCTAGTGGGATGCTAAATGGTACTCGCGGTGAGCTACAAGAAATCAAATCATTGTTACTATATACAAGGCACACTTATTGCCCAATCGAACTATCCCGACTGGGATAGTTCGATTGGGCAGCAAGTCCATAGAACGAGTAATTCAGTTCGCTGTTACCGTGGAAATAGTCCACCCTTCCCATCCATCTCGCCCTCCGATATCCTTGCCTGGGATAAGACAATGAGACTTATCTTGTAAACGATCTAATATTGCTGCCGACATGATGCCTGCAGCCACGGGAGCCCAGGTCGCTGCGATACACCTGTATCTGCCTTGGCCAAATGGAAGCAATTTGATCCCGTTCTGCTCAGGCGTCAGGCGGTCAGAACGGAATCGGAAGGGTGAAAAAATGGTGGCATCTGGACCCCAAATGTGTTCATCTCTGAGAACGGCTCCTATGTCTGCACATTCCCGACGTAGTAGTGACCCAGAGGCAAAGAAATTTTTACTGATATTGGGAGGAATAAAAAATGGAAAAGGGTTGATGGCGGAGGCACGCGTAATACGATTTGAAGGAGGATGCAAACGCATGACTTCGGTAACGAACCATTCTGCAGAAGGATGTTCCTCGTTGAAGACGCGGAATTGATGATTGGATGGTGATTTATGGAGGTCAGAGAACGGTTTTTCTGACCACGCTGGGTAGAGGTGTGCGTAGGCTACCGTGGTCGCGACAACGCGCCATAGTGTCTCCCAAGTTGGAATAATAAAATCGAGTGGATTTTGGTACAACGTCTCATCAGGGACGAGGCGGCGTAGATGGTGGTTTAGACGGGGTAGGAGCTCCGCAGGGATGGGCCCAGGCTTCTTCGACAGTGACCATAGTAATGTGATTAAAGTCGAGACGGCATGGATATCCTCTGAGTCAAGTTCATCCGCAGTGGCATGAATTCCTAAAACAGCCAGAAGAGCGACACGCATCGTTACATCCTGGATAAACGTGTCGAAGCGCTTCTGGCCAATATTAGGCAAAGATTTGTCGACGGCATCGAGGGTAATGCTCTGAAAGTGGCTCCATCCCTGCTCAGCGGAAGACTTCAAGAGGGATGTGGCACGTCCCACAAATGATGTATGGACAGAGGCTTCGGGCGAGACGAAGCTGTTAGTCAAGTTAAAGGCCCTGATTAACCGCATGTTTGCAAGGGCGCGCGAAATAAGAATATCTCTGTTACTTGCATTGGGAGGGCAGAGGACACCTCGTACTGCAGAAAGGTTACGATGAATTTTGACTGTGCCAAAATAGTGCGATAAGACGCGGCGAAGTGCGAAAATGATGACGAAGATGATACCAATTGTGAGGCAGAGAAAATGCATTGCGGGGCATATGCTGAAAGTTAACTGTGGAGCAGGCATGAGGTCGCAGACTTAAGTAGGATAAGCATAAGGATCGCAGCAAACCTTAAGTAAAGCCGGTTGACTCCAGGACTGTGCCAGGCAACGAACATTCTTATCGCACGGTGAGAAGGGAAGCCTGAGGAAGAGCTTCTATGGCAGGCCCCGTCTTGTTGTCTGGGACTCAATAGGCGCCCATCAGAGTTGCGCAGTTGAACCTTGATTACAATCATTCGCCACCACATATAGGCGCACATGCACATCGAAAAAGATGCGGCAATTAAAGGATGAGGATTCGATCTGTCTTTGTTTTGTTTTTACCAGACGACCTGATCAAGAAATATTCTGTCGTTCTGGAGAAAACGCCATAGACCAGTAGATTTTAAATAAGTAATAGAAGCAGAACGGGATCGGAAACCCTACATACTATCCAAGGCGACTGCCCTCCATGGTTGAAAAGCGGGTTATGATCAATGCCAGGCACTAAAGGGCAAGACGGGACAGGTTACCTCCTCACTCGATCTTCAAGTGTCAGAACTGCATACTAATGCGGAATCAGCAGGACTCTGAATCTTCGATAAAAGGATATGTATGTGCCACCCGTAGATTGCCCGTAGAAGTGAACGTGCGCAGTTCATAGTGTTGACAGTCGAACTGCGTCTGTTGATTCAGCAGATACAAGTTTACCACCGCAGAACCAGTAATTTGATGGTGTATAATTAAGTTCTTTAAAACTTTCGGAAAAAGGAAGAACCTACTTACGGTCACAAGTCTCGCAGACAAGCTCAGGACGACATCCGCCATCAAATTAAGTAAGTACGGCACGTGACTAATTGTTACATTATAAACAAACTTTTCCCACAGATTTTTCTCTTCTTGCGCTCAAGTCAAATTGCAAACTGTGCCCTCCTTTCCTACGCCTTGTTTGTGCCAAAGTAGCGCGTATATCAAGTTTACGGATGTCTTAGTGCTCGACAAATTGTCACTGCTCGTCTGGGGTTACTTGGAGGAGTAGAGCCGGCAGTTCGTACATTCATGTATCAAGTATTGTACTTTGTATTCGAAGTACGTTTCCAGGCCAAAATATGTTTATGTTATGAGCGGAATGTCGAGAGTGGGCAGTGAAAAACAGTTATTTTCTCTCTCAGGGGCCCAAGGCAAGCTGCGGTTCAACCATCGCCTAACCCAAGAACTAACTTCCTTTCCTATTTCCAAACCTCTCATTCAATGGGTAGATAAACTTGGAGAGCTCTATTCACAGTCGTGGCTATTCATTTAACTTTCATTCATTGAACGTGGCGGGACTGAAAATAGTTGTCAAATGAAGTAGGGTGCTTGTATACATACATGCAGAACGCGTACAGCCCTCACGTAGAAGGAACTCCTGGATTCAGCGTCAGAGGGCCATGAACAGGTAGGTACTTTCACTCTCAAATTAATGCTGGATATGTTATCGTCAACTTAGCCGTTGCTAAACGACCATTCTATGATGCAGCTCGAGCCATGAGGACTACTGCGCACCCATCCAACGCGCGAGAGCCGTGTCGAGGTTTGCCACATGTCGTAGAGCTCACATGTCCACGAAATGACTTTAACTATGGCACGAGTAAACCTAGAAAACACGAGAAGATAGCGTTCCGACCCTGAGCCGTACAGTCAGATGGCCGCTGTGCGCGCAGCAAAGCCGTAGATGAAAGCTCTATCGAGACCTCCGAAGACTAGACTGTAGCGGAAACCGATACATAACTGTATTTGAGAGAGTCGAACTGTGACTTATTGGCTCTCTCGAGGAAACCTTTTGACCAAAGGAGACGCTGGTTTACAAGGTCCCGGCAGAAGATGTTATTTCAAGACCAGGAGCTGAATACCAAACGAGCGGTAGTTTGAGATACCGACGATGACGACTGTAGCCATTCTCACGAACATATATTCCATGCCTTGCGAAGAAGGCAACGCAATCCTTCTAGACCTGTATAAGAAGACACAGTTATGCGCAGAATTTCAAAAAAGAGTTATGTGGTGGCGGAAAACAGATATTATGCATAGGCAGGAGTAAAGTAATTTTGCTAGCAGCAAGGCTACCGCTTTCTCTGATTTCTCCTACTGTCGGCTGAAGGGAAAAAATATCATGAGATCGCGTTGCAAAACGAGCAATTGGCAGTGACGTACCCTTTGTCTTCGCCTTCTTCGGCGCACCCTTGCCTCTCTTCTTCCGGTCTTCAATGTCCTGCAGCCTTTGCTCTTCATCCTCGTCCACAAGCTCAAGCTCTGGGTATTTTCGGGCTAACTGCGAAATATTTATAACGGGTGGATAGTATTTGATCATCGAAGGTCCGCGGAGACGTGCGCGCAGATATTTGGCTCCAGTCCTCATACTGGTGGGGTTATATGATGTTTGAAATATAGCGCAGCGCAGACGCGTGAGCGCCTGTAGTTGAGCGGCTGACATGGCGGTCCAGAGGGCGTCGTCGTCAGAGTTTAAGCAAAGGCAGGGAGGCGTGAAGACGCAACAGGTGTAAATAAATGTCGAAATTTTGAAATTAACCGCTTGTCAATTTCTAAACGCGGCATGCATCTGCTGTCGTTGTCATCTTCTCAGTGTCGACGCGCTCTCTTCAATTCTTCGCAGGAGTCATGGGTAACTCTCGCGAGCCTCTCTTTTCGTCGACATCGCAGTGGCGGACAGTCCAAACACAACAAATATGCTAAACCAGGACGCCATAAAAGTGAAAACACAGTCGAAACCCGTAGTCACAATTTTTCCCAACCTTTCAGCCGCCGCACCACAAAAAATGATTTTTCTTCCAGAGAACCCCGCAAAAATTTCATGTGGACATTTCAGAAAAGTAATATCGGTCCGCCAGTGCAAGAAGCTCCAGAAATTGACCCACAGAACATCCCCGCATTCTTCGAGAAAGAAGTCGACCCATGGTCTAAAACTCACCCACTACAGAGCCGTTTAGTGTCCTTTGGTATCCCCCTAGATGAGGTTCGACCTTTACTTGACGCCTACGTCTGTGCAGTTCAGGCAGGCGAGCTCTCTACACCCGACGGCCATGGAATATATGCCCTGAATCGCTTTGCTGATCATTTGGACGACGGAGAACCTCTTGTTGCCATCGATACCATATACACCAACATTCTCTTTCTCTGGGCCTCAGACCGTTCCCAAACACCCGCCCTCATATCTGCTGGGGTTTCACCCAGTACGATTACCAAAATTCAGGCACTTGTGCGCGCTGGGGACCGCTCTTTCCCTGCTGACGACTATCCCATGGCTCGAACGATGCACCGAAAGATCATCATGCACGTAGGCCCCACAAACAGTGGCAAGACCCACAATGCCTTGAGGGCCCTTGCGGCTGCAAACAGTGGAGTGTATGCTGGCCCGTTGCGGTTACTCGCACATGAAATATGGGAGCGCTTGAACCTTGGTCAAATCGTGCCTCTAGGCGTAAAAGAGGAACCTTTACAACCGGCTGCGGTTGACACCAATACTGCCCTCGACGTGGCTCAAGTTCGGAAAGAAGGGAACCCTGAATACGTCCGGCCATGCAACATGATTACGGGAGAGGAGCAAAGGGTTGTTGCCGACTGGGCGAAGCTTACGTCTTGCACGGTGGAGATGCTCAACACGCAAAAGGTTTACGACGTTGCCGTTATCGATGAAATCCAGATGATTGCAGACTCCGAACGCGGTCATGGTTGGACGAACGCTGTATTGGGAACCTGTGCGAAGGAATTGCATCTTTGCGGTGAAGAAACCGCGATTCCCTTGGTCCAGGCTTTGCTAGAGGGTACTGGTGATGAGATCATCGTCAACCGATATCAGCGACTTTCGCCCCTGCACCTTGACGAAACAAGCATCGGCGGAGATCTTAGGAACGTCAAGAAAGGGGACTGCATAGTCACCTTTAGTCGAGGGAACCTCTTCGCCATCAAACGTAAAATTGAAGATGCTACTAATTTTCGATGTGCTGTCGTGTATGGCCGTCTTCCTCCCGAAATTCGTAGCGAGCAAGCTGCGCTCTTCAACGATCCCAATAGTGGTTACGACATCATTATAGGCAGCGATGCCATCGGTATGGGACTCAACTTGTATGTTTTTGCAGTTTTTATTTCAAGACTCCGTTCACTAATTCTCTACAGGAAAATTGGGCGAATCATCTTCCAAACTACTACGAAATTCGATGGAAAGCGGGATGTCAAACTTTCCATTTCGTCGACGAAACAGATCGCGGGTCGAGCTGGCCGATATGGCCTCCACGGCAACAGCAACCCGGGGGGATATGTCACCTCTTTCTTCCCCGAAGATATTCCGCATATTCGCATGGCCCTTGATGCACAACCTATACCCCTCAAGACGGCTCGCCTCGGAATTTCACCAGGAAGTTTCCAAGCATTCTACCTCGCACTACCTGTTGGTGCTTCAACCAAGACCCTTCTTGAAGCCCATCAGTATATTCCGCGTCTCCCTCCTTACCTTCGGCAGGTACGGATGAGAAATGCAGGCATGGAAGACCTTTGCAATTTTATAGACTCACGAGCAGAGGGAATGACTGTTGCCGACCGCATGCTCCTCATCGTCGCACCGATTCCGCTCCGCGACAACCTTTCGGTAGACGTCATTCTCGCATTCCTCAATTCTTACAGAGACAAACTACATGTCGACCTCTGGGACACTTTATCTGGCTCGCACCTTTTGGCAAATTTGGAGGCGATCGAGTCCTACATGAAAGACGATGATCATTCCCTCATAACCCCGGACGCAATTGGAATGCTAGAGGCATTGCATAGAGCAGTCGTGTTCTATGTGTGGATGAGTTTCCGGCGACCGTTGGCGTTTAGCTCTTTTGAAGAGGTGGCCTTGTTGAAGGACCGATTAGAGACGGTGTTGGATTGGGGCCTCCAAGCTGTCACTAAAAGGAAGCTAGGCACAGATCAGCATAGTTGGTCTGCATATGTTGAAGCCAAAAAAGGGCGTCGCCGCGTTGAGTTTAAAGCACACTACGGTAGTCGCCAACGACCCGGAATCAGCGAACTGATGAAGGACGCTAGTACAAAGCAAAAAGAGTCTCCGCCTTCCCTGGTACATTAGCCTCTCCTTACTACATTTCTAGATTATGAGCTGATATAGAGCATGTATACACGCTGAATAATTGTATTTTATAGAATTAACTTTAATTATGATCACCCTAGAATCCCCTCTTTTATAGATAACATTATCCGAAGCGTTCGTGTCTCAAGTCTCGAATGCAAAGGTGCCTTCCCAGCCTCGTACAGCTACCACTACGTCTTCACGTTGGATGGGCAGAGTTCACAAGCATTCTAGGTACGTATTTATTTTTGTGGAGTGTTGTCAGTGATAAAGATCTGGATTTTCCTCTGCCCCAGTGGCCATAACGACCACTTGGCGATGACATCAACAAACTGCCCTGCCAAGTTCTGAGTCTATTAGTTACATATGTATATCATAACATGACTTAGCTGCACCTGTCGGTTCCTTTCTTCTCAGCCCGCTGAATCCCCAAGCCACCAGCTTGCAAGGTGTGTCGTGGGTCACTCTTTGTATACACTACTTATAACTATACGCATTATCGGCAGGAAAAGTAAATCCTCCGCGCGATATGCAAAGAAAAGACTCTAAACTGGCAGAAACGGTTTTATCCGAAGCCTTAGAGAGGCTTCGATTTCCGGAAGGACCTTCGCTCATCGTTGATATTCCCCCAGAGATTCTCGAGAAGATTTTCCAAATCTGTGCTGCGATGCCTCTGACGCGAGGTGAAAGGCCAAATCGATTGGCCATTTCCCAAGTTTGTCAGCAGTGGCGAACTATCACATTGAACAATCCATGGATATGGGGCCGGATCGAGGTAGGCAGCCCTAAGATGGCTAAGGAGCTGCTGTCTCGCTCTGAAGGTGCATTTTTGGACATTGTCTGCGCTGAAGACACTAGGATGATTAAAGTTCGTGGTACCGATTTGCAACCATACTCGAATCGCATCCAGTCGTTCGACATCGCATTCCGGCGCGAGTACGAGTTAGGCAATTTGTTTAGCAAGATCGGGGACGATTTCCCCAACCTTGCTAGCATGTCGCTTAATCATATCGATTATCTTTATCGCTCAACTGCAGGACAACATAATCCTGTCTTTCCCAAGGCCCCGTTTTCCCCACGTATTGAAAAGTTGGGGCTTCGCGGTGTCGCTGTAGATTGGATCCCGAGGCTTTCAAACCTGACTTTTCTGGAACTAAGAGGCGTTGGCAAGTACACGCCTTCTGTGCAAGTTCTTTTTGGAATACTTCAATCATCTCCACGTTTGGAACATCTTTCCCTTGATCTGGTCGCCACTTATTCCAGTAATGTGGAGCAGACTGCTCTGTCTAGTGTTTCACTGCCTCTCCTTCGTATTCTTTATCTCGAGGAGCGTGAGAGGAACATCTTCAACTTCCTTCCTCTTCTTTCTTTCCCCCAGAACACATGTATAATCCTAGATTTCAATCAAGGTGGGAGCAGAATGTCGCCTGGAGACACAGAAAGTACGCGTATAGTCATACAGAACGACATTGTTAAGCTGCTTCGACCAGCCGAGTTAGAATCGTACTCCTCGCCAGGGAGCGCGCGCCTTCGTGTGGAAGAAGGACAGAGTCCGTCATCATACCTTTCTCGCCTCTCGACGGTATTCAACCTAGATCGATTCACGACACTCGAGATCAACAAGTCCATCTTGTCATTCCTGCCTACGTCCTTCATTGTCCACTTCTTTAGTCGTTTCAACTTCGTCCAAACTCTTCGCGTGGGTCCTAATGACCAGGAACCGAGCCATTATGCACCCCCCCGCGTCTTAGCGCCAGGAAGGTATGCCCCACCTACATCGACACCACCTGGCGGTCCAGATGCCAGTGTAGATCCAGATGGATCTAAGACGATCCTTGCTCTTGCTCAGGCAAGGCATCAAAATTTGCGAATGCCTCTTCTGCTCCTCGACATTAGGACTCCTATTCCCTCAGAAGCTGTGAGGGACCTCGAAACGATCGTTTCTCGAGTTGTTGCATCAAGCAGTGTATGATTTGTAGCGTAGTTGGGGGAAACAGGGCACATTGGAACAAAGCGGATGGCCTCCAAAAATGCTGCATAAATTTAAATACCATATTATTATACCGTCGTCTATGGATTGGGACCACCGGGGTTGTTTGAGATGTAGTCTAGTAATAAGCATATATGATCCTGATCGTTCAAGTTGACTATAGAGTACTCTTCGGAAAGAGGAAAATTCTGGTGGCCAAAGACTACTTGGTTCCCTGCGTTGACGGACATGGGTGTTATCTCTTGGTCAGTCATCGGGTCATCTCCCACCCGGTATTTCCAAAACATGCAGTGGCTGCCTCGTGCTACTACTAGGTAGCAGAAATGTCGGAACGCGATGGTGGCCGCATACTTGAGAACCTGATTTAACCCGTCGGTGAAGGTGTCAGTACTGTCGCCAGCCTTCCCCTCGAGCAGAATCTGCCAGGTGGTCCTCGATGTCGCTTGTTGGAAGTTGTTCCTCGTCATGAGGAGGTCACTGTTTCCTGCACCCCCATGTACCACCTCTGGACTGATAGAGTATTCTAGCCTCCCTATCTCGGTTTCAAAGCGCTGGCTTAAGATTCTGCGGATGACTTATGTAAGTACAACCAAGGGGGCAAGGAGAAAGAACACACGAAAACCATATGCCATTGACGAAGCCTTCTTCATTTTCTTGCGCCTTGACTAAGGCTGCATAGTTCTCTTGGTATGAGTATGGGAGGAGTCGGGACATGTTCACTACAGATTGATTCCACCCGCGAGCTTATTTATATGTACTCACCTGTCCATTCGACCGCATCCATTCTGTCATCCCATGGAAGGTACGCTTGTGGTCTGGGCCATTCCAGCATCCCAAGACAGACCAGACTGCACTGCGAGGAACACCCATTACGCCAACAGATTGAAACAGGCCCCAGGGACGGACAACCCGGAGATAGTCTTGTCCCGTCCCGTCAAACCAGGCAGGAAGAATGAACATGCCAGCGGTTGGCCTTGTATTACAATGCACAATCAGAAAGCATGTGATGGCACAGCTCCAGAGTCCAAGGTATCAATTTTACAAATACTGATAGGCACAGATTCCACAAGTGAGAATCTTGTAGAGGCACATAAGGGTTGGGATCCGGGGAGCCAGAAATTCCGATTGAAAGGTCTTCAATTCTTTGACTGAAGTCCTTAGCATTGTCAAAATCAAGATGGGGGTCAAGTGTAGAGGCTTTAGAGTCCCGGAGCTCAACAAGACTCCGCTGATCCGTGTAACTTTTAGCAGCTACAAGACTATACAGCATTGGGAAATGTGATGCAAATAATTTAGTTAGGCATTAAAACGGATCACTGAGAACATGGCCGAAAACTAAAAAATGTCACTTTAGCAAACACCAAGGTAATCTAGGGTCCTCGAAAATAAATCGTCAAATTCAGCTTGTAGCCCAAGCCTCCGAAGCATGCTCTCTACATCTTCTTCTCCCACCGTCCGATTTTCTAGCCATTCTTCCAAGTTTCCAGCACTTCCTATAATTAAACTTCTGAGGCGTGTGCGCTCTGTTTGAGACATGGCTGAAGACTTGACCCCTCTGGCCGCGTCGGCCGCGTCAATGTATAGGTCAACACCAGCTTGAGCTATTGGGTCCCAAACTTGGACTTGGAGCACTGCAAACCATGCTTGGTCAAGATCATCAAGCCAGTCCAGCGCTTGAGGTAAGGAGACTGAATCCGAAGGATATCCCAACATAGAAGTTAGGGTATCGTTCGTAAGCCTTAGAAGATAGGCCGTTCGAAGGGAGGTTGACGGATCAATGGGCGGTATCTGGATGATAATAGACAATATCTGACGGCTAGCATCGAGATAATCAACAAGAGTTGGCAAATGTGTCGTGGGTTCCGAACTGAAATTGGCGAGATGAAAATGAGCAGCAAATATGGGTCACTGAGTGTGCGCGAGGATATTCAAGCCAACCAACCGCTTCTTATAGCCACGCGTGAGTTGGAGAAACTGTTCATCGAGGAAATCGACAAGCTTCCGCTCCTGAGTGGCAGACAACGCACAAAGTTTGATCTTTGTGGGCACTGGCGTGTTTTCTACCTCCATTCTATCATCCATGATATGTCTACCCGACGTTCAATATACTCAGCGTTGACTGTTAGGCGCCAGGCTGTGGTGTTAGATGACTGGAAGGTGTCGGCATCTCCCGAACCAATCCAAGACCTCCAACCCTTCTCATGTTGACCTAAAGCTTTGGCTTCCAACTCTGATAACAATCATCACCAGCCCTCTTTTTCTGCACTGACAGTGCGTAACATGCTAGTAGAAGTCACTTTGAGGGATATGATAAAAAATAACGGCTTTGCGGCAGTGGCAACTGTCACTGCTATGGTGGACTATTCTATATCAAGCCTGTCAATGGGTTTATATGGTGTGGAGAGGTGGAAGCTGTGCCTCACTCCCTTTACATCCCGACCGTTATGTACCTGTACTTATCGGGACGTTCTCCACTGAACACAATCCTCACCAACGCGGATGGCCAAGTCCTTTACAAGGTGGAGACACCTTTTTCTTTCGGCTCAAGGACCTCTTCTGTAACTCGCGTCATTCCTAATGACATATCTGGCAACGAAGAAGATGATCCATCAATGCAGGACAGATTCGAATATTTCGGAGAGGTTGAACACAATCCGATCTCTTCTTCTGTTCTACGATTTGGGGGGAACCAGTTCGAAGTGAACACTTTCTTCCGCAAGGCAGAATGGGCGCCTAACGGGCGGTACGGGATTCCTGTTCGTAGAAACTTTCTTCGGGGTACTGAAGATCGTTAGATCCCGCATCTTCACTGGGACCGATGGCCGAGAGTATAAGTGGCTGCTCCAGAGGTATACACCTAAGGTACGTTGCTTTGCACTACTGTCTCAAGAGTTGACCTTGACTAATAGGACATTGACTTGACTCTGAACCAGCTTATCACTAATGACGAAACTAAAACCGTCGTAGCGCAATTCCATCGCAAGAACCTTGGCATACTTGGCAAAGCTCGTCCTGCATCCCTCGAAATTTTGGAGACAGGAGATCATATGCTTCAGGAGATTTTAATGACATTTCTTTATGTTGAAAAGATTCGCAAGGACCGCGAACGTGCTGGATGAATGTTTTTTTGATATTCTTCTGTGTCATTCTGTATCAGAATGAGAATGGCAGACAGAGATGGTCTATTTCAATTCGTTTGACACGGGTTTTATTTTTTTTGGGACAACTTACCGGGGAACGACGCCAAGAGATATGCCCACTGTCTAGGCTATCGGTTATAGTCTTCTAGTAGGTAAGTCGCCTAGGCTCGCTCCTTGGCCTTGTCCTATCTTTCTAGGGTTAGCATCGTGATTTGGCCCCTTATCATAGATGTTTTGCTTGTCGGGTGTTAACGAAGCTCCTTCTCCCTGGCCAAGATTTCTTGAGCGCCCTCAGGACTTTGCTGTCATTCAACAATCACGTACTGTTAGCACGTTCGAGCCTAATTAAGACAGCCGTATGGTTTTCTGCGGTCACATGGTTTCCGAAGACGGACATCGATGGGCGTATCGGAAGCTCCTCGAGGCTCGCGCTCTTTGAGTCACTTCCAAGCATTCGTGCCAAACGACAGCTAATTTGACATTTCTTGGCACATTGAACTCCATGGTCTCACAACTTCCTAGGAAATTAAGAAGTTGTGAGAAGGTATATATGGGCCTTCCAATGCCGGTACCAAGTTCGAAACCAACAACATACCCCACTAGCACTTGATCACCAAAATGACTGCCACGGAACGAGATCGTCTACTTACTAAGAATGACATGGATGGCAGAAGTTGTGGGCCCATGGAAATACCCGCAAGTTGCAGAAAGAGGATTCTTGTTTCTATATGGCTGGCTCAATTTCTTTCGGTGCATTATTACTTGGTTCATTCGAACGTTGAGTTACTAACTCACAACATACAGGCACTCAATCGTATGATTCTCTGCCTTTCAATCCTTTTTACTTACTTATCCAACTGCGTTTCTGTCAACAGTGACATTAGTTCCGACAAGTAAGTTCGAAACCCAACATAGCATCAGACATCTACTTGACAACCTATCTTATTCGGCCAGTGTTACCATCTATATCGTCGGACTTTGAGAAATCCAACCAAGCGAGCTGGCTGGGCACTTCGTGAGTACCTATTACTCTGTATTACCCCTCCCAAAATGGCGTAGAGACATCAATTGACTGACGACCCATTAGGTACTTACTCGCCACCTGTACTTTCACTCCATTGTACGGCCGCCTATGCGATGCCATGGGTCGGCGGGGCGCAAATATATCTGCTATAACTTTCGCTGCCTCTGGCATTCTGGCGTGTGGGTGTTCGTCCAGTATGGAGATGTTGGTGGCGTCTCGTTTCGTGGGTGCTGTTTCCTTTCAGGAAGGAGAAGTCAGCCCACCATGACTGTTTAACATGCTTGTGTTAGGTATCGGGCATTGGTGGAGGTGGGATTTTTACCGTTGCTGCGTTTGTGTCCCTTCTAGGATTTCTGGTTCTGTCCCTGTCCGACTCATGATGGCTTCCTCTAGAATTATCACAAGCGACATGTACAGCCTCCGTGTACGTCTCCATAAGATCTTCCTTCATCACTGACTTGCTAACTAACTTCTTCCAGACACGGGGATTCCTGCAGAGTATAGGTGGCGTATTCTATGGTGTTCGTCCCGTCCTCGCACAAAAATCTTCAAATTGCCTAACAAGCACTTTAGCTTGGAATGGGTCTAGGCGGTCCTATTGGAGGCTTACTCACCGACTGGTCTGTTCATTCGATTTATTTGAGTTCTTCATTGCAGATGATGAAACATACATTATGATCCCAATCAGGTTTGGATGGAGATGGGCATTCCTAGCTCAAATACCCTTGTTCGCCATCTCGTTGGGGTTGACGTACTTTAACCTATCTTATACGACACCTGTAAGTCAGTCACGGCCCTCAGACCAACGATCCTTTTGCAAACATTTGTTTGTTGTTCTTCGACGTTGACCATCATGATTAGGGAGATGGAAAACCTGCTCGAGAGATCCTGAAAAGGATCGATTATGGAGGGAGTGTGTGTCTGCTTGTATCTGTGAGGACCTACTTTTTCCATCACGAGCATCCGTTGAAGCTGTATACTGTTTTGCAATCCGCCAGGTAGGATCAATGCTGTGGTTTCTGAGTACACGTTACAACGAAGGCCGCGAGGTACGCTACAATGCGAGCTACAGGCTACCTTACTCCAAGTTTTATCTTTATCTCTACTTATAAATTCTGTTCTATTCCAGTGGTTCGACCCAGCCGTCTGGATCCCACTACTCGCATCCATCGCCTTCCTCATTCTCTTCCTAATCGTCGAAACCTTCTTCGCGTACGAGCCCGTCCTCCCAACGTTCCTACTATGCAAGAAAACGCCTCTCCTGATCGGGTGCAGCAATGCGTTCGTCGCGGTGTGCAACCTCTCTGTGACGTATTTCTTCCCGGTCTGGTTTCAGACGGTCATGCTGTCCTCTGCGTCCTCTGCAGGTAAGCATGAGTCGCTGGTTCTCTGAATAAGGTTTATAAGTTCAACCGCCCTACTACTATAGGACTTCATTTACTGCCCAATAGTGTGTGTATCTCGACTGGATCTGTATTTGCAGGGTGTGTACAATTCGGGCTATTGGATGCTTCCTAGCCATCCCCAACCAACGTGGTTCCTTGCATCCTGATTGTACTTACTTCTGAATCTAGATGGATGATGCGCCGGACGGGAAACTATAAGCTGCTGAACCTGATATTCGGAATCCTTCCTCTACTGGCCGCGATGCTGATCAGGGAAATGCGAGAGGATTCCAGTCAAGCGCATTTGTGGCTGAGCATTGTGCGTCTCTAAGCAAATATGGCATGGTTCACCCTGACCTTCCCCCTCTCACTTCCATGCCACAGATGCCACTAGGTTTCGGGAACGCGGTAGTAATCCAGACTATGTACAGTGCGTGACCATGAGCCCCACTTGCTCACTAACACCCAACCAACTCATCGATATCATATTATATCACACGTATACGTAGTTGCCCTCGTAGCGAGCCTCCCATCGAATCAGGTAGCAGTCGGTACAGGATTCACACAACTTCTCCGTGGATTCGGTGAATACCCTCTTGCCTCTAGCCAGTCGTCATCCACTAACACAGAGTCGTCGGACAGGCCAAGTCGGGGGCCTCGCAGCTGCCTCAGCCATCTTCCAATCAAGACTGGAAAGCGAGCTCAGGGCACGTATACATACGCCCGACGCAGACGAGGGAAGTCATGATCACAGTCCACATACCTTTTGTATACTTATGACTCGGACATGACAGACGATCAAGCACATCATCCACTCCGCGCGTCTCATAGGCCAGCTCCCGCCTGCGCTGCAACGTATCGCGAGGGACGCGTACGCCACGAGTTTGAAGTCGGTGTTCACCCTTGCGGTGGGCGCGTCGCTTTTGGCGTTCCTTTTCCGCTTGCCTGTGAGTCCTAGTCTTAGCTATAGTACTGTTTTGGTTTGGGCCATTTTGTTGCTTCGAATTCAAGACATCGATGATGATGCATGATTATTAACTAACTCTGTATAGATCCCTGACGCGAATTTAGACGACCGTGACGGACCTTCGGCTTCCACGACGACTCGGAATGGTAGAATTAGTCCCGAGGTTCAAGGTAGCGACGATGTGTCTGTGTCCGAGTCGGGGTATCAGGGCGACGACGAGGGGAAATACAATCGCTCCGAGTTATGATGAAGTATTGATTGTAGATTATCGGTCAGCGTCAATGAAGAAATTCAAATACCTGGTATGACGAGACGCCACAAAAGCAAGAAGGATATGTACATTAGCGAGTATATATAGGTATATATCATTACAATAATCATTCATATATTCTACGAGTCGACGTCGTCACGGTGGCAACGACACATCCGACTCCGACTCTGAGTCTATGAGCTGGCCGCCAAAACCAACAGAAATCTTGCGTACCCCCGAACCAGAACTTGAAGTAGATGCGGATGCAGTGGCAGAGGCGTTCTTATACTCCCCATACTCCCACGTATAACAATCCTATACACAAAGAAAAATAATCATCAGCACATGCACTAGTAGTACACAGCATACACGGTATATGTATATGTATACGCATACGCACCACACAATCCGCCTCCGCCTCCGCCACGGGTACCTCCAAACCCCCCTCCCGATCCCAGTCCTCATTGAGTATCTTATCGATAACGAACTTGATCCCATGCCCCGAGACGCTGACGCTCCAGTTGCGCTTCGTGACGGTGTCGTAGCGGATGGTTTTGCCGAGGTGGCAGCTGGATGATAGATGAGATGGATGTCATTGGGTATGAAGAACGCGAACGAGAACGTGAATGTGAAAACGAACCTCGTTTCGAGTGCGTATCCACCTATTGCGCAACTTGATGTGACGCCTGTGCATACGCCCAACGGGATCGGCTGACAGGAAGGAAGGAAGAGAGGACCGAGAACTTATTAAGCACACAACCCAAAACCCATTACACACTCGGAAAACACTCACATCTCCAGTATGATACACATGCGTTATATGTTGCGTAGAGGGCTACAATAACAACAACGTATCGCGTCTCTCAGCAAAAAAGTACCTTTCAAGAACGGGCAACGGGAACTTGGACGTACAGGCGACGGGAGATGTAAGCGTTGCGCAGCCCTTTTTTCTCCAGGGGCTTCGAAAGCAACTACGGGTGCGCCGAAGGTTACGCCGATGAGTGAGGCGAGGGCGCCGCCTAGGGAGTGGCCTGGATAAAAAGGTACATGTGAGTTGTAAGGACGTTGTAGAATGAGATGGGAAACCACGAACCAACGACCCAGATATTAGCGTCAGGGTACATGTAAGATACATTATTATATAGATTCTGTTCATAATTCAAATGAGCTCGAGACGACGTCGTGCAAAATCCCAAGCGAGCGAGACTTACAACACCAACAGGATAAAACAAACTATCCTCCACCAACGAGCGCTCCACACACGTCTGGTCGCACTTATACCCGCCCGAATGACAATCACACACAGTGGACCATGTGGGGCCGACTCGGGCACAGCAGCACGAGAACAACAGGTTATCGTTGAGCTTGTCTTTACGTACAGTGGGGCCGCCGCCGCCCGCAAGCCATGGGGCAGACGTGCCTTTGACGGAGACGACGACGGTGGAGTTGTCTGAAGAGACGAAGACGTGTCCGCGGAAACCGTCGCCGGAGGGGTCCCAGCCGAATGGGAGGCTCTGCGCAGAGAGTGAAGACCATGAATGAGAATAAGTAAAAGATTGAGATTGGGATTGACATACGGAGTTCCACTCTGGGTTTAGCGCGTACCAATCACTCTGGTCTGGGGTGACGTACGCATTATAAGTCATCTTTGCGAGCTGGAGGAGCGTCTCGCGCTTGGTTACATCTGGACCGACGACGTCTGTGTCTTTCCAACCCAAGGGGACATCCTGTAAATTGGATATGGATCGTGAACGTGCATGAGCAAAAGCATCGTATGATTCTGGCCGCGGTGCTTTCATGGGCCGTATTGGGATTTGATAGGATTCAGGCATAAACGACGGTGTAATGTCCGCAAAGATGGTATGAGCATTGGGAGTCAAGGCATGGGCATGACGGAGGTGGAACTCGAGAGGTTCAGATACCTCGCTGGACCAGAGCAGGGATACAATAAGGGTACGTAGAGTACTAGGAAGGATATTCAGCATGTGGTGGATCAGAGTGCCTCAGGGCTGCCAGCTGCGATGAGTCGTCATTATTATCACGTGATTACACTTTTTTGGCTTGATACTTCTGTTAATTTTTGTTCAATTGTGCCTGCATACCGCTACTGTACTATTATTATTCTCCTCCCTTCCTAATATCTGCATACTTTATGTTTTACGAATAAAAGCAGATTATACTCCTAGGGATCCTTATCGTACACGTACAATTCTCTTGACTGGTTAGCTGGAATCCATCCGATACGGATATCCATCAAGCTGACGCCACTTTGAATGTCTTTGGGAGTTCATGATCACTGTAGAACGAGATGGAACAAGACCCGGTGTGCTGTACAATGAAGCTGCGAAGAGTTCGGGCATAGCATAGAAGCGGTACCAATAGTATTCGTCTTCTTTAACATGGGCCATTGTACCCGTTGCAAATATCTGGTGGACAAGGAGAAATACTGCAATGATGCAGAGGGTATGTGAGTCGTATTCGCTGCCAGGTACTGGTACTGGTATTGGTGTTGCCATAGATCTGCCAGCAGCAGGATTTCTGCATTCTGCATTGTGACGCCGTCGACGTCCTGCCAGTGTGCACAGAATAAGTTAACGTTTACTCAAGTCGATAACCAACGAGGCATATTCAGGTGCTCACCTTCAACGAAAGCGAGTCGGACTGTTTGGAAGGCAAAGAGCACAGTCAGGACCAGGGAAATGACGGTGCTGACTTGCTTGAAAGTTTGACCCCTCTGAAGGTCGCTACTCTCTGCTTTCATAGAACCAATAATTTCAAGGACAACTGCGATCAGGAGTACAAGCCTGAAAGCTTTCCTGTCCTTGGTAAGTCGAAGGATTCCATTGGCAATGGCTGGCTCAGGTTGCGAGTCCTCCTTGGATACCTGTACGGCAAGTAACCATCTAACAGAACGTTGGTAATGACCATTCAATTAGTGAAACATAAACCTTAATATCTTACCGGTCGAGCATGAGGGTATAAGCTGAGTGCAGAAATCCAAAAAATCCAACTCTGAATAGCACAAGATCCACAATGCAAAGGTTAAGGTTCTCTCCAGCAGATGATTCCAATCCCGCGAGGATAGCACGAATTGTAAACGCAGCAAAACGTACTATGCATTTGAGCTCAAAATCAGAGTCTCAGGAGAATGAAGAATCAAACAGGTTTACTTACTAGCACAAAAAAGTGACAGGAAAACGAAAACGAACGTCGGCCGTCTAATCGAGTGGTATACATACAAGAAGAACAGGACTACGTATGCAGCACAGAAGAGCTTAGCTGCGGCTACGGATTCTATACCAAGGTACCTGGCATAGTTGAAACCTGGACCACTTTGCGTAGACATGAGAATACTCGTAAGTGAGAGGGGATTGAGGCCGAGGGGGCGACTCGGATGTCAGACTGAGATATATGGGGGTGAGGTTATATAACCTGGGTCCCGCACAGTTTCCTCGCAAGGCATCATGATCATCGAACGAGTATCGAATAGCGTGGTTGTCGGGAGGGCTGTGTCCTGTGAATCATTATCGATATTCTGTACTCAGTGTCACTGACAGAAGTTTGACAGAACGTTATCAGTTTTAATAGTATCACGTATACAAACGGTTTAAGCCTGCGGTAAACGTGCGCGAGTATAATGATTCTGTTTAGTTGTTGCAGGAGTCCACCTTGGAGGTAAGAATCAAGGTGGTGGTTGAGAAGTGACCAGAGCTAAGCGCGTCGCGTCGCGCGGCGCGACAATAATCCACTGATATATTATCACGTGATACCACGGAAAAGACGACAATCATCGTTTTGTTCGCCTCTCATAAGCCAGGTCTACTTTAGAACCATAGTTTTTGGTGAGACCACCCTAACATTTTTTCTGTTCAATTACGGCTTTTGACATGTTTGTCAGGATAACTCATGCCACTGTTATGTAAATCATTCTGCACACATGCCAGCAATAATTCTGTGCCTTTGGAAAGATCGTGGACGCCAACGGATTCATTTTCCCGTTGAGGTTGATAGCTGCCAGTGGGAATTGAGATTCTAAAAGGCGAAAAAGTTGAGAATGAGCCTGAGCCTGCCTGAGCGTATGGGTAAGTGGCACTGCCCTGTCATGTTCCTGGCAAAGTCATCGAAAAATCCTTGTTCCTCGTTCTAGATTTTGTTCCGTCACTTGCCATCAGTCGATAGAAGATGATTGATCCTTGGACCTTGGCAAGACCGGCGCAAAGCCATCGCCGCTACCTTCTGCTACACCCCCCTGGACGTCCAGGCCCTGCCGTATGGAATATGTGCATTCCGGCTGTCCATTGACCAACACGCTTTCCGATCCAAATGTTTCGTACCTCGTCTGCTGCATAGGTCGGCCTAGAGTTTAAATACTGATTGTAACTTGGGTAGAAGAGCAATCTGCCTTTTCGCAAGCATCACCAATATGGCTGCACGTTCTATCCTCCTACCGAACGCACTTGAAGCTGATTATAACAAGTGGATTAACGACACTCGTACCCTTGAGCCTTATGTCAATGGGCTGTGGCTCTCGTAGGTCATCACCCTCATACGCATCGAGCTTTGCACTCACTATAGCATGTTAAACAGGATCGTACGGCACCACTTCGAAAACGGTCTCAGAACCCTAAAGTACACTATCAACCCAGAGTTGAGGCTTCGTAAAGGCAATTTTAGCGACCTGCTCATGGTCAAGAACTTCTTCAAAACTAATGACGACGGAGAGTTGGTGGCGACCACTTACTGGCAACTCGTCATTGAAGGCAAAAGGCGACACCCAAACAACACCTTTAAGGGCACGATTGCGCAGCTCGCGACGTATGCAACACAGGTCCAGGGCGCAAATGGGTGGTGCTACCTCATAGCTGCTATAGGCGACGAGTGCATGTTCTGGAGGTTCCAGAAATGGCACCTGTGTCAGATACAGCCCATGTACGTTGATCGGAGAGCTGGGGTACCGCCGAAAACGGTGCGCTTCAAGACCGATGCGCCACAGATTCCTCTTCCTGAAAGTGACAGATATAATATTACGGTTGCCCAGGACCAGCGCGACATAATCACGCTGTTGGAATGGATTAAAGAGCACCCTAACGATGGCACTAGAGAGTCTTAGGATATTACGACGTACTTCAATATGTATTTCCCTTTTACTTTCAGTTTTCGTAGTTCATTTAGTATTTCGATCCAAAACGACCCTTTTTAACTTGAATCTGTGTGTTGATTGCTGCGGTAGGATCGCAATCTTTCTTACCTCTCCAGTAAAATTGCGATCGCGCAAATAATGCCATGGGCAGATTCGAACGATCATTTTCGGTGTTTGCAGATCTCGGCAGAACCTCGGCCCGCTGCACAGTCGTCACGTGCCCCGATCATTGTCGAAATATTCGAATCGTACGATGCATGGTTGCAGTGGCTAAAGCAGCTCCACTGACGACGCTCATCTTGGAAGGGCTGCTCGTCGTTCCACATAATGCCCAGAGTACCTTCGACGTCGCCCGCGACGGGAAAACCCACCTCATCCTCATATATCCACACAACAGCGTGCAATTTCGTAGACAACGCTGGTCGCACTCTCCTCTTGCGTGGCGTTAATCTTTCAGGGTCCTCAAAAGCACCAGCTGGACAGCCCTCATATATTCGAGAAGGTTTTTGGGAAGATGCTCAAGCTGGAAATGAAAGCTTTGTTGGCCAACCACTTAACATTGATGACGGCTCGGCGGATGTTCATCTAGCTCGTTTGCGGGGATGGGGCTTTAACATGCTTCGGTTCCCAGTGGCCTGGGAAGCTCTTGAGCATGCTGGACCGTGAGTTTGCGTTGCATTCTCTTAAGTGACCTGTATTCATATCCTACAGAGGCAAATATGATTATGAATTTATAGATTATACTATTCGAGTCTTGCGTAAATGTAAAGCGTATGGCTTCAAGGTCTATATGGACCCACACCAAGATATTGTAAGTACCATATTTGCTTTGGTCATGACTTGACAATGTACGCCAGCGTACAACTATTGTCGCTGTTTCAGCCATCGTCCTCCTTTTCTTTTCGAGTCTTCTCTGAAACAGTTTCTAACAACTTTTCAGTGGTCTCGCTTTTCCGGAGGCTCAGGGGCTCCCTTTTGGACACTCGCTGCATGTGGCATTGACCCACGCCACCTGTCCGCTACCCAATCCGCAATAATTCACTGTGAATACCCCTTACCCCACATCGCCGACCCCGCCACTCTCCCCGCAATGATCTGGTCAACCAACTATGGTCGCCTTCTCTCACAAACCGTCTTTACCCTCTTCTTCGCTGGCCGAGATTTTGCACCACACTGTATCCTCGACGGCAAGAATATTCAAGACTATCTACAAGAGCACTACATCGAAGCCTTTGGCGTCCTTGCCGACCGTATACGCGACGCCGGAGACCTGTTGGACGAATGTATTATCGGCTGGGACAGCATGAATGAACCATTCGAGGGGCTTTGTGGATGGGACAACCTTTCCTCCACACCCCAACGGCAAGGTTCGACACTTAAGAAAGGTTCTTATCCGACGCCTGCACAGTCTCTACGGCTGGGCATGGGCCAAGCGCAGACCGTAGAGAATTGGACGTTTGGCGCTTTTGGACCCTCGCGCGACGGGTCTGTCACTATCGACCCCAAAGGCATCAAAATCTGGGCAGAGCCCTCTACTGAGAGCGTGGACGGCGTTCACAAGCATTGGGGCTGGAAGCGTGATGTGGAATGGAAACTCGGGATCTGCGTTTGGGCACAGCATGGCGTGTGGGATATCGAGACGGGGTATATTCTCCGGGACGATTACTTCCGCTACGTGCCCACAACGGGCGAGCCGGTCGAATTCATCGCGGATTATTGGAGGCCACACTTCGTGCGGTACGCTGAGCGGATACGTCAGGCACATCCAGAGGCAATCCTATTCGTACAGCCTCCTGTATTTGCACCGCCGCCGCCTTTAGACGACAATGTGCTGAAGGGCCGCGGTGGATACTCTGCACACTATTACGACGGCCTAACGTTGATCACCCGCCATTGGAACTGGTTCAATGCTGATGCACTGGGGCTTCTTCGGGGCAGGTACTCCAGTAAGCTGCAGGCGGTGAAGATTGGGGAGGCTGCGATACGGAGGTCGCTTCAAGAGCAACTCGGCATGCTGAAAGCCGACGCTGCGACACTTGGGCCGTATCCGACGATCATCGGAGAGATCGGGACGCCATTCGACATGGATGGCAAGCGTTCGTACGGGTGGACTGACAAGGGCCGGTTTTTGGGAGATTATTCCAGACAGGAGAAGGCGCTGGACGCCAGCCTGAATGGCGGAGATGGTTCTAATGGACTCAACTGGACGGTGTGGACTTACTGTGCGGACCATTCGCATCATTGGGGCGATGGATGGAACATGGAGGATCTCAGTCTTTGGAGTGCCGATGATTTGCCACCGATAGATGACGACGAAAACGATAACGACCAAGACGATGCGTCTGCCATGTACGACCCCTCCGTCGGCGGAAGCCGCGCTATTCTCTTGCAGAACCAGGGCAGATTTGGTGCGGTTAACAGCCATGCTCCAAAGTCGAAACCCGAGCAGTCTGCAATAACTCTCGTGACTGCCGCGGCGGCATCTAGTGTCAGTTTGGCGACGCTGGGATCTATGGCTGTCCCGGAGAAGTATAAGGCTCCGCAGAAGCTGCCACGATTGGAAGACTGGGCCGCAGACCCTTATGGGTTCCTCACCGCCGGTGCGCGTGCCGTTCGTGCGTTCTGTCGCCCATGGCCGACGAAGGTCGTCGGCGTACCCCTCGACATCAAGTTCGAAATCAGCAAGGCGAGCTTCAAACTCGTCGTACGTGTTAGTGCAGAGGATGCGCTGCCGATAGAGAGAGAGGAGGAAGGAGAGAGGCAGAATGAGAAGGGTGCATGGAGGGCGACTGAGATTTTCGTTCCTATTGTGCACTTTGGTGCAGAGGATGTTATTGGTCTTCCGCCGCTCGACGATACGCACAGCGGTGAGGAAACTAATGGGACGGTTGTCTCGAGCGGAAGAAGCAGCGCAGTAGGCTCCCGGTGGTCATCGTCTGCTAATCTCCTGGAACCCACGTTGTTTGGCCCAGATGGATCTGCACACAACGGCCCTATCGAGTTGGAGGAGAAACGGAGTTTATTGGACGTGTCGGTGAAGGTCAGCACAGGTCGGTGGAGGATACAGGGGCAGACTTTAAAGTGGTGGTATGATGTCCCGACCGCTGAACAAGGGGCGAAGGAATATACCATCGAGATCAAACGCAGGCAGGGAGTGATTAAACCCCTCAAGGTCTCGAGGATAAGGGCGCGCCAGAACAAGAGTTGGTGCGAACGATTTTGTAACGATGGGGGGTGTTGCATCATGTGATTTCGTCAGGGCATATTTTTCAGTTCTTTTCTTTTGTGTTACTGGTTGTTTCTTATTGTCTTTTCTCGCATGACAGTAAAACTTGTACTATAGCTAACGATACCTTACATTACTGAACGGCTATTCTCTATATCTATGCATCTACATCATTCTTCATGTCCTTTATCATTCCCATATGTCTGTAGCAATTAGATGCCAATATACATTAAACCACCAATGATTCTGAGTTGAGTAGAGTTTCCATTAATTATATCATGATAGTATAGAAGAGGAAGGTAAAGAGTCTGGTTCCGAAGGGCTTTGGGTATTTGGCGCATCTCCTGGGATATGTTGTGATGAAGAATCGAGTGCTGGAGTTGATTGTATTCGAGGAATCTGCAATGGAGTTTCTTCAAACTCGACCCAGCCGCCGCGCAATCCGATTTCTACCACACGCTGGAGGATGCGGGAAAGTTCTTCATTCCTGTCAAATCAGAGGGAGGTGAGTCGGGAGGATATATTTAATGTCGGTCCAACTCGCTTTTGTTTCTGATATTTTAATTCATCTTCCCATCGCTCCGTCAATTCGTCCACGCGCGTCGTAAGCTCCGTTACTCTTGTGCCAAGGGTGTCTAGTTGGTCATCGACACTGTCGCGTCGTTTGGTCTGGTTCCGTGAAGACCGCCATGATTCTCCGATAATTAATGCAGCAGCTACAGAGAAAAGGAAGCCTTCGGCAAGAAAATTGGCACCATTTTCTATAGCTCTGTACATATATGGCAGAGGATGAGTGCATAGTTATGAGTATTAAAGGGTATCGACACGCACCTTGTTTCCGAGAGGGGCCTGATGTGTTTGGCGGGCTCACCCAATATGTTCGTACGCAGCTTTGCTTCTGTACGGTAAAGCCCCTGTGCGAGGCTCACGCAAAACTCTCGAAATTTGTCATGTCTATATTACAATTGGGGTAAGAAAGCAGAAGATTCTGAAGGATATTTCTGATTGAACGCACTGTTTCGCTTGAGCTTTGAGCTGTGAGCTGATGGGCTTCGCTATAGTCTGAAAAACGTCAGTTGGGCGCTGTTGAAAACGTCAAAAGTGTCCTACGCGGATGGCTAGCGTAGCTAGCTTGACTGAGGCCATTGATGGAGAACAGGTGGTTGGTCAAAGTTATAATTATTGCCGTGATCGGCACGAAAACACGACGCTCCGCGGCACAAACGTAGATAAGATTATCTCTATCTCTGTAACTAACCACCTACTAGCCAGCTATGTATCACTCGTTCTGCAATGACTCTCCTGTCTCTTCTTCTCTGGTATGCCATGAATAAACCTCAACACCAATTTTTTGCCAGCCAGTATGCGAATCAGCTCTGTTTTGACAGATCATTAGAACTGTCTCCTACTGGTTCTGACGTTCATGGGAGCCATGCATCGAAAGGTTGAAGGCGTGAGATGTGCATACAAGTATCCACTTTGACGTTTCACCGCCCAACGTTCGAACTATTCCATCTTCGAAGGCCATTACTGGTATGTAGATAACTTGCGCTGACAACGCCAGCGGGACAGATCTTTGATCGCCAACTACTGGACTAGCACGTAGGCCAATCATAATCATGACCGGATCCGAACGTCATTCGTAGATTTATTCCGCAGCTCTCCTGGCATCCGGTATGTTCGTTGAAGAGCTTGTCTTGACCTGTAACTATAACGTGCCCCTTAACAGGTCAATTCAACTGGGATCTTTGTCGTAATTTGTAAAAGAAATTGATTCCGTCCAAACGATGACTGTGTTAGTGCTGCACGATTGAATATCTTTACAGCTGTGGCATATTGTTACAGAAATGATCCTTTGCGTTGCTACAACGTCGTCAGGCGCTGTTGTGGATGAAGGCGTCACATGGCTTGTCATGTCTGCCAGTTGGATTTTAACATGTTAACATCCCCTTTCAAGCTCTATGAATGGCCAAAGCTTCCCTTTTCTTGCTTGATCTGCCTTACCATTGCTTCGTGAATGACGGTTGGTATGTGTTGACACGGCTCCAGACAGATATTCACGATAATTGTCGAATACATGCACGTCGTATAAAAGGCTTCACATTCGACCCAAAGTTTCATCATCCAACACATTCAACTACTCCACTTGGGTTTCTATTTCTACAACTACAGTTCTATCTCATAGCAAAATCAACATGCCTAAAAACACTTTCGCCCCCAAGCCCGCCATCGAGAAACTTCCCTTGTCCACGCGCAAAGAAAGTATGTGATCTTTGCTGTCTGTGTTTTCAGGGCTCGTATTGATGTTGGACTCGCAGTCCGTGATAAGTTTGAATCGAAACTGGAGGATCAGGAGTCCCAGATCTCAGAGCTTCTGGGTACTTCATTCCATGTCAAGATCAATGCCGGCGAAGTCTGGGCTTACTGCGCCCCGAATTCCAGCTATAATGCTGGTTATATCTTCCATTAGTTCGTACATGTTCTACAGACCTTCACCCTGTGGCTCATTCTTGATTCTAGCTACGTCGAGGGCTTCATTGGCGCTCTCAAGTGGTACATTGACAAGTTCGGCGACGAGGGTAAGGCTCACTTCAACGAGGCTGTCACCAGGTCTGAGCTCTCCGTCAACGTCAACGAGCTCGGCGATCAGGTAATCATTGTTTTGATATTGCCCATAAACAAACGTTCCTCCTCACCAATATAATTTCTAGGCTGAGACCATTACCGCCGATATCAAGGACGGTGTCTACCGCATCCTCTTCCACCACACTAGACTTGGTTCCAACCAGGACGACCAACGTGACGGGATTTTGAAGGCAGTCGAATCTGTTCCTCGTGCCGGATTCTCCATTGTTGCCAAGAATTCAATTGAAAAGCACTACAACGATGAGATCGAAGATGTTGCCGCTGAAATCGGCAAGATTCTCAACATCCCTGACGTTATTCTGGACCCCAACTTTGAGGCCAACTATGAAGCTCTCAATGCCGTCAAGACGGACAAGGATTGGCACTCGACCTTTGGAAAAGCTACTTTCCAATACTTCAAGTAGGAAATATCCTTCCTTTATATAGTCGATATTATTGACATTATTCCAGCGATGGCCTGAAGTCGCAGTTAGAACGACAGGGCTTCAAGGGCGATGAGATGCTCCAGGAGGGTCTCGCTGAACTTCTCACCACGAAAACCTTCCAGGTTCGTGTTGTCAAGAAAACTAAGAACGATGCTACCCTGGAGACTGCCCTTGAAAATGGAACAGTCTACATTCAGGTCCGTCGAGCTTTTATTCTAGTTCGCATTAGCATCTGATTACTCTGGTTAGATGCGGGCTGATAAGTGGTGGTACAATGTCAACGAAGCTGGCTCTGGCCTCGTCGACTTGCTTTAAGCCGCCTAAATAAGACTCCATACATGTCGTTAGATCCCGTTTGGTTATTTAAATGAGCGGAAGTTATTTCTATTCTTTGATTTTGAAGGCGAACGTCCAAGTTGGCAATATGCGTCGTTGGTAAGTGTTTCTATTATCTGTTCTTCTACAAGCCCGAATCAAGCCCCAGGGTACTGGGAGGCAAAGGTCAGCTCAGCAGGCTAGAGCATGATGCAATAGAGATGCACTAACCTCATTTTTAGGCTTTACTGCACTTAAATCTAACTGGAAATGTACCAAAAGAAGCTGAACAAACCCATACCATTCCCGTACAGGTGTCCTGGCAACTTCAATCCACCCTCCCGCCCTATATGCGTTCATAGCAGGCTTTTGGTATTCCGTCGCCTTTAGATATAAGGTTGGGATGTTGCGTTCTCGTGCATGTGTCAAGAGCGCGTTAACGAGTTGTGATGCGATACCCTTTCTTCGATGATAGGGCGAGACAAGCATACGACGTAGTTCTGGATAGGGAGCGCCATTTACGACCTTGGTGCAATCTTCAACAAGTGCGTCAGTCACGCATCTGTCGTGCGCAGTGCACTCGGAAAGGTGCACGTACCGAGTGCAACACAACCAACAATTTCGGTACCGCTCTTGTCTGGAAGATCACATTCCGCAACCCAAAATCCATTATCAGAGGTAGGTATTAAATCCTCACTCCCCTCCTCCACTGGCACCAATCGATAGAATGTTGCTATATCAGCGAGGTCTTCGCTTAACCAAGTGTCATACCAGTCGGTATATATTTTTGATAAACGGTATCGGTATGCAAGAAGTGTAGCCAGTGCTCCGAGAAATAAGACGGCTCCCAGGACCTTAATTGCCCAAATTCTAGAACTGATGGCCATAGCAAAACCAGCTACAGTTAAGAAGTAAGCGGCCTGGTTGGTTGGCTTCATTAGCGAAGCCTCCAGCGCAAGACGGCGCGGTGACCCAGCTGACAGGACGTTAGGCCACGAATTTGAGAGGGAGAGCAATATTCTGAAACGTACGACCAGTGGAGAATGCCAGAATAAATACATCACGAACTTGGGCCAAATCTGACCTCCTGAAGTTCCTCACGCGGATTCCACCACTCATGGTTGCGGGAACTGGATGCTGGTAACTTCATAAAGATCCTCTTCATATTAATACTTAGTAAGACTGATCCATCCTCGCTAATCTTGAAGAAACCGTGGATAATGATGGGGTGCATATGTCAATGAAACGGCTACATGACGCCGAGCAATGATCTCATGATTATACTGTACTAGGCATAGCTTGCACGATATTGCAGCCCTTGGAGCAGATATGAGTGTGGTCCAGCCCAGATCAGGGGGCTAGCAGAAGGTTAAAATTCAGCTTCATCAGGACAATGCCATCGATACAAAGGAAATGTACTAATGCACTAACATGGGTCGCTGGACATGGACACGGTCGCCTCCTTAGGCCTCAAATTGAAGCGAAAGTGTACTAGTTCCAGGTGAATAATCCCACAAAATTCACGCACGAGGGTTCTGCCGACTTCAACCCACCCCAAAGATCGGTATGTACTCATAGCCGGCCCTTGATGCTCCGTCGTCGTCAGATGCAAGGCCGATAGGTCGCGATCTTTGGCATGGGCCAAAACAGTACGCATAAGGTGTGACGCAATGCCTTTTCGCCGATGATATGGCGAGACAACCATACGGCGCACCTCTGCATCGATAAGACCGCTTTTCGCACGACAATCTTAATTTATTCAGTAATCAGTCTTCTACAAGAATTCACTACGCCGACTTACCAAGGGCAATACACCCTACAATCTCAGTACCACTACTACTGCCCGGAAAAGCACATTCTGCAACCCAAAATCCACTTTCGGAAGAGGGTACGAGACCTTCGCTTCCATCTTCCACTGGCACCATATGATAGTAGGACGCTATGTCGGCAAGATCCTCCTTGAGCCACTGGGCGATGATATCGGTAAATGACCTTGACAAAAGGTATCTGTAACCGAAGCCCAAAGTCACCACAGTAGAGAATAGTAGAAGGCCTAAGGTAACGAGCGTCCGGGAATTAGAAATAAGTGCCATAAATAAACCAGCTAAGGCCAGGGGGTAGACCATTAGAAAGACTGGTTTAAGTGAAGAATCCTTCAATGCAACGTGACGCGGGGACCCAGCTAGTCGGGACTGTTATTCGTTGAATTTAGGATAGTTATGCGCGAGCGACATACGTCCAGTTGACATTGCTAACACGAACAACCCCCGAACTTGTTCTGAGTCTGACCTTCGGAAAAACCTGACGCGTATGCCTCCGTCCATGGTGCTGGTGATGCTTAATGACCAGGTTTCTAAGAGGACTTACTTATAAGAAGGCACTCAGGTTCATGGCTACTCAGCACTGCTGATAAGAGTGACTAAGAAAGGTACCAAGTAGTACCGTTGACTCGGCGTTGAGACGATCACGTCAATCAATGAATGATGACTCCAAGAAGGAAGTTCACACGACTCGGATTCTCTCTGACATCCATACCCTCTCTTCAAATCGCACAGTCCTTCTTTATGGCTACGGGAAATGAGTCTTATCCTACAATAACGGTTGACCTGGTGCATAACCTTGGAAAGCGTCGGAAGTCTAAGCATGCCTGACTGGCGATGCGTACTTTAGGTTTTGGACCGTCTGACGACGAAAGATGTCTTACGGGGCATGCTACACTCCATATTATTCCACCGACTCTTTGGAACTGTTAAGCCTCAATCATTCGAGGTCCTAGACGTAACCATGGTGTGTCGCAGTCACAGTAGTCACGGAATACTGATGAGATGGTGATTGTAATGTAGCCTGGCGTGTCCGATGCTGAGATGGAACAATTAGTGAACGACAAAGTTGACGCATTCTGGAGAGGAATCGAAGGTGGTACTAGTAGACGTGGCCAGGTCCGCTTTGCTACTCAAGCGTTATCTCCATTGACACTTTGCTTCTAGATAAAGGTCACCTTTTCAGAAAAACGCCCCAAGAAGTCTTGGTTCCAAGTCTATATGGGGGAGGAGGACGTTGCCTGGGAACAGTGGTACGTCGAGCCTCCGTAGTTGTGCGTAAATTGCTCAATCCCCTCACTTAGGATAATAAATGCGGAACTACGGCAGCCCACAGGAGACGCAGGTATAGACGTCGTACTTCCGTTAACGTCGAAACTCACATCTTGATTCTAGATCGGCAAACGTTTAACGCAAAATTAGCAGATACACTGTCACAGGCTGTCTACATGATGCTCACCCACACATCGTCAGAACAGGGACGTGCAGCCGTACCTCTTATCACAAATGCTTCAGGCATTTCCCCATTCCCTATCGATGTATCAGTCACAGTTGGTGGAATTGAAGTAGGATAACCTTTGCGACGGCCGCTCAAAATGTATAGGTAGAAAAGTAATGATATTATTATAGCCTAAGTACAATATAAATTGTGAGTGACAGATGGACCAGTGTCTAGGTGGATGGGACTTCTGGACACGAAAAGTATATCTAAAAAAGTGACCGAGACAGGGGTCGAACCTGCAATCTCCTGATCGCGATTATAGACTCGTAGTCAGACGCGATGCCATTTCGCCACACGGCCATGAGCATGAATTTACTTATAAATTTATAGTTTACTTTCTTATTACTAAATATGGCATACTGCATTGATACCCGACTTGGGATGACGCGTGTTGTTTCCCATTGTCCAGTTTGTTCCCACTTTTCAATTCAGACGCAGGCTAGTATGTCTGAAGACCCAGACGACGTCTGTATTAACATCTCAAACGACCCAGACCTCTACTTTCCTGATGGAAACCTCGTTATTCTCACCAGAGATCATGCAGGCAACCATACGTATTTCCGTGTTCACCAATCCATTCTCTCAAAACACTCAAAAGCACTGAGTGACCATATATTTCCCAACTCTACACCGTCAGAACGAGAGATGTATGATGGAGTTCCGCTTGTTGAGTTCCAAGAGGACCCTCGCGACCTCAACATATTCCTAAAATTCCTCTACGAGCCATTGTAAGTGCCTAGTTAGGGTGTTCTCGAACCGTGCTTCTGAAGCTGACCAGCTATGTTTTTAGCGCAGCTCCAATCCAAAGAGGAGATCCTGACATCGCTTTCAAGATGTATGGCGCCCTGAAGCTTGCCAATAAGTTTTCCATTGACCCTCTGAAAGAGACCATTCTTTCGTACATTCGAGAGGATTGGCCTCAAACGCTACAGGCTTGGGACGAACGCGAAGCCTTCTACTCACGCCGGCTTAAAAGCTCTGCAACTGTTAGCATGGACGAGGTTGCTCCAGAGCCTGCTTCTGTCATTCGCCTCGCACGCAAGTTCGAGCCCCGAATACTGACATTAGCATTTTACCATCTTTCCCGCCTCCCAGTCAACGCGACCTATGGGCAGCATAACCAGGCCCCTCGGCATGCTCGGGGAGTGCGTGGGTACTTGCTGACCCCCGCGGACCGCGAAAAAGTTTCTTTGGGCCGCGAACGAATGCATCGGTGGATTTCTGACCGCTTGGAGTCACTGGCTCTGGATACATGGCAGTGTCAAGCAGATGAGGCATGCCAGCCCCATATTTACTGGCGCGTAGTTGTTTTGCATCGAACAGTCATGCGGACTCTGGACGTCCTGACTGCTTTACGGATGATGCGAAGCCACAAGATGGAGAGGGGGACAAGCGATGTGGTAGAGGACGCGGTGTGCCAACACTGCAATTCGAGATGGGACACAATTCTGAATGATGCACGCCGCGACTTTTTCGATTCTTTGCCTTCTTTTTTTCCTGACTTGTAATTTTTGAGGATAGATGTGAATGGATTTTCGCTCGGACATTTCGCTCAATATACGAGTCCCAATTACAAGACTGTCCCTGCTGCTCCGTTGCAAGGACATGCTATCGACGCAGGAAAGCTCATCAAACAACTTGCCTTTCTTATTTGGTTGCCTGCTAGGTGGGGCGTTGCTTGAAGAATCCTAGAGTTTTTCTCTTCACTGCAATTCGGAGCTCCAAGTTTTGATCTGCTTATTCGCTTCCTTGTGTGCTGTGCCGTTGCCCTTAGAGTCTCCAGAGTCCACGGCGAGTTTATGCCGAGCGGGAGCAGGGTTGGAATTAGCTCATATGTACGTACTATATGGCGAAAGCTTTTTCCTAATCATCTACAGCCTCAGACGATATGTTTGTATCCTTCACAAGACTTCTATCTTTCTGGCAAATTGGCGACGTGACTCAAACATTCCTAAATTTGTAAGCATATCTTTTCGTTTGTCGGGATTTCGTTTGTCGGGATTTCGTTCATGATCTTTCCTCGCTGCAGGGATGGCCTCGCAATAAATTAAATGAATAATGCACATCTGTCAAGGTCGAATTTCGCTCACAAGTTCTGGCTTGAAATTTGGATTATTTGCACTCAAGTCCTCTTATCTGCACGCTTGCTTCGATGTTCGAGGACGCCAAACGACGGGGCTGACATCGACGTCGAGAGATATGACCTACTATAGCTAGGGTCTCGAGTCCTGAAGTTATCCTTCAGACAGCTACTTGACCGAATTTGGAGCCAATCTAAAAATAAACTCGCTAGTTCCATGGGCTATGCCAAGGCTGTGCAAATGCAGCGCCCAAGCCTTGCAAGTTGCAATACAGTTCATGGTGACATTTGAAGGCAAAATGTATTCTCCTTTGAACTTGCAACTCAGCGTGACTGGCATTCAGTCGCCAGTGACGTTGGCTGTATTAACTATTGGCCGCATCGCTTCTCGGAAGAGCGCTCAAGGAATGGTCCAAGTCCAAACTCACCACCACGGATTTTACAACGCCCCGTACGTGTGTTGATCAGTTGGGGAGGGATTGATTCAGTGACAGATTCACAGCCTCCCGACGACCACGCCGATTTGAATTAGCCCCGTGGCGTTGAAGCCCTGTACATGCGCGAACCGAGTTGAGTATATAAACTCGCCTCCATCATTGTCACGTACCATTTCCCCCTCAGTCCCCTTTTCCACTTACGATAATGTCTACGCCAGGATTCAACTATGCCAAGTACCTTGGTATAGAATCCGTTGCTGCAGCCTCCATCTTCGCAGCTGCATACGTGCCTCTTTTCTTGCTGTTTGTGCACCACGCGATTGGACGGCCGACGTACGTCTTCGTTTTCATGTCACTTTTCTGTGTCAGTGAGTAAATTTGGTTGGTTCTTGTCCCCGAGGCTCTAATGATTCGTTTCGTCCCTTCTCAAAGTACGCATTGCTGCTTTTACGATTCGTGCTATCCTCGCAGGACTGGAATCTGCTGGAGAGAACCTTAGCCTTTACATTGCGGATCAAGTGCTCTTCGGAGTCGGATTCTTCGGTCTCCTGTACTCAGCTTATACTCTCGTGCTCGATCGGTTAGACTTTATTCTTTCGTTAAAATGGTCAATGCCAATACTCTATTAGATGGTTACTTGCTGTACCTGAGGAAGACTTGCAATCTGAACGTGGAATTCTTCGCTTTCTCAAGGACAGGAGGGCTTTCAGGCTTGTACTGATAGTTGCGGTTGTACTTGGAATTATTGGTTCCACGAAAACAGAGAGCAGTGACCCTCAGAAGGGTCAAACTTTCAAGGAAATCAGCACTGTCATTTTTCTGGTCCTGACTGTGCTTAATGCCTTCCAAACCGTTCGACTCTCTCTCGTTGAAGGTGAACTCCCGGATGCGCCTTGTTTTCGACTTGAATTAATTTCATTCTGTTCTCAGGACGCGCTGGATTCAGGACTCCCGGAGCAAAGACAATGGGCAGCGAACACGGTTCACGCATTCTTTGCATCATCGCTGCGCTTCTCCTTGTCCGCGAAATATTCACAACAGCTACAATGAATAACGCTGCAAAGCAGGAAAACGAGCACTTCTGGTACCCCTTGTATGCTTTGCCCGAGATCCTCGCGGTAGTATTTTACGCCACTCCGGGTCTTGTTCCATCTCGTGCTGAGCTGCCGAAGACATTTAATATGGCGTCAGCTTAAAGGACATGGACAAAGAGTTATCTGGCATATATTTTACGTATTGCACGATAATAATGACCGCTACCAGTATGTGAAATATATTCACAGGAAAAGCACGAGTGTTTGGAATTTCTTGTGGCGCTGATAGATACTGACAAAAGTAAGTTTGGTACGAGTTGTTTGGAGCAGTCTAAACTGAAAAATATGTGTCCTTTCCGGGATTGGGCACTAAGCGTACCCATAGGCTTGAGCAGATTCCATGCGCACTGCACATGCTGCGCATGCATATATGTAAGTTCAAGAATCAAGGTTGCGCGATGCGGAGCGTGAAAATACTGATCCGCATGATAGCCGCATGATGCGAAAGCGGCTTGTTCCGATATATGTAAACTTCGGAAACGTCGCCGAACTAAAGATAGAACCGCAAGCGTAATGTTCCTTGCACATGGGTGCTGAGCGCTGAAGCCTGATGAAGCCAGCAGTGCTTCAACACCTGTCAGACTGCGAGGAACTGCGAAGTGACGTATGGACATGCACAAAAATCAACTGCAGAACGCTATGGAGAGCGCGAGGTAGGGCATGTTCAACTTACTTTGCAATCTCTGCACTTCAGCTCATTGTGGAAAAGCACGGCCTCTGAATAGTCTTTATTGTGCGATTTGGCGCGCTCTAACCAAATATACAGGGAGGCTAAGACCGGGCGCGTATGATACTAATGGGGCATATAATTTCTGCATGTGATCGATATCACTGTGCAAAGCCCAAGCGAGAGCACCGCCCCCCCACCTCAGGAGTATATCCTGCCGGATCGGCGAGAATTTTCGCTGAAGCAGGAGTTAAAAATGCCAGCGATTTGTTCGTAAAGTATTCCTCTCGACGCTCGCCCCCATGGCTGCTGGAATCAATTATGCGAAGTACCTTGGCATTCATTCCTTGGCTGGGGCTATCGTTTTCGCCGTTCTATATGCTCCCTTCTTTGCATGGTTTTTACTGCAGTCAATCGGACGTCCAACTTATGTCTTCATCATTCTCTCCCTCTTCTGCATCAGTACGTCTGCCCCTTGTTTATCCATAATGCTGTCTTTGAGAAAAAGCTACTTTCTATAGTCCGATTAGCGGCATTTGCAGTTCGTGCCAGCCTAGCTGCGTCCGAGGCTGCGGGAGAGAATATTAACGTCCTCATTGCGGATCAAGTCCTGTTTGGTGCTGGTTTCTTTGGTGTCATGTATTCTGCATATACCCTTGTCCTTGATCGGTGCGTTGAACCATAGGTTTTTCCCGGCTTTCATTGAAATACTCTCCACAGACTCCAACTTACAGACGGCTACCAGACCTCGAGTCCTTTACTGCGGTTCAGTCAAAACCGACGAGTATTTAGACTCGTTTTAACAGCTGCAGTTGTGATTGGTGTCGTTGGTGCCACCCAAATCTCAGTGACAAATCCCGAAAGTGGCAAAACCCTTCGGACTGTCAGCTCTGCCATTTTCCTCGTTTTGACGATCCTCCTGGCGGTACAAACTCTGTTGCTCAGCCGTGCGGAAGGTAAGTAGAACCATCCTGTGAGCTATAATACACCTGAAATAACCTGTCAATCCTTTTTACAATAGCAAGAAATGGCTATCGTACTCCTGGAACCAGGACTTTTGGTGGCGAACACGGCTCATACATTCTCGGCGTAGTAGCTGTTCTACTCATCATTCGCGAGGCATTTTCCACGGCTGCAATTAGCCACAGCGATGTGTTCTATAATGAGCACTTTTGGTACCCTTTATATGCACTTCCGGAGCTCTTGGCTGTGATGCTGTATGCCACTCCCGGTCTCATCCCTTCTCGCGCAGAACTTCCACAGTCTCAATAATAGTATTTTGCTTCCCATTATAACGCAGTGTGGTCAGTCGCGAAGACTCACTTGCAATATTCTGGGTCTCATGCTATTAGTTCATATACCCCTTTATTTTAGTGAGAAAGGTTAAGTTGTTGTATCAGTAGCGTAGTATCTCGTTCTTCTGGCTTCTCTTTACGCATATAAATGTACTCGTAGTGATAGAGGCTTAACAACTGTTCTTTCATCCTGAATCCAAGCGAAGAATTATCTCTTGATGCCGAGCCTGCTTAAGGTGAAGCTGAGTTGTCCAATACAAACTAAACTTACGTATACGCAGAACATGGACCTACTTTCATGATTCAACAAACACTGTTCACCGCACCCATCCCACACATGTGATATCCCCCTTTGTCACTCATATTTTTTCCCTATCAATGCTCATAAAATCCGTGGGCTGCAAGGCTTGAAGCCTTCAAGTTGTAGCTGAGGGCTTTTATGAGCGAGCCCTTGTCAAGGCTCGGCTCGGCTCGTCTAGCTTCCAGGCTGACTCATCAGATTGCCGCATCAGCGCGTTTCGTTTGGCGCGTGTTCCAAGCTCAACAAAACACTTGACCTCCAAATCTATGTACCTATGATAGCAACGTAAGGGTCTGGAGCTCAAGATTATTAAACTAGCTAATTGTTTAAGTGATTTCATCGATCCTGACCGGACCCTTGACTGGATCGCGAAAAACCACTTTCGTGCTGTAGAGAAGTACCTCCCTAGAGCAGTCGTGGAGGGAGCATTTTTCCTACTCAACAGGAAATTGTCGAGCGACGGCAATGGAACCCAAGCGTCGAGAGTTAATGACGACCTTCCTACTCATGAGGAGGATTTAGGTTAGTGGTTCCATCTCTAGGTGGAAATTGTTGTTGGAGTCCAACAGTTTCGCGTCAAAACCGTTACCGGGCCACTCGGAAGATCGAAATCTTGCACAATGAAGGGCATCGCATTGGTCGTATCTCCTGGAATCGTATCTCTTGCTGGATTGAAAGCGAGAGCAAGGAAATGACTTACGATATCAGAGCCTACTCGTCCGCAATATCAGTCGAGATGGCATGCATGGCAATGAATATTGAACTAAGGAGGAGGTAAGTAGGAAGGTTTCAGCGCAAATGAATATGTGTGTGCTTTATCCCCACACGACTTTAATAGGTCGCCGCCACGCCCGAGGGGCAACGCAAAAGATAGGTAGGAACTAGCATCCAATGTGGATTTGTGCTCAAGTTTTCTGGCAGGGATGAACGCCGCAAGAAGATGACTTACGATATCAGAGCCTCTCCGTCCGCAACTTTGGTTGAGGCGGCATCCAAGGATACTAATATTGAGATAAAGAGGTTAGCAGGAAGATCGCGGCGCAAATCTATGTGTTTTAACCTCATACGACTTCAATAGGTCAGAAAAGGTGCAAGAACAGACGAAAGGCGCATCAGTCTCCGAGGGAATGACAACGGGAAATACGGAAGATAGGTAGGAAATGGCGTTCAATATGGATTTATGCTCAGGTTTTTGGGCAGGGATAAGCGCCGCGAACAGTGGCTTAAAACTATACTTAGACAGGACCCTTCCCCAAAATAGCTCGTCGCAAGATTCGACGTGTCCAATTGGCAGTATTTGTATCAGGAAACTCAGACGAACGTTCGACCGTTTCCATCTCTACACCGTCAATTTACTCCTCAGACCCTGCAAGTTCATAGGGAGGGCATTCTTGTTGTTACCTCAGATTGTGCCACATGATGAACCACTATGAAAGCATCAATGATACTAATGGCTCCTACCCGTTACTATGGACTTTGACGCCAAACCTTGGTAGTTTTCATGTTGCTCGGTAAGTGCGTGCGTACTGCAATTCTCTCACGATGCAACCATCCACCTACTATTTTATCGTCATTAAAGCCTGCCCTGTTGTCAATCAGATACGCGACGTGGCGAACACTTAGGTGCACATATCTATGACCTCAAACTGGTGAGAGTTCTGCATACATTTTACCATTCGATCCATTGAACACAAGGTTTCATGTATCTCAAACAAACTGTGCCTTGGTTAGCTTCCACAACGCAGGAAGCGCAATGTATTGAACAATCTTGTGTCTCACGGGCGATACTTCGAGAGCCTCATGCGTTCTGTTCTTATGTATATTCTCTTCCAAACACGGCAGGTGGACTCCATCCATCTTGAGTTTAGAAGCAAAATATGGACATCAAAATCCTCAAGGTCACAGGCGGGGTGATTATATCAACTTAGACTGATTAATAACACTGAATAAATCCATTTTAGATTGTCTTCTACGACCACCACAATTGTTCAGCACCGAAACGCCCATACTTCCCTCGCAACATGATGTTCGACAAAGCTTTAGGGATAGGTGCCTAACGACCGCATTCTCTTGCGATGCGCCCATATGTGATTACCTCGTTTGCCACAAATTTAGAAGGGATAGGTTTTGTGGCCATGACCTACACCACGCCCCTTTCCTCTCATTCTTTCTTTGCTCAGCAAGTGCTTTATCTATAATCTATCTAACGGAACACCCCACTCTCCTTTTCTCGCCACTCACTTTGATCACTCGCCTCATCTCACAATGGTGTCCCCGTTGCTACTCGTCACGTTCTGCATTGTAAGCGCCAGAGCCCATCTCGCGGTGTGGAGCAATGGCATGTACTGCCGAAATGTTTGTCGTGCCACAACGTCTGATACAAGTCATGGCTGACATACGATCTTAGGGCCCTCAAACAGAAGACGACGAAAACGCAGAAAAACCTGCGAACCCGTTGTACATGCTCCCAAAGAGCCAGTGGTGGTGTAATTTTGTCTCACACCGTACTTTATCCTTATATTAATATACTTATCGCTACAAGTTCACCACGTTGATTTAGTAGGCCTTTTCACTTACCTTGATTTCAAGCGAAGTCTGATTGTGCCCGTTTAGTGTGATGAATTCCCGCCTCCACCTGGAGAATTCCTCGAAATGTAGGCGATGTTTGTTATTGCCTTGTCAACCTACTGACTTTCTTTGAGACCTGCGAACAACAACTTTACGGTTGAAATTGCTGCTAATCGCGCAGTAACAACTCTTTCCTACAACGGTAAATATACTAGCGATTGGGTCGATGGTAAGAATCACTCCCATGCCTTCGTAAGTGGTGCGCGCCTATTCCACACGTGTTCACATATCTGAATTGTTTTGTAGAAAAATCACAAGACATGTATTACCGACCCCAACAGTGAGTTCAATGAGCACCTGATCTAATCTCAATACTCAGTCATCTTGAAGTGCACACTCAGAACGAATCAATGACATCCGGAACAGCATTTGCTATTTCATACCAGGTATGACGCCATTTCAGAGATTTTAAACCACTACTGACCGCAACAACTTAGTCTAATCTTTCGGATGTCACACTTGAGAACTTGGTTGTATTCAGCATTCGATATCAGTGCGTTATATGGTATTTTGCAAGCAAAATCTTCATCTGGCGTGCACATTAGCACGCCTTGGCAGAGGCTGACTACCTACTCTGTACCCAACCTACCCCTCTGCCCTACAGGTGGTTGCATCTGTGCAGTAAGCAACCTTTTCTTTCTCTCTTCCCTTCCGTAATTAGTAACTGATTCTCTTCCGCCAAACAGTGGGGCTGGGTTCCAAATGGGTCTGTCCTTTCGTTATATTTCCTTTTCCTTTCCCGATTAACGTATAGGTTCAACTTCAGTTGTGGCGAACCTAATATCTATCATCAAGGGTTTAAATGCAACGTAACTGACGCAACATCCACAACCCCACTTGCTGTCGCGAAGCCGCCTGTCTGGTGCGAAGACGACGCCACTAAGTGCACTCAAGGCGCGAAGCAGATGATCTACTGGAATCAGCAGGATGGAAATAACATTCAGGTATCCGGAAATGATCTTTCCGGATACCCAAAGTCGCCTGCTTATAATCAGAAGCTGGGATTCCCTGATGGTACCCATTCTATTTTCTATGTCATGTATGAGGTTACTGATTGCAGCATGTTGTGCCCAGGTGCCCAAAACGATATTTTTACTTCCCAGGCCTCTTCGACCTCCAAGGGTGATAAGATACGAGGTCCTATGACTGCTTACCATCACCGCCGCATTGATTCTTGTTCGTGGTGAATGTACAGATGCCCTTACGACGCCCATGCTCCCTCTAAGCTGGCCTTTAGATCTTATATACCCCTGATTGTCTACACATCATTTTTTCTTCGTTGGGCGTGTTACTAACTTAACTATGTAACGTCGTATACATATATTATTCAATCAATACAATACTATTATGGTGGTGGAATGGAAAAGGAAGGTCGAAATACCTGAACTTTCACTGACCTTTCATTGTACATGGTCCGAGCTCCGAAACTTTCCCGAGGCAGCTCTGTGGGGTTCAGCGGGCTTTGTATCCGTATTGGCAACTGTTGACTCTATCGACTCTGGTCTTTGTCCGATCCACACCTGTGACGACTGGTTCACTACACGGCCAGAGCCACGGCCACCAGCAAATCGATATTAAGCTGCTCCTCGGCGTAGAAACTCTAAAAGAAGCTGCAACCTTCGCTGTTATCTACATCCTCCTGGTCATCTGGTCTTGTCTGCAAGCAACACGGAACCCTTCCGAGGTATATGCCAGTCTAGCTCTCATATCTTTCGGTAATTTTCAGCTTTTTTTTCGAACCATGGGACACTAAAGGTTTTTATGGCATATGGCGAAGTTCGTTTCGTTTCCATCGCAATACGAATCTTTGGAAGCCTTCCGAGCTTTAAGAGTCCAAATTGGCAACTTCACGCTCACAGGGGAGCATTATTTGATGGCGCTCTTATCTTGTTGCTGGTCACTTACGCACTGAGTCACTCAAGGTGAGGCTTCAATTAGATTGAATTTTTAGAATTCAAATCCAGTCGGCGCATTTGGCAATTTGACAGAATAGGAAGGACAACGTATCTGTCGCGCCTACTGTCTAACGCCAGACTAGTAAGGAGCATTTTGCTGATTTCAGGTTTACTGGCAGGTGCGGGAAACGGGGCACGGGGTGCTGGCGGATTATTCCAGCCTGAGAGGCGGCGTACTTAGCGCTGTGAGCGATATTATCTCTTGCTCCATGGCGACACTCCTTGCGTCCCAAACAACCTAGCTACATGAATACGATAACATACAAGATTTCATTCTTAACTCGACATGCGTCACGAGTTTGAGGCTGTATATGGTTTCACAAATTGAAAGATCTACAATTCCAGGAATGGCTTGTCTCGTGATCTCTGTCAGTGCCATTGATTGGAACGAACACTTTCCCCATTGATTTCCAGTGAAATTTGGTCAGCACTGGCTCCACAATGTAGGTTTCTTACGATGCACGCTTCGTATTCAAAGGAAACGAGTATACATGAAATGAAAGCAGAGATGAACGCTGTTCCCCTCCATGAGATAACGAACGTTCCGATGGATGCTGCAATGGCCGCGGTGCCTGGCAACGGTGTACGATTATCCGCGCCGAGGCATTGATTGCCTATTTTACAACTGGTTTATTTAGCCCTCCTTCTCCCTGTATAGGTTCTATAACGAACCTTTCCTCCATTCTCCCCCCTCCTTTCTCTACTTAACGACCTCAGTCTTTCTTGCTACAAGAAAGCGCCCACTCTTTTATCCCCACTTTCCTTTACTTCTGGTTAAGACAAATGGTTTCTCCGTTGCTCATTGTTGCCCTCTGTGTTGTGTTCACCAATGCCCATCTGGCGGCATGGACTAAGGGCATGTACTGCAAGAATGTACGTCAGATCGATTATTCTCGAGGAATTCTAGGCTTAGCTATGTTTTAGGGTCCTCAAACGGCCGACGACGAGAATGCAGAGAGTCCAGTCAATCCATTGTACATGTTACCCAAGAGCCAATGGTGGTGTAAGTCTATTTCACTCCTCTGCGTTGACTTCAACTTATCCATAACGTTGTTACAAGTCCACCATGTTGATCTAGTACGTCAAACTTTTTCTAGCGCACGCTTATTGGCTCACTCAATGAAATTTACAGTGCGACCAATTTCCTCCTCCCGCTGGTGAATTCCTAGAGATGTAAATAATTTTCATAGCAGTTCTCATCGTTCCTTGGATCTAATCTATCCATATCTTTTAAGACCAGCTGGCCAAAGCTTCACTGTAGAAATAGCCGACAACCGTGCTGTAACGTCACTTTCCTACAACGGCAAATACGCTAGCGACTGGGTCGATGGCCAGGCGCATACCGATGCTTTCGTACGTTCCTCCATGTCCTAAACGCGACGCGAATCTAATCTCGACATTCGCATAGCGCGGAAGCAACACGTGCATAACTGACCCGAATAGTATGTAAACCGAACAAGGCAGACTCTGCTAGCCCTCATCACTGTTTCTGTTTTTATCCAGTCCACACTCAGAATGAAACCATGGCGTCTGGCACAGCGTTCGCCATTTCTTATCAGGTATGTTACATTCCACAAAGCATGAAATACCCCAGTTGATAGCGACGACAAGTCGGATCTTTCTAAGGTGACGGAGGAGAACTTGGTCGTGTTCAGCGTTCGGTATCAGTATGTCGTCACTGAGTCTCTGGAACCGTTGCTGATCCTGACTTGATACTCAGCACTCCCTGGAAGCGCCTCACCACCTACTCTGTTCCTGCTGCTCTCCCTGCCTGCCCAGCTGATGGTTGTATCTGTGCAGTAAGTACTACCCGTAAACCTTTGCCATGACTTGGCTCCTTACATTCGTTTCCTCGTCACGCAGTGGGGCTGGGTCCCTAACGGGTAAGCACATTCTCGTGTAGCTTCTCAATGTCACCTACTTAATGCACCGGATGCTAGATGCGGTCAGCCTAACATGTACCATCAAGGCTTTAAATGCAAGGTTACTGGCGCCACATCGACCACTCCTGTAGCGGCAGCCAAGCCACCCGTGTGGTGCGAAGGAGACTCATCCAAATGCACCCAAGGCGCGAAGCAGATGATCTACTGGAACCAGCTCGATGGCAACAACATCCAAGTCTCCGGCAACGATCTCTCCGGCCAGCCCAAATCCCCCGCATACAACCAGAAACTCGGGTTCTCTGATGGTAGCTCTCAATATCCCTTTTAGATATCTTGTTACTGAGTATGAGTATCACCCCCTTAGGTGCCCAGAATGACATCTTTGCCGCTCCATCCCAGGTCGGAAGTGGCTCTGGATCGAACTCCGGCTCTGTATCTTCGACTGCTGGATCGGGTTCCTCTTCCTCCTCGGTTACAGTATCGACTCAGCCGAGCCACACTTCGTCGGTCCATGTCCCTGCCAGTGCTGCGACTCTTTCCCCTGCGCCCACAAATAACTCGAGCCACTGTTCGGCGAAGTCGAGCCGCAAGCGCTCAACTAGGAAGCTGAAGCGCAAAGCCTTGTCAGCACATCGTCGCCGCCGCCTCGATTCGGATTCATGGTGATATGGTGCTAGCCTTCCATATCCCTCTATTCTCGCTATTCAATTCGTTCCTCCGGATCCATGGTGATATGGTGCTAGCTCTCCATATACCTCTCTCTCTCATACGCTTTTTCATTTCTTTATTCATATCATATACCCTCTTGGTCGTTGTTGCTCAGTCAGCAACGCGTACATCGTTCATTCGTTCATAGATAGATGATCTGTTCTTGCTCATCGCAGTCTTTCACTGACGATCTTGATGACTTTGATGACTGCGATGTAGAGCCTGGCCTCTTTTGATACCTATAGTTCGTACTTGATGTCGACGCGCATAGTAGTTTTTGTAAGATATGTAGGCCAATTTTTGTTCTCTGTACAGTTTGAACTGCCTTGAACCACCTTTATTAGCATGTGGACATGAAATGGCTGCTCATAGCGATACAGGATAAGTTGTTTGTAGTTTAAATGTGAGGATATCGATGATACTTAGTAACTTGGAGGACATTCATGATTTCCCATGCATGCGAAATCTAAACCATTTGAAATGTACCAAAAAATAGGATCTTTGACTTCCCCTTGCAATTGACTTCGGTCAGATGCAAGTCAGATGTGATTGTGCTCTCGAACAAACCTCGGAGAAACGTCGATCTTCACGTGTTGTTATGTACGTCTATTATGCAACAGCTTCTGAAATTTGAGAAATTCGCGTCCACAAAGGGCGTTTCCAGCTCACAAACACTAAAAAGCCTCGCCGGCCCGTCCCTTTCTCCTCGCCCCGTCCTTCCCTTGCTCTTTCTTTGCTTTTTTCTTCTATCGTTCTGCCATGTCTCCATCACATACAGGCAAGGGAAGCGAGTCGGGTACGGCCCGTGTTCTAGGATCTGGAACATCTGGTGGGTGCAACAACATATAAAATGTTCAAAACAATGAATGCCGACAACGTTTTTATAATTGTAATTTACAGGAATTGCTGAGTTGTTGATTTTCCATCCTGTCGACACCGTGGCCAAGCGTCTCATGAGCAACAAGGCTAAGGTGTGTTCAAAAAATGAAATAAAACAAATTTTGTAACCAACTAACGTTCCCACCAACTCCCACAGGTCTCGTTCCAGACACTCTCACCCATTATCTTCCGTGATGCTGCCACTGCAACCGTCTCACGAAAGTTCCTCTCGCTCTTTCCTGGTCTAGGGTACGCCGCAGGCTACAAGGTCGCACAGCGCGTGTACAAGTTTGGTGGCCAGCCCTGGTTCAACGACATCCTCAACCGGCATTACAAGTCGAGCTTTACCAATACTTTTGGAGAGCGCAAAGGAAAGATGATGATGCAGGCAACTGCTGGGAGGTGAGTAGCTTCACCACGTGAAGTACGGATATTGATTTTAATATTGCATTGCAGTTTGACGGGCATTGGCGAGGTCGTCCTGCTCCCTCTCGACGCGCTCAAGATTAAGCGTCAGGTGAACCCCGAAGCCTTCCGCGGCCGCGGTGTCGTGCGGATCTTCATGGAGGAGGGCACGACTCTCTACCGCGGTTGGGGCTGGACTATGGCACGTAACGCCCCCGGTTCATTCGCGCTCTTCGGTGCTTCCGCTGCGACGAAAGAGTACGTCCTCGGTGTGTCGGACTACTCCAAGGCCACCTGGACGCAAAACTTCGTCGCATCTGTTGCAGGCGCCGTCGCATCCATCACCGTTGCAGCGCCCCTCGATGTCGTCAAAACGCGCATCCAGAACGCAAACTTCGAGCATAAGGTCGGAGGCCTGACTGTTGTCAAGGAGCTCATCAAGAATGAGGGCCCGACCGCGTTCTTCAAGGGCTTGACCCCCAAGATCCTTGTCGTTGGACCAAAACTTGTGTTTAGTTATACGCTTGCGCAGTCACTGATACCTCTGTTCGCCCAATGGGTGTAAGCAGTATTGGAGGGAGCCGTCATTATCACATTTACCCCCCTTGGATAGATAGACTTTACATATATAATCTCACATATTATTTGTAGAACCACCCCAACTCTTAGATCGGAGCACTGAATACAAGTAAAGGCTCAACGCAACAATGAATGTGAATATCATCCCAAGATCCCGCCCACCATCAAGCCCGTCGATGTCAACTCAAGTTCTTTTTTCTTGTCGCCCTTATCATCTGGCCTGACCCTGACCCTAACCCCCTCCCGCTTCCTCAAATCCATTTCACAAAACTCCTCCAAAAGCCTCGCTCCAACCCATATTCCTATCCTCAGTATTCCCAATCCCGTAACCACGCCAAGCACGAGCGCTCCACAGGCACGCGGGGGGGTAGTATGGTCGAGATCGGCGTAGAGGGGTAAACAGAAGATGGAGACGAGGATGGAGAGGGGAGCATAATGTCTAAAAAGCGTGGTTTGTGTTTGTGCTAGTGTTTGGCTGGTAGTGGCGGTCGCGAGGTGAGGTTCAATGCGGAGTACCGCTTGTAGCTCGTGCAAAGCCGATGGAAGAGGCTGTTTTCGTGCAGACATTGGCATTTTGGAACAAGTGATTATTGGCGGGGCAGATATTCGGGGAAGATTTATTACACCCTGTTTTGTCAGCCGCAGGGTATAGCCTGTTTGAGAATATGTATGCCCCGGTAGAGTGAAATGGAAACATTTGAGACGAGTACTCTGTATGACTTTATACATGCCCCGTAGCAGTGTGTATACTTGCAAGATGTCCATCCTAGAGCGGAAAAAATCCTTAGGGGTCCTGCACTTTAACTCCCTCAAGATAGTTCGTATGCCGCGTGCCGGCCCCCAGAAGATAACAATCGATGTTGGATCCCAGTCGGCAAGTCACTGTTCATTAGTAGTTACACGCCTCAAAGTACCGGGAAATCCTTTTCTTATTTCATGGTGCCTGTGTACCTATTTACTGACCAGGTGTTGGCCCCGGAATGGGGTTATCGCGAATATAGTCCAGCAAAGTAACTATGTCGCGCTGGTCCGAAGGATTGGAGATATCATACTCCTTCGAAAGCGGCCAGGTATGGCTATCCTGGGTCTCGATGTACACTGATCCGTTTAAGATGTGTATCAGCTGCACCTTGGACGAGTCGCTGCTCTTGTATCTCCAAGCCATACACGAAGTACCTTTCGCAGCAATGAGGTAGGTCCACCCCGCGTCGTGAACCATCACATCGCGCACGGAATCTTCCAGCTTCCGGATGATCTCATCATAAGATTCCCCTCCAGCCGTCGCTGCCTTCAGGATGATCTGCCATGTCGCCTTCGATGTAGTTGGTGTCGCGATGTCGTGGTGGTTCTCGGATATAAGGAGGTCGCATCCACCAGGAACTTGCTTGTCGCAGTAGACGGAATACTTCTTTTTTAAAATCTTTTGGGCGAACTGCATGCACAGAATTCTACGCGACGATGGATTATTCGATAACGGCTGGCTTTGACGGAGAGAAATCACTCACGATTTCCATGTATCGACAACAGGGGTTTTGGTCTTGTGGGCATTAAACCACGAGAAAAACTCAGGATCATTTAAAACTGGTAGAAGGTGGTCCATGAGTTGGGATTGTATGGAAGCCAGTGAGCGGTAGGGTTAAGCTAAGAGATGTGGTGCTGCGATCATACTTAAACCTAGTGTTTTAGCTTCCGTAAGGCAAGGTACGGAAGTTCTGACAGGTGTCCTGGAACGTTGCCAGAGGTTGCCAGATGTGCCAGTGCATATGCATGCCCGAATGGAAAATCAGATTCAGAAGGCACCAGGGCATGTCCGGGGATGCTTTGATGTTCCATTTAAAAGAAAACTCGTCGCTGCATGGTGCAAAGCGCGGCTCGCGGGTGTGCTGAGCGGTCGACTTCTCTGGTTCAAGGGAAAAAAGCGGTGTGACGGGTGTATCGCCTGCACCTGCCGATTATAAAGGAATATGGATCACTGAAGAGAGAACAACAACCCATTATCCGATGTTACAACTATATCATAACAGACATACATTACTGAGGTCGAGAAATGCTTGACAGAAAAGGATGGGAATGTAACGTTGGTGTAGAAGACTTCCTAAGGTTTACTGGGTGAACAACTCGGCTGCACGTTCAGCGAATGATCAGAGTCCCACCAAGTGTAGAGCTCAATTCCATTGTATTTCAAGGTTTCCAGGCTTAAGAACGCCATAAAGCACATCTTGTATACATCTGGCAGCCTCGATAGAGTCACTTGGAGGTCAATTTAGCCCCCAAATGAGAACGCAGAACTGCCCGCAACAAATTGCCAGTGCTGCACACCCTCACCGGGTTCGCCAATTCCGAGTCTCCGTCACACGATAGAGCATTGGCACCATAAGAAGGATGCGACGGTCAAGGCAAGATGGGAGATTGGTGTATATGAGCGTCAAGGTCCTTGTTATTGTTAGGCGGTGGTGGGTTGATGCATATTGATGGTGATCCTGATGCGTCTTTCGTGTCCCCGAACGATGATTAGGACGTGTGCTGTGAGCAGTATGAAGGCTGGGTGCTGACACCTAAATAAGGCTTCCTCGAACTCGGAGTCATAGAACTTAAAGAAGACGTGCGTACACCCGGCTCCTCGATATGAAACCAAGGGATATATAGCCCATTAGGGTATAGCAAAATGAGGGATGTGGGAAAGAAGCCACCTCACGCACCCAACTCAGGCCCAGGCCTGGGGTGCGGATAGAGCTGCCGCCGGTCGAGTTCAAGCCCGAGACGGAAGAATCCAGAGACAAGCACTCGATTACACTGGACGCGGTTGACGAGAGGACGAGATGCATGAGGACGCAGTCAATTTGACGTTTGGGCAGTTTGGAGGCGATGTGCACCATTAGTAGGAATAGTAGACCCCAACGTGACTTGATGAATTTCCTCCGTGTACGGTGTGGCACTGAATAGCGACAGCCTTCAAGGCGGACAGCAGCCACTAACCTGTTATTCTGAGTCAGCTATAAGGCCCCAGGGTTTGGAAGAGAGATGTCATAAACCTGGCGTAAAAGCGATGTGTCCTATTGGGGCTTCGGCAGAACGAAGAAGGCTATCATTCAAGGCTTTGCATCGCACACGTCGATGCCTAGTCGTGTCAAAGGCGTATAGAGTGCTGCGTCGCGGTGTGGAATAGTGTGTCTACGCGAAACAGGGGCCTGGCTCGTGGCCGCGGTGTTCGTAAATCCAGTGCCCACGACGCGAAAGTTTGAGTGAGCTGAGAGGGTAGGTATGGGAGGGCGTTGAGTTGGCGCGAATGGAGGGGATGGGGTGGCGTTCTTCGGCTTGGATGGCAGGCTGGAGTCAAGGTGAGAGAGCCATGTAAGTCGGAAAATGTGGATGCAAGTCGACTAACCGAATCTCACATGCAGACCTGGTCCCCGTCCTCATCTTTATCACTAGCATTGGCACGGAAATATTTATCTTTACGTTCTGGACTAAGACTCTGTGGATTGCGTCAAGAAAGTGATCATGGTCAGTACGTGTAGTACGGCATGGGCTTTCAGACGAAACTAGCGCTAAGATACTCGCCACGAGGCTTAACGCAAATATGATGCAACAGCGTCTGATATAGTTTTGCGCTTTGCTCGCAGCTCGCTGAACTTGGCGCTCGAATCAAATTTGAGACCAACTTGAGAGGTAAGTAGCAAAGCATACTATAGACTATCGAAGAAATGGTGTTATGTGGGAGAGCAGGAGGTTCCGCACGAGGGCACGACGGTGAATCCCATGGTACGTCCCCTGCCTTTATATTCCGTCCCCTCCTGCTAGCGATCTTACCTCGTGCTGTATAGTGTCCATGTAAAGTGACCCTGACTACGAAGAGAATTGGGTAGAGGGACTCAGGACGTGAGCAGGATAGGGAGATGCAGAAGAGGGAGATGTTGGCCTTACTCGTCACCATTATCTACCCTTCCATCGCCCGATGTAGAGGGCACCCTCTGCATCCCATCTACCGTGCACCCATTCTCATAAGAGTCAGGTGGCTGTTGTCGTGCCCCTGTTGTTGACACCTTCGACTTTAACTGTACGCCCGTTGAAGGGTTGGCTGGTGCATGTCAGTGTCGCTGTGGAAGTTTAGCTGGGAGTCTTGCCTTACTCGTCTTTTCTGCAATCTCTCCGCATCTACAATCACCACCCCAGGAGCATCGGATCGGCACGATTGTGTATCCGAGGGACGAGTCTCTCAAGGCTGATGCGCTGAGCGTAGTGATAACATCGAATGGGTGGCTAGAGAGCCTCCGTATCGCTGTGGAGGCCTGAGATTTAGCTAGTGGGCCTTGGGCCATAGGCGGGGGCGTAGACAGTGGTGCTTGTCCGTAATGAACTTCAAGTGGTATGGGTACCTACAAGGGTAACGTTCACACACATTCACTAAACGAGAATCTATGTCTGCTTTGCCTGCCACTGAGTATGATGCGGAAAGACTTCGATGCCCGGAGTCGATGTATGACCTTAACTGCCTTTTCCTTTTTGTCGCTAACACAAATTATCTAGGTATCATCCCGGTGTGGCGGTTCGCTCGCTGGAAACAACTTGCTGCTATTGTATCGACCCTCTGATAGTTTTTTTGTCTCAATTACGCAGAGGAATGCAAGGTATATGCGTATGTACTACATATTTTGACTACTTTTACAACGTATGGCTCACATGCTGCAGCTGCAAGCAAACTGTAGCCACCCAGTGATGGAGACGTCAGTAATGATATTGTTTGGGATCGTGAAGGAGCGTAATGGGGTAGTAAGTAAAATCAGAAACAAGGGTAAACTATATGTTATTCAGGTCGTCAAATTGACCTGGCAACTTTCTAGGATCCGGTACAAGGGAATAACGCGATTGATTGAGTTGAAAAGCATACCAAATTACCAATCGGCTCTTTGAAGTCAAAGGCTTGCTTTCGCGGTGCGCACGTCCCGTCGTTGGATGGGGGGTGTAGTCCGTAAATGAGGACAGGATTCTCGAATGGCGTGGTGAAGATAGAGAAGCCGTACAGGATCCAGACGAGTTGCTCGAGTCCTCCAGGGTGAGAATGGTGTGCAGTACTTTAGGTGTGCAAGTGAGTTACAAACGGGGGGATTGGGCGAGGACTTGGATGTGTCCAGCACTAGAGGATGGCGTATTGAAAATTTGTTAGTAGGCAATTAGAGAAGAGACGCTAGTATGCACCATGATGGTAATACATTTAGGAAGCTATGAAGACATGATTTGTTCTTGAGCCACCAAGGCAAAATTGGCTTCGCTCGATTCCCACATCAAAACTTCTCCAAGCCCAACATCCCAACTCATTGGCAGCGCATTTGAAAATGCACAGGGTCAGAAATGGTGTACACATAGAAAACATCCTGTATATTTACTTGGAGCCCAATTGGCAACAATAGTTCACCGCATAGATTACATGAACTTAGGACCTTGCGCTGGACCCAGTCCAGACAAACATTTAACACCCGGTACATAACTAATAACTATGCTATATTGGGCCCAAAATGTGAATGCAGCACTTCCCGCAACGCTTGCGAGTGTGGGACAGCCTCACTAACATGAACCACCGGCCGTGAATTTGATCCCAATTCCAATCCCAAGTCTTCGTCACACATACCATGATGATCGAGGAAGATGGGGAGAATAGTGTGTATGAGAGTTGAGGTACTCGCTATGGTTAGGCGGTGGTGGCTTTGGATGGATATTAGACTTGATGGTGATGTTGATGCGTCTTTGGCGTCTGAGGACGAGTGAGAGTCCTGTGACACCTGAATCCCGACGCCAATCGAACTTGGAGAACTTGAAGGCAAGTTGGAACTGTTACAGAAGGCGCGTACACCCTGCTCCTCGATATCTACCCTATCGACATATAATACATCAGGGTACAGCGCACCGAGGGACGTGAGAAAGAAACCTGTCCAATGACCCGAACCCAACTCAGACCCAGACCCAAGCCCAGGGGTGCGGGTGTGAGTCAAGCTCGCGTCGGGAGAGTCAAGTGATAGGCACTCGAGTACGGTGTGCGCAGTGGGTGGGAGGACGAGGTGTGCGAGGATGGAGTGGATTTGGAGTTTGGGTGGGTTTGAAGTGATGTGGAGGGTGCGGAGGGAGGGGAGGGGTATGCGTGTTGCTTGAGTGTCAGTGCGGTGGGTGTCATCACGATCATGATTCTCGGCGGAGGATGGAAGGTTGGTATTAGTCGGAAGAGTAGGCCCAGGCGTGACGTGTTCGAGATGAATCTCCTCCAGGTACGGTGAAGCTTTGAATATCGAGAGCAGTTGAGGTAGGGTAGGTGCTTCCCCTGCCACGAGCCCGCTAAGTGAGAGGTGCGTCAGGTCTACGCACGTGTCCCAGGGTACAGACACGCTCCCGAGCTTAAGTCTCCGAAGGCACGGCAGGCAGCTGGGTATCTCTAGAATGAAGTTGGATGAGATCGGGGGGACCTTGACGGAGAGGGCTGTTAGCGAGGGCAGAGCGGGTCCACAGAAACGGAAGAGCTGAGCGAGGTCTTCGGGGAAGAGGAGGATGGAAATGGACTGGATACGGTGGGCATGGGCACTTAAGGCCGATAGCAGATCGCTAGCCTGGAATTCATAGTCGGGTGTGAGAGGCATGGGCGAGAAATGCCATAAACCTGGCGTGGACGCGATGTGTACGGGGGCTTCGGCGGAACGGAGGAGACACTCATTCGCAAGCTTTGCATCGCACACGTCGATGTAGCTCCATAGCTTAGGTGTGCTGAGCGCTACATCGCGCCACATGCGGCATACCTGTGTCCATGCGAGACGGTGGGGGTGCTTGCGACCGTGGTGTTCGTAAAGCCACTGTGCGCACGAGGCAAATACTTCGGTGAGGATTTCGGTGGGGAGGGTGGATATGGGGATGAGTGCGTTTAGTTGGGTACGGACGGAGGAGAGGGCGAGGATGAGGCGGCGTTCTTCAGTTTGGAGAGCGAGTCTTGGGCCATGGTCATGGTCCATGGGTATCGGTATGGGTGGAGTATTAGGGAAGGTGGGACCCATGGGAATTGGACCGGAGCTGGTCCACGTTCATGTTGGCTGCCATTGTCCTCGAGGCGAGCCAGGATTCGGAAAGACTATCTATCCGGGCTCAGGTGATATCATTGTGATCAAGCTCATGAACTTGCAGTCAGCAATTACGAGGCTTGATACGATACTTACTTATACTTGCTGGTACTGTAGATGAAGCAAACTTGACAAAGGATCTATTTGATTGCCGGAGAGATTCTATGTTTGTTTCCGTGAATTCCTTTCAAAATTTGAAATTTACTGGCAGTTTCTTTAGATCTGAGTTTCAACCAGCCTTGGATTTCAAAATGATTGCCCAGAAGTCCGTAAGGGCGGTACTATCGCTGATGGAGTATAAGAGGGGCGCTGGTTTGAAGTTAGACTGGATAGTTACCTTGCGTCTGTTCCTTCTACCTAATCGCACTATGACTCTGGATGCTACTGACTGCGAAAGCAGTTGATATTGATTTAAAAACACTTGGTTTGGGATATTTTTGCTGAATGAATGAGGATGTGATCAATAGAAATTGTGATTCCGCAGTCGGCGCCTGAATCTGCGCTCTTGCTCATACCATCATGTCGCAATGGCAGCCTGGATATCAATACCCAATGCAGACTGGGTATCCTCAGAATAACCCCCAGTTTCAGCAGCCAAACCAGTTCCAACAGCAGCAACAGCAACCAGCTGGCTTTGGGGGTCCAGGGCTTGTTCCACAACCAACTGGTTTCCCAGGTCAGCGGCCACCAATGCAGGGTTTCCAACAACCACAGGCCACGGGTTTCCAGCAACAGCCAGGATCGGGCTTCTTACAGTCCCAGCCGACTAGCTTTGCTGGCAACTTCCAGGCTCGTCAGGCACCACCGCCTCCAGTCCCGCCTCTCCCCACACAGTATCAGCAACAGAACCAGGCATCGAGTGGGTTCCTAGGCTTGCCAAATCAACAGGCTCAGCCTCCCATCAACCGATTCCAGTCTTCATCCCCAGGTATTGGCGCTTCAGGCTTGTTGGCGCAGCCAACGGGCTTTCCAGGTGCACAACCGGGTAGACCACTCGTCCCGCAGGTTACGGGATATGTCGATCCGCGACTGCAGATGATGACGAGCACGTTTTTGCCCATGAATGTCACCAGCCCGGCGTCGTTCGGCGCTGCCCCGCCGCAACTTGCTCCGCCGCAGTTCAACTTGCAGCATTCGATCCAGCAGCATAATCAGGCACAACGGGGCAATGCCGTGCAGCAGATGCCGTGGACGCTGACCAAAGCAGAGAAGAAGCAGTATAATGACATTTTTAGGTCGTGGGATGCGCAGAATACAGGCTTTGTTAGTGGACAGACGGCGTTGGAGATGTTTGGTGCTAGTGGCCTGCCCAAGGATGACCTGGCGCGTATTTGGTATGTTTCCCCTCTCACTGTGATTCTTTGAAGTTAACGATATCTTAGGACCCTCGCTGATATCGACGATCGCGGAAAACTCAACATCGCAGAGTTCCACGTTGCAATGGGTCTTATCTACCGACGTACGTGTGCATACAGATTTTATTTCATTGTGTATATTCAGTGACACGTACACGTACAGGACTCAGCGGGATGCCCGTCCCCGATCAACTCCCCCCTGAACTCGTGCCTCCCTCTGCACGGGACCTAGGCTCCTCCGTCGACTTCGTCCGCGACATCCTCAAGCACGAACAGCGCAACCGCTCCCCATCCACCGTCGACAACGGCCAATCCCGCGCGAAAATACGATCGTTCAACGACTCCTCCGTGATCGACTCCTCCCGCGACGCGACGATCTATAAGCACAACGACTCCGAACCCGCGGGAGGGATATACAAGCCTAGCTCGCGGCATATCAATCGGGACGACGTGCGCTCACGCAATGACGAGGATAGCCCCGCGGCGGATCTGGACGAGATGAAGCGCAAGCTCGCTAGCACTGCGCAGATGCTCGACCGGGCTGCGGACGACCGCAAGGCGCGCACGGAGGAGGACGAGGAGCTCGATAGGGAGCTAGACGAGCTGAAGTACCGCGTGAAGCGCGTTTCGGAGGATCTGGAGTACGTTTCGCGGGGCCCCAGGTCCGCGGGGAGGGACGGGGAGCGGAGGAAGTTGGAGAGGGAGCTGATGGAGCTTATGCATGAGAAGCTGCCGGAGGTGGAGAGGAAGATCAAGGCGCGGGAGGAGAGGAAGGAGCGCGAGAAGAGGGAGTGGGCGCGGGAGCGGGATAGGGCGAATCAGAGGTTTGGGAGGTATGATGATGCGAGGGGGTTGGAGAGTGAGTATGATCGCGATCGTGAGCGCCCGTATTCCCGAGGGGATTACAGGGATAGGGATAGGGACAGGGATGAGGACCGTTCGTACAGACGTGATCGTGATCGTTCGCGGGATCGAGAATACGAACGGGAGCGTGAACGCGAACGCGAACGGGACCGTCCACGCTCACCACCCCGCGCACGCTCCCCTCCCCCGCCTCCAGAACTGAGTACAGCAGTGCGTGCTCCGCCTCCTGCACCAAAAGCCGCGCCGTCCCCCGCCCCACTCAAAAAAATGACCGCGGAGGAACGCCAAGCGTTTGTTCGCGCCGAAGCCCAAAAACGCCTCCAAGAGCGGTACGCCGCGCTCGGCGTCTCTGCACTGGGCGCTGCATCCACTGCTGGAGCTGCGCCTTCCTCGCCTGTCATTGACACGAGCGTGGAAGACCGACTTCAGCAGGAGAAAAAGGAGGCTGAGGAGAAGGTGAAGCAGGCGGAGAAGCAGGCGGAGGAGAGGGAGAGGGCGAGGAGGGAGAGGCTGGAGACTGAGAGGGCGGCGAGGGAGGAGGAGAAGAAGCCTGCGCCTCCTGCACCCGCACCTGCACCACCAAGAACGGCGCCTGCCCCTCCCGCTCCTAAATCGCGTGCGCCTGCTCCACCACCACGCCGAAAAGCTCCTACTCCTAGAGCTCCCGCTATCGCGCCTACGCCCCCCGCACCAGCACCAGCACCAGCAGAACCCGAAGTCGATCCCGAGGAGGAAGCTTTCCGCGCGCGCGAAGAGACGATCAGGAAGCAGAAAGAGGCACGCCTGGAGAAGATGAGGCAGCTTGAGAAGCAGGAGGAGGAAGCGAGATTGGAGGAGGAGAGGTATCAGGCGAGGTTGGTGGCGTTGAGGAATAGGGCTACGCCCTCGCCTGCGCCTCCTGTTGAGGCCCCAGTGAAGGAAGAGCCTCCGAAGACACCCACTCCCCCGCCTGCACCTGCACCGCCTGCGCCGCCGGCTATTAATACAATGAAGTCGACGAATCCATTCAGTCGATTGGGAGCTGGAGCCGGTGGCCCTGTTTCTGCGCCACCTACGAATGGGAATGGGAGCACGAACCCTTGGGCTGCACCTCCTGTTGCTCGTACCACCTCATCCCCTGCACCCCCATCGCAACCGAAAGGGTACCACACCGCCCCATCCTCAGCGATTGAGGAAGATTGGGACGACGTTCGAGAGAAATCGGATGATGATAGCAGCGATGACGAGCCCGTGGGGCGTGGGCAGCGTGAGGATATGGCAAGGAAGATCTTTGGAGGCATTATGCCTAGTGCGCCGACGAGTAGGCCTGCGAGTGCTGCTGCGAACCCCAAATCACCAGGCCCAGCTCCGGCTTCTACATCTCCACCCCCTGCACCGCCTGCGCCGCCCGTTGCACCTGCTCCACCCCCATCTATGCCCCCGGTCGCGCCTCCTCAATCTCGTGCACCTGCAGCGATTGTGCCTGCGTCTGCGGGCCCTGGTGACGTCAGCGACCTCCTGCGTTCGATCCAAGGTGGAATGAAGCTTCGCTCTGTCAAGACCGTGGATAAGAGCGGTCCTCCCGTGTCCGGTCGAGTCCTAGGCGATATGGCTCCGCCTGCGCATATTAACGCTGCCCCAAGACCCGTCTCACCTCCCGTTCATATACAGCAGAGCGAGCTGGAGAAACGCAGTGTGCTCTCGCCGCCTATTGCGCCGTCGCCCGATGAGTATGAGGACTATGATTTTGTTAAGGTACCTGAGACGGATGGTGTTGATAAGAGGCAGTCGGTGGGGTGGTTTGCGGAGAGGGCGGCGGATGCTGGTTCGGGCAGTGGGTTGAGTGAGGTACATAAATTGCCTACGATGGCGGAGGAAGAGGAGCCTGCGCCTGCGCCGGTACCGGCTATACATATCGACGAGCCTGCGCATGATCCTCTTGAGGATATTAATAAGTCGATTGGTGAGTTGCATTGCCTTGCATAAAGATACCAAATATTGACTGTTGTGTGTAGAACATCGTGTCCGTTCTTTGTATGCGTATCAGGGTGAAGGACCTGGTGATCTTAGTATGTCTGTCTTCATTGCGCACAGAGCTGTCGCTGAATATGGTCGCTAGGTTTTGGAGAAAACCTTATGTTGACTGTGCACCCCTCAAAGACTGGAGGTGATTGGTGGTATGGAACCTTGATCAGCTCAGGAAAATCAGGCTTGTTCCCGAAGACCTATGTCGACATTGTGCAACCCAGTGCGTTATGTGTTCTATATGAAGCGAACTGTTGCTTATTCTGTTCTTACCCTCATAGGCAAAGCAAAAGCCCTTTACTCCTATACAGGCAATAACCCCGATGAGCTTCCGTTCACAGAGGGCGACGAACTCACCATCGTCGATAAGAGTGAGGAGGAATGGTGGAAGACTGAGCAGGGCGGTGTAGTTTTCATTGTCCCCGCTGCATACCTGGAGGCTGTTGAGGGTTAGTGAATTCAATATTTATTGAGTTCTTCCCAGTTTACATGCCGAATAAAATAGGCTAAATTTTTCTTTTTTTCTGCTTCATTTTACATGTACCTTGCACCTCAAATCATACCTTTGCATGGAATGGAATCACATTGTTCATTTTTAACTTTTAGATCATGCGGTCCTTGCGAAGGTTGTGTCGACGTTGAACACGGCACATGTTGATGGCCCAACAGGTTCTACTGACTCCTTGCCTGCAGTCGCCGATCCAATGCTCGCGAGTGGCTCGCTGGATCGGAATGCGAGTGATAGTGAGGACGATTCGGATTCCTCCGCTGATTACCTTTCATTCGAAGACAGTGACGATGATGATGATGGGGATGAATATCCCGAAATGAAGGCGGAACGTGAGGCACGAGCTCATGAGCGTCAGCTCGTGCTACAGGCAGCGGGCCTCATCGTCAAACAGGACGAGACTAGGAAGCCACCCCCAAGGCCCCCACGGTCTACTAAACGCCGTCCTGCACCCGCTGCTCCGACGAGGAGGGTCTCCCCGGTGGCGAAGAAGCAGCTGCCACCAGTCCCGAGCCCAGAACCAGAGGCGATTACAGAGCCTGCATCTCAAGAGTTAACCTCACCTATTGACCATGCAACGCGGCTGGACGATGCCTTCGATAGATACGAATCCTTTAAGAATTCACAGGCAAATCGCATGTCTGTCGCTTCATCATCAGACATAACGCTGGGCAATCGTATGTCTGTCGCCTCATTATCTGATATGACGACGCTGGGCAAGCGTACCTCTATTGCATCGGTGGATGGTCTATCGGCGTCCCCCACTATTTCCTCTCCGCTCACAAAAGATGGAGAAGGCGGTCGCAGTTACTCACATTTCCTGCATTCGATTCTGGGGAGGTCAAAGACCCCAGAAGGCGAGAAGAAGGCAACGCTGAATATCTCGGCACCTATTCTTATTAGTAACCCCAGTTCCGAAGGTCCAGAAAGACCCACTAGCCCTGCATTTGGAAGCGTAAGAACTTCGAGTTTTTTATGTGGTGGCTCTTTTCTGACAAGTCCATCTTAGTCCTGGGCAAGTCTTGTCGATAAGACTGCGCTCGAAGGAATTCCTGCAGGAGAGCGACGTCGACAAGAGGTGCGGTATATGGTTCCACAACGTTCTCCTATACTCAACCCCCCTGCCCGCTAGGCGATTTTTGAGTTGATCAATACAGAGGCTGCGTATGTTCGCAACTTGCAGCTGATAGTGGAGGTAAATCTGTCTTGATCTGACAGATATATTTGGCTAATTATCCGCCAGATTTTCTACTCAAGCATGGTCCCAATACTTTCTCGGAAGGAAGTCACAGTCATCTTTGCTAACATTGAGGACATCCTTCTCACTAACACAGTGAGCCTATTCGCATTCACAGCGTTATCCACAGTAACGCATTCATTCAATAGGCATTCCTGAGTAGCCTTGAAGAACGACAGAAGGATTGCCGATTGTACATTGATCGTATTGGTGATATCCTTGTCAATCATATTCCTAACATGGGCGTAAATATGGTATCCGCCTACCCCTCGGTTGTTCGACCCTTGTTGATTTCTCTCATGCTAGGCGTACTGTGTCAATCAGGCTACGGCAATTAAGGTTCTCAAATCTTTAAGAGACTCACAGCCGGAGCTCGAAGCTCATCTACAGGTGAGGCATCACAGTACATTCAGAAAGGGTGCTAATCTCCTTTCTTTCAGCGACTTCGAGACGATCCTGCTGTTCGCAATCTAGATCTGTCAAGTTACCTTCTTGTCCCTAGTTTGTTTCACTCCTCAATCCATCTCTCAGCGTTCTCACAGTTTTTGCATAGTGCAACGGATAACTCGCTACCCATTGCTTCTCAAGCAGGTAGGGCTTGCCTTCTGCTCCGCTGTATATGTTTGTTCTTAATGATCATTCCAGATACTCAACCATACCGAAACAGAAGCCGAAAGGGATAGCGTACACAGTTCCATTGTCATGGCTGAAAAGATTTTGGATCATATCAATGAATCCATCCGAGACCAGGAGGGAAGGGAAACGCTTAAAAATATCTCGCAGTATCTTTGGATCGGCCAAGGGTATGTTGCGGTTTTAGCTGGGTGCCACTTGCCGCTTACTCACTGCGTAGCCGCCTCGACCTGACGGCACCCACACGTTTCATGGGTCCTCGGAAGCTGGTGAAAGAAGGGCAGTTGATCAAAGCCAAGAGCGGGAGGAAGTTGTATGCTTTCTTGTGCAGTGATATCTTGGTTCTCACCGATCAATCGATGAAATCGCTATACCGTATGGTGCGTACCATGAGTACCTTTTTTTTTTCTTCCTCTAATCTGTTATCTGGATGAACCCACAGCCAATCCCGTTAGCGCAGGCCCGAGTGAAGGAAGTTGGCAGAGGTGTGCAATAGCCTTTTCGATTGACAGTCTTTCTGATGCACCACCCTTGACTTCGTAGACGATATCGCTTTCCAGGTTTCTCAAGATTATCCTAGAGGGGGGGATTCCATATCACTTAAAGCGGGATCTGCTCGCGATTGTCAACGTCAGTCTTCTCCGTTCTGCTCGCTACATCTCTAGTTCACCCTCGTCCTATAGTATGGATGCAAGAGATTGAGAACACAGGTCGCAGGTGTCGACATGCTGAAGATAGGGCGATGCGCAAGCATCGCAGATGATGCTTTTGAGAAGCATATCGGGACTCTTTTCGGAATGGACTTCGTACCTAAATCTAATCGTTTTATACACAATTTATTAGCATATCCTACACTCCTGTTCTGGCGTAGTATTCTTTCATAAAATACCCTTTTCAATTGATCGTGATTCGTGATCAGGACCTGCGAGGTCTCCGTGGACCTGGGGTACAAATATTTTTGATTCGGCACCGGCGTTTACCATAACCGTATAGCAGCCGCATCAATATTCATTATGTTTAAACCACCACGGTTCCTCTGCAGCTGACCTCCCTATTGGCTTTCTTGTTTCCCCACGTTCTATAATGTCTGCTCCAGGTACATGGAATCGCTCCTGCTATTGAATTTTGCCTTACACAGAGCTAGATCTTTCTGTCTCTAGCCTGTTCAATGTCAAGGGCAAGATTGGTATGTGTACACATACGACCGCGACTTTGCATGTATTAATCTACGCTTTTGAATAGTCCTAGTGACTGGTGGAAGCTCAGGCATTGGGAAGATGATTGCGGCCGGGTTTGCACAGAATGGAGCCAAGGTGTATATCGCAGCTCGCAAGGTGCAACAGCTCCAAGAGGTACGTGGTTCTCTGTCCTTGAATATAACATAGTTCTAATCACCTATTAAGGCTTCAGAAGAGATAAGCAAATCTTCGCCAATTCCAGTCCAGTACATCCAGGCAAACGTTGGGGTACGTGTTTTATTTTGTGTTGTGTGAGATCTGCTGCACGAATGCTCACGTTCAACGATTCAATATTTAGTCGAGAGCTGGATGTGATGCACTTATTGCAGAGTTTAAGAAGCGCGAAAACAAACTCCACGTCCTGATTAACAATTCTGGTATCACTTGGGGTGGACCATATAGTGACTTCCCAGAAGAAAAGGGATGGGATAATGTTTTCAATGTCAACGTCAAGTCCATTTTCTACAGTATGGAATATTGCATAATCTCATTACCATTTGCTAACCCCTCCTTTTAATAGTGACTTCTGGGTAAGTCGCCAGCAAAGCCGGCGCCAGTGTTACTGACGACATCATAAGCCTCTCCGCATTATTATCTCAAGACGCCGACAACCGGGATCCTGGACGTGTTATCAATATTTCCTCCACAGCGTCAGTCGATCCTCGTGCTGAAGGCCCTCTCAGCAGAGATGGGAACGGGACATGGAGCTGTAAGGACCCGCGTTTTGATCCTAATGCCTTAAAATACTAATCATATACTGCAGACCAGCCAAGTAAAGCAGCAGGTTAGTTATGTCGTACTTTCAGTATAATTTGGTATCTTATGCTGGCTCTTGTCCAGTCAACCAACTTACCTCAGTTCTGGCCCTGAAACTGGGACCCCACCATGTAACGTACGACTCCATCTGATATCTCGCAGCTACGATGCGCTGACAGTCGTCCTTTTCCCTTCAGAGTGAACGCCATCTTGCCTGGGTAAACAAGCTTCCTCCATTCCCTTCTTCATCGTTCTGATCATGCGGTCTACTATCTTTAAATAGACTCTTCCCCAGCAAAATGACAGCATACGGAATCAAGACCGCTGGAGAAGATGCCTTCGCAGCAGGACAGCCAACAGGTGATGTTGTTTTCGTTTGTTCGTTCTTCCCCTCACCAGCTGATCGTTTGTGGATGTGCAGGCCGGATTGGCAATACTTACGACATGGCAGGATTCGCCATCTTCCTCGCCTCACCAGCATCGGCACACATTACAGGCACCCACACACTCCTGGATGGTGGAGCTCGATACGGGGTTCGACGGCCCGTGACAAAGACCAAGCTTTGAATTTGGTCATCTGCTGTCAAACTTTTCTTGTACAACGTTTGCAGGGGGGAACTAAGAGCCTCCTTTATTATACTATAGCATATCCCGATGTTGGATTGTACATATCATTAACAAAGAACGTTTAAACCCAAAAGGCACCAATTCTCACACGACAGGCGATACACAAAAACACAAAGCATCAACAGAGTCTTTGACATGGCAGGCAAATGTTACGCTCCTCTCTTTCTTCCTTCCCCAATCGGCGCTGGTGTATTCTCGTCCCTATTTTCATTCCGGCTGTGACGACCGAAGCTCATCCTCGCCACCCTTGCAACAACATCACCTGATGCGGGGACTGCTACTCCACCCAGAGGTCCCAAGCTCGCGTTATTCGCATTAACATTCCATACCGTTCCGGATCCTAGACCAGGCAGAATCGCAGGCGCAGGGGACACCTTCCCCGCTGCTGGCGCTACCGGAGTCGTAGTCGCAGTCATGGTCGTGGCCATAGAAGCCCACTTGCTCTGCATGACTGCGTCGGCTTGACCGAGCATCGCCTGATACATCTCGACGTTGAACCCGACACATTGTAAAGCAACGCACGCGATCTTGAGCGCACCGGCTGCGTAGAGTTGGTTCACCTCGTATGTATTCTGGGGAGTGGTGTTCTTGCGCCCGACCATTGTTTCCTTGTCGAGTAACGTAACAACCTGAACCAAACGATGTGTTGTCAGCAATATGTTCAGCGTGAGGTAGGAGAGATAGCTATTGCTAAGAGTGTGAAGCTTTAAAAGAGGGCGAACCTCTGCTGGAAGCGCATCCCATTCTTTGGTGGTGAGGTCGGCGAGGCGAAAGGCAGTATATATGCCAGCGTAATACCATCTACCGTCCTTGTGATAGAAGCATTCTAAATGACCAGAGTCAGTCTTGTTACTAACAAAAGAAAACCAGGGTACCGGTCGGCTTGTTCATGCGTCCAATAACGTCGACGGGACTCCAACGATGGGCAGTAGAAACACGTGGGTTGGTGCTACACTTAAAGGCTGGTGTGTAAAAATATCCGTGTTCCTCGCATTCCGGACACCACTTCGTAGTCGGCTCGTAAAAGAGACGATAGTGATTCAAGCTGTATGCGCGACTCTGTTATAAAGATGTTGAAAAGGAAACACTGAGGCATCCTCACGCGGTTCTATGAGCCTATAGACGAGAGTAAGGCGGCTGGGTCGTGTAAGTAACGTAGCGGCACGTACACCAGACAAAGTTGCTATGAATTCTTGGAGCGTCAACGAACCAGGTAGTGTCACGGGGTTAAGAGTATCTTCAGGGACATCTTTTGGGATGGGAAGTTCTGCAAGGATAGCACATCGTGCAGCATGCATGTCTGCTGGCTCCTCTGAAGCAGGGATTTGCGAAGGAAGCAACTATCCGCATTCAATTAGTAGAGCAAGAGCATAAAAGGTGTTCTATACTCCTTGATCCGAAAAAAGTTCAGAAGACGCATCGTTTGCATTGCTTTGAGAGATAGGTTTATGCGAGAGCGGTGGCTCAGGTATGGGATGAGATTGCGTCTGGAAAAGGGTAAGATAGTCTCGCTCAGGTAAGAAGGCTAAAATGGAATGCCTGGGGCGATTCTGAGGCTTTCGCAGCTGCATCTTTGAGAGCTCTGATCTCAATTCGTTGCTCGACAATCGTCCGCTCAAGTCGTGCCAATTCTTCTTTCATTGTCGCTCTATCAATAATCGAAGTAGTGTCGGGAGCAAATGGAGAATTCGCCCTAGATCTGATATTTTGCTGGAGAAGCTCTATGGCTGCGCACTTTTGCCTTATGGATTCCTGAGCTTCGACCAAGCGTTGAACGGTTGCATCGCGAGCCTTCAAAGCTTCAGCTGTTCGGGTGCGTTCAATAGCGGCTTCCAAAGCAAGTTCAACAACATTAAAGGGGTCCTGAGAGAATTGTTAGCCCATTTGGAGCGCATGCACATAATCAAGAAGACTTACAACCGCCTTCAAAATTTCGATCTCTTTCTTGGCTTGAGCAAGTTCTCCTTCGATACACTTTGCTGGGTCAATTACAGAGTCTGGTAGCACTGAAGTAGTCATTTTGAAGGAGAGGAATCTGCGGTTGTCGTCGTTCAGGACAACGAGCAGCCATGTTTGTACATGTTTCAAAATCGGCTTGTCGCTCTTGCGTGATTCATTCACGTCGGGACTCGGTTGAATTCAAAACTTTTCCAATAACTGTAATGTCTCTGCTAGGAAGGGCATCCACTTCGCGACAATTTGCGCCACAGTTGGCGCGTCCTTTCCTTTCTGCGGCACGAAAATACACAGAACTTCGGCGACCACAACCTCTGCACCCACAACCAGAGCCAGTAGTCGAAACATTCTCTGCAACATCCCAGCCACGTCCATATTATGCCAAGCATCCACCCACGCGCGAGCTTCCTCGTATCAAAGTATTTCATTGTCTCACAAAAGTTTGTCACGTCGTTAACAAATCTATAGAAAAGATGGCCTACGGTTGTTGCCGCTCTCGCCTTTGGAATAGCCGGTTGGGCCGCGTTCATGACATACGTTACCAATCAAGAGAAAATATCAAGTTCTGTAGTGCGGCAGATAATGAGGTCCGTTCGGGAGGATGCTCAGTTGAAGGAGGTTCTGGGCGACGTGATTAGGCCTCAGCCGGAGTGGTGGTTAAATGGAGATCCTATGATACATGGGAAGGTATTTCGTTTCCAGTTCTGCTCCAAGATTCTTCTGATCTGAATGTTTTGCAGATCAGTCAACTACAGGGAAATGTAGACGTTAGCTTTCGAATCAAAGGTTCTAAAGGTATGGCGTATTGACTTGTAAGTGCGCCTACTGGGAAGTTAATTTTATTTAGGTTCTGGGACACTCTATTTTACTAGCATTCGCAAGGAGAAGGGAGTCCCTTTCACAATACGTAGGCAATTTGATGGCCTAGACTATTCGAGGTTGCTAATATTCTCGCACAGTACGGTTTAAGGTCATCTGCGACGACGGAACGACTGTTTTTGTAGATGCCAAGCCGGTGTAGACGATAAGCCTGTTAAGGACGAAGATGCTATCTGCAAACAGCTTCTTGACTGAACTATACCGACTTCAGCGACACAACAAAAAAACTTTCAAGCCCCTAAACGCAGGCACTAGATATCTTACGATTTTGTCTAATGCCATGTATCACTAGTTCTCAATCATCACACGACTATACATTTACACCAAATGGATTATCTCTACGTGGATAACCTTGGAACAACGTTTTACACGAATACCCTGGCTTGGTCGGATACTGGTCACGCGAACTCCACTATTGTTTGACAATGACAAGTGACACTTTTTTAGAGAATGGCAGCCGATATTCGTCAACTCCGGATGGGCTCATATCGACCTGCATAGCTTTCGCAGTTAAACTAATAAACTTCGGACTGAAGACTCATCATTTGTCAAACAGCTGCAGGCTGTATACCCAGCGTCTCTACCATATCCAAAAGTACACTTCAGCGCCGAAAGAGAACATGTTCAAGGCGTATGTACTTTGGAATTCTTCGCGATATAATTTTTAGTAGAGAAGTCTTCACTTGCTCGCCTCCTAAACAAGCCATCACAGATCCTAACCATCTATACATGTCAGAAAAAACTCCGACTCTCGCAGTATCGTTCAGGTACTCATAAACATTGCAATTGCCCCAGGGCAGTCAGGCAGTTAATGAACATTAAAACTATTTAATTTGGTAGTTTGGTACTGCCTACAGGCTATGTACATGATGATCCTACAGAAATTTTATTACAAAAGCTATATTTGTGATGAGTACAATTAGTCAAAGAAAAAAGAGAACATTAAACCAATAAATGACGATAGCGCAACGATGCAGGATAGAGGGGGAAAAAAAACAAAGTAAACCCAGTGAAAGCAAGATATGAGAGCAACGACAAAGAAAATGCTGACGCTCTGCGTCAACGATCAAGTAGTACACGAGAAATTAGTACATTTTATAGTTCATTGGAGCCATCCCACTCGGACCCTGAGTCGTCCTCATCATCCGACATTGAGTATAGGTCATCAAGAGCTGGAAGATCCATAGCTTCATGTGACTTGGAGCCCCTGTAGGATGACGGCGACGAGGGAGGCGACTGCGACGAGGAAGATTGAGCATCGACGAGATCGGTCTTCTTCTTGCGCTGCCCGCGGCGGCTCACAGTCGGATAGTGGCACGATTGCCCCCTGCGCAGGCATTGACTGTTGAAAAAATGTCAGAAAAGAGAAAAACGATGACTGAGAGAATGAAGACTCACTTGCATGTTGGGTCGTCGCTCCCGGGAGGTGGTGGACCACAGGCAATCTTCCTGCCCCGGCAGAACCAGCAGGCCATGATGGGCTTGCCATCCTTGTCTCGCAGGAGCTTCGAGCGCTTGCGACGGGGCTGAGGATGTGGCGTCTCCTCACAGGACGGGGACGACGATTTTGGCTTAGCCGGGGCGTAAGGATGCGAGCGAGCGCGGGACGAAGCATGGTCGTGCTCTGAGCTACAGACGATGGAGGTGTCGATCACAAGCTTTGCTGGTGCCGCCTCTGGAAATGCAGGGGACTCCTCTGTGAAGAAACGGGCGTTGGCCGAAGCTCGAAGGTACTCGTATTCCGCAGCGGCGATTGCGTCGGTCTCCCAATCACCAGTACGCCGCGGGGGCTTGGGCGAAGAGGGCATGGAAGGGACGGTTACTGGGGCGGGGATGCGAGGAGGGGAGGGCAAAGAAATGGGAGTCGGCGAGACTGTAGCGACGGTGGGATAGGTATTCTTCTGAGTCCGAGCTGGCCTCAGGATGGTGCGCGTATTACGAGCCGGTCGCCGCGCTGGTGAAACAACCTGGAGGGTAAACAGCATATCCTCCTGGGGCGATGAGACACATTCCTGCAAATTCGATGGATCAGCAGCGGTTAATTTATGCGTAAATAACGACATACCTGTAGGTCCTCGGGAACATGCTGATACTCTCGCGGCTCCGAAGGAACAGAAAAAGGCTGCGAAGCCACCTTCGGGTACGTGGATGGGGCAGGATTGAGTGCTTCAGCCAGGGTATACGTAGTATATTTGGGCACAGGTGAATGGAAAGAGTTCGGAGACTGATCGAGGTCAATGCCCATCGATGAATACTGATACGAGAACGTGGGCATCTCGAGCCAGGACGCATAAGGGAATGTCACCGCGATCCAGTCGTTGATCGCAGCGAGTCGGGCATTGGGGAAGGTGTTAAAGAAACGCTCATCCTCTTCCAGCATCGTACGCTCAAAAGAATACGTAGGAAGGGAGGCAATCCGGACGCGAACCTGATTTCTCGCGATGAGTATCTGAGGTCATAAGTAAGAGAATCGTCTTACCTGTTGGCGAAGGCCCTCCCAGATCTGCTCAGCCTCGTACCAAGAGGTCGGATACGAGCGCAGATGGTCCTCAGTGATGATGGATGGCTGAACGGAGACGGTAGAGTATGAGTAGTACATGTTTTGCAGGGGCTATACGTCTAGCGAATCTGGTCAATCATCCACAGGCATTTGTACTTCCAGGTTATGCGATTGCAACGAACCTGGTCAAATTCAAAGGAGGTTAGGCTCGATCGGCCCCTGGCACAAAATACAGGGACGTAGACAAACGACAACCACACCAAGATCTTGAAATCTGAATATCTACCCATTTTCCCCTTTAGTGCGCGGTAGCCCTTTCGACACTGAATATGGTTCGTACTCCATTGGGACCCTTCCAAACCAACTAAGCCAAAGTAGCGTGTTCGCCTACTTCACGCAAATTCATTTGCATCGCATGGTCGCGTGATGGGTCAGGCGTGCTTGAGGTGATCATAAAATATTTGATGTAGGTTCACCTCAGCTCTACGAGGCAGTTCTTTTCGTTCACAGTTGGAGGATGTGAGGTGCCAGGTTGACGTCGTTGTTGAGACCGGAGGGGGGAATATTCAGGTACTCTTCGGGCCATGGAAAATTTCTTCGGGTCGCCGCACTGTCTTAGCGAGATTTGATCCAGTTGATCGGCCGTTGAGGACTTGGTGAGCCTTGAGGGCAGTGTGGATTGAAAAGGTCTCAGGCCAATCGAGAAGTGGCTCTCCAGAAAAGCCACGTAATTCAATTACATTAGGGGCTATTGTTGAATTGAGTCTCCACATAGTGCGCAGATCGGTCTTCGTCAGAACAAGGACTATAAGTTTATAGGAGAGATTTTGCAGAAATGGACCTTAATAAATTTGAAATTTCTGGGGTTCCCCTCTGACGCGATCGACTACGGCTACGGCGCGATGGTCATCAAGCGCCCACAGCGCGGTGGGTCAAAACTAAGCCGTGCTGCGATGTAATTTCAGTATGTAAGTAGAGGGCTGACAGCAGGAGATAAATAAGCGATGTAATACAACTTACTGGGGACATGCTGCAAGATTTCCTGCTCAAATCCTGCTCCGTCAAGTTCAAGCGGTGGGTCACATGTATATTGAGCAAAATTGCAAAGATCTGTGAAGCGCTGAAAATTTCGATGTTGTTGAAGAAGGCAACGAAAGATATCTTGAATTTGCAAAGGCGTCCTCAATAATACCTTCCTTGGTGTTCAAAAACTGCGTCAACAATACGCCTTGGCAGTTTGTATAGAGACGATTTTGACCTGTAAGGAACCAAAGCAGGTACAACTTAAGAAATGAACAGTTTCTGACTGAACGATTACCCAAGCAGGGCAAAGAAAACAAAGTGTTCAGCATAAGTAAAGAGCGCGCCATACAGTATAGGGGTCGTCTTGAGCTTCTAATGAGATTTTTCGTGCCAGTCAACTGCGGCAAGGAAACCGAGGAAGATGGCTATCGATAGCCTTGTCGATAACTAGGAAGAGAACATGCTCGCTTTCAACCTAAAGGACTTTGACAGAGACCAGACAGAACTTCAACTGAACGTTTAACGTCGGCACTAGGCATGCCGTTTACTGTTCTAAAAAGAACCAGAGAAATGGTCTTTGTATCTCCGCGAGCGACCGAGAATCATGATGCTTAAGTTTCGCGTACCCTTTTTGTCCAGCACCCCAAATCTGCAAGCCCAACCACTCACCGATCAAGTTTGAAGTTATGAGCTGACACTGGCATTCTTTGGAAAACGCTTGTCATGACCGCAAGAGGGAGGTGTAGACGGCGAAAAAAAAGCGCCTAACACTCATGTGATGCACTGTTGAAGGAATGTCACATGGATACTCACCTGATGAGACTGAGGAAGAGCTGAGTCCTTTGCAGATCAACTCAGATCGGTATATCTCTTTAGAGGACAAATTAAGGTTGCGATTATTGAAACGAGTAGTAGAGGAGCGTACCTAGGTGGTTTTGTTGTTACGACGAAACTAGATCGGCATGATCAATGGTATTTGTCCATTTTCCAACCTTCTCATTAGCTTTTGATCAGGTACCACTATTAATTCTTAAAATTGAGGGTGCTCACAGGAAGTCTCGGGCTCAGATATGTGGCTGATACACATCTGTGGCAAAAAAGTTCAAATCAGTGTTAGATTATTGATTATTTTCCAAGACGGAAGAAAAGGCGAACGTGAGATTGTCGAGTAGCCCTGATGGCGGCACTGACAATGTCTTCGAATTTTTCTTCTGCGGGAATAAGGTGGAGCTGTTTCCACGAGACGGGGATGCATGCGAGACAGACATAATCCATATCGTACTCAACCATCGGGCTTTCGTCTCAATGGCGAAAATGTGGACGAGTAATGTTGCGAAACGGACCTCGTTGCTTCAGGGGCTTCTGTATGACCCAGGGACTTTTTTCAGTAACGACGCAGTCGCTATGTTGTGCTGAAGCAGCGCCATGGAGGATCTATGTCGCAGGAGAAATATGATTAATGGTGATTGTGGGCCGCTTACGAGGAACATGAATGCGAAGGGTGCGGGCGGGCGGGTTTTAGATGGGCCGGTACCTCCAAGGCTCTACAAAGGCTAAGATATCCTTTTTCGGCCGATTCGGCGCTCTTGCGTAGAGCGGCTGAAGGTCCTGAGGATGTATACTACATTGTGCAGCCTTGAGGCAGGGAATGCTTTGTTGTTGAGCGCCGATTCGGAGACAAGGAGGTATTTGTGCCCACTGCCGAGCGAGGCGTGGTCTCTCCGAGTCTCAAACATGTGATGTGGCGGGTTTGCATGTCAAAGACTTCAGGTCTCGTAACACGAGTTGGAACACGCGTAGGTATTCTGTCTTGAGATTCTTCGGAAAATGGTCTCTTTTTGGTGTATCAATTGAGGCCGAACACTCCAGGTAGGTTTGGGGATGTTGTCAATCTTGAGAGGAACGTTCTGAACCGGGATTTGATCAAGACACAAGCCAGTGGAACACGCGCAACTTCTATCATTATTCTTGAATGCCGGAAGATAGGTTTCAGTCAGTAGCCTTCAATTGACACCGAGAGCTCGAGGTGAGCTATGTATGAGGACATATGAGTTCAAGTGAAAGAAGGAAATCAACCTGTTTCGGAGTTTTGATGTTGCCTATGATAGATGATCAATGAGTCAGTATGACTCTAGTATACTATACTGCGTACATGGGAGTTTAGAAATTGGCCGGTACGCATGGAAAACTTGCAGCACGATATGTAACTTATGAACTTTGAGATCCTTGTCTGGCATCCCATGAGGACCCCACGATATTAGGAGATTCAATTGCAACCGGACGTCGGCTATGGATTGTCTGCACATCAGAAGAAATCACAAATGGGCACCCATGAACCAAAACCCCGAATTCTAAATGTATTATTTATATATTCCAGTTGTTACAAGCCAGAGACATCGACGAACGAATGAGCAGGTGGACAATAAGGTAGACAGCGATTGGATAGTTGATCAGCATAAACGTCAATCAGGACGACTCAAGTGCAGAGAGCTCAGTCTTGATCTCCGCCTCGCCCTCTATCTTCCTGAGTTGGGTGGCTTCAAGTCGCTCTCCGCGCTTCGCTTTCTCCTTAAGTTCCTCGATGGCCTTGAGCTAAATAGCAACACAAAACCCAAGTTAGCTGCTGGACTAACAAAAACACGCATTTAACTCCACATACCTTCTTAGTGAGATTGCGAACCTTTTTTGCGACGGGATCAAGCGAGCTGTCCAAGCCTGGGGTCACGGGCGACATCGGCGACGGGGCAACCACGACCAATTCCTGCTGCACAACAGGCGTCGTCGTCCCGCTCACCTGCTGACTATCCACACCGCTTCCCTCCTCACCCACACCGCCCTGATCCTTCTTTCCCTTCCTCTTCCTCTGTGCGCCTTTCTTCTCCCCCTCAGGCCCAGGCGACCCCGAGTGCTGCGGGGACGGTGCACCCGGAACCTGTCTCCGTCCTTGCTGGCGATGCCCATTCCCATTCTGTCCATTGGAAGGCGCAGCACCAGGCGGGAGGTGGTGCGGCGAGCGGCTGTACCCTCTCGGCGGCGTAGCTGTGCCGTTGGTGGGGATATGGGGAGCGCCGCCCTCGTCCTCGCGCTTGAAGATGGACGGTGTTGCGAGGCCACGGGCACCAGGCGGGCGGTATGCACCTGCAGGCTTCGTGGGGGTCGGCTTCGCGACCGCAGCGTTGTTGCGCACACTTTCGGCGGGTGCGGGCGCGGTGGGGAGGTGTGGGCCGAAGGGGGGGGTCGCGTCGATGGGGGTAGGGCGCCAAGAGACCTGATACATTTCTTCACCGGGCTGGACGTGTAAAAGGGGTCCAGTGCAGTGCCAGATCTTGACACCGTTGTCGACGCGCAGACGGGGAGAGAGGGTGGCAGTAAGGAGAGTACGGCCATCAGGCGCCCATTCGCAATAAGAGGTGTTGGGGGCGTCGATGGTGCACACCTTGCGAAGTGTGCGACGATCGAAGATGTCTATCTTGCCAGCGAGGTTACCAAAGCCAGCGAGAAGAACGAGTCGTCCATGAGGGTCGAAGGAGATCGTGTTGTGAGGGAAGGCACCAAAATCATGCAGAGTGCGCACCCGCTGGTCAAAAAGCATCGACTTGGCAGGCATATCTGTCAATACAGTCAATCAACTACTGTGGGAAAGGAAAGAGGTCAGAACGCACAGCCATAGACGACACCAAATTCTTTTGAGTTCGGACTCCAGGCAAAGTCGTGGATAGGTCCCTCCTTATCAAGCGTTATACGGCAGTCAAAGTGCCCTGCTGCACTAAGGAGATACATCCCTGTCTCTCCGTAATAACTCTTATTCGTGTTGTCGACCTCAGTCTGGGTCATGACCAACACCTGGGTGCCCAGTGGGTTCCACTTGATCGTTGCCCGATCGGCTTTGAAGAAGGACTTTTGACATGTTGGAGCACCTGCGAGGGAGATGAGGCTGTAGATTTTGATGCTGGCAGGAGCACCCTGTGACACAGATATAGGAGGTCATTAAGTGATAAGCAGGGGGAATAAGGCTGCAAACCTTTTTCTCTCCGACAAATACTGCAACAGCAGGATTCACGCCAGGGCTAAGAGTAACACTAGTAGCGCCTTCCACCTTCAGTTTATCGACGATGCCCTTGGACCACTCCGCAGGACGAAACACTTGAATTTCGCCGGACACGAGGCGCACAGCATGCGACTCTGACATTGTATACTGAACGTCCCAGCCGTCCTGGGACTTTTGCGAGAATGCAACGAGTTCTTCGCCAGTGCTCGCGGAGAAGATTCGTAGATTTTTGTGTTGAGCCCCGTCTTCGAGTTTGACTGAAAATTTTCATGGGTTGGAAAGCACGCGAGCGCTGAAATGAGACGTACCGGGGCGTTCCCATGTTGAAAGGTATGTTCCGCGAGGAGAAAAGCGGATCTCAACGATGTTGGGAAGGGGAAGCTCTTTGAGGAGCTGTGCACCCTCTGCCTGGTATATCCGCACCCTGTAAATAGTTAGATGGCATGATGCATGTAAAAACGAGGATACGCACACAGTGGGCAAGGCATAGGCGAAAAGTCGACCATCAGCACTATAATGAAATGTGCGCGCAGAGACATCGGGTCCAACGAAGCCAGGAACATCAGCATAATCTGGCTGTCCGTTTACCAGACCGAGTGATTTTTGAGCACGGACTAAAATCAATGGTTTGATCAGTTAAACGACTCAAACGTTGAAAATACGAAGGCAAATTTAAACAGAAAAGTCTATAGATCGACCACCGTATACGCCTTCCACTGCAACATTTGGTCGAGCAACTTGCCCAACACGATAAAATGCAATGTGTACAGTAATGCACGTGCTTCGGATAAAGAAAAGAGAAAATTCTCAACTGACATGCGTACTGCTGGGAAATTGGAGATGCCATTGCGAGTATATTGAAGGTACTAGTGGGGGAGAAGTCCGAGGCTCGGGGTGCAGGAAGCAAGCTAATGCTTCGAGGAGGAGGAGGTGAAGGTAAGAAGCTGGACAACACCAACCAAATCACTCAAATCCCTTGATCTATTTGCGCTTGTTTCGATCGTTCTCGGCGATCACTACGGAGTATCACTGCCTCCGTACCGAATTATTCAAGGATTTTAGAAATGGCACCTATGTATGAGCACCCGACGAAGTTATCCTTGGTTAAAGCAACAGTAGTCTTTCCACCTTTCTGATCCCAAGAAAATTTCGAGATCGATCTGTGTTCATATCATGATTCATGATCGTTCATGCGCATCCACATCTGCAATCACCACCCTCTGCACAACAAAAGTTTACACTAATAACACACAATGTGACACAGGGAGCAGCAGCTGGCTTGAAAATGAATACCAAAACCAAAATGTTATTTAGCTTGTCGATACACTACTGCACAGGTGAAGGTAAAGTAATTTTACAATTTACAAGCATATGATATCGTCGATCGATCAATCACAGAATTGACCATCGCTTACAGGCACTGAGAGTACCAATCATTGGAGTAGGTGCAGGTCGTGCCAGTCGCGCAGACAGTAGGGCCAGTCCAGCCAATACCACCGCTGAAAAGTAATCAGTCAGACTTTATACAGAACGAAGAAAGAAACAACTCACCATTGACCCCACTTGGCCGAAGTAGCAGTCGAGGCAGCAGCACTGCTGGTGCTGGTGGAAGAGGAGGATGCAGAGCTGGAGGCCTTGGAGGTGGAGGAAGAGGAGGATGCAGAGCTGGAGGCCTTGGAGGTGGAGGAAGAGGAGGATGCAGAGCTGGACGACGCGGCGACGGAGGTGGTACCCGTAACAGTAGAAGTGTAGGTCGATCCGATCTCACCGAAGCGGATGTTGGAGTAGGTGACGGAGGAGTTGGGGGCATTGGACTCGACGTCAGTAGGGGTGCCAGAGGTAGTAGCGCAGGTTCCGCGGGCGACACCTGGGGTGCTTGCGCTGGCGGTGGTGGGGTAGTCGGAGTCAAGCCAGAGCATGTTGACTGCGTGGTCATCCCACACGCTCAAAACCAAGACCATTCCGTTCTTGGCTGCCTCGCCCATGCGGGAAAGACCACCCTTGGCCTGGAACTGAGTTTGATCACCGAAAGCAGCCTTCTGGGCGTCGCAGAAGTCATCGGTGATGGAGTCGTACGCAGCCATACCGGCAATGTTGGTCTTCGAGTTCTGGATGACGACGCCATTCTGGACATAGAGGCGACGAATCTCAACGAGGTCACCAGAAGCGGTTCCATCGGAGGAAATGAATTGAGTGACGACGGTGAACTTCTTGGTGGTGTCGACGGTGAGGCCGGGACCGTAGAAGGAGGTGTCACCCATGCGGTAGGAGTTGAAGTCGCAACCATCAGGATCGCAGACGGTACCATAGCGGCTTGTGGTACCGCAGTCTGTGCCGGAGCAGACATCGAGACCCGTAGCCTGACAAGGATGGGGAGTGACTGCAGCAGAGATCTTGTTGGCTTCCCAGATATCCATCTCGTTACAGCAGGCACCCTTGTTGCCAGTACCGGAGTTAACATCGGTGGAAGAGGGAGTCCAGCCATCAGAGTTGGCCTGTGAGAGAAATGGAGATTAGAGATCTGGTAATGTTAAGCGCAAAATATGAACGAACCTGTCCTGCAATGAACTTGAGGTCTCGGGGGCACTGCGAGTCGCAGTAGCCGGTTCCGTACTTGGCACCAGCTTTGTTGTTAGGGTACTTCGCCATACCACCGTCTGCGTCCATCTCAGAGAAGTAGAGGGCACCGTTAAGACCGCAGGGGAGGTTGGAGACATCAACGTCGAAGGTGAACTCCTGGTTGACGAGCTTGAACATCTCGTACTGGGAGTCGCTGTTCATGAGGTAGAGACGAGAGCCGACGTTCTTCTGGGAAGACTGAGTGACGAACTTCAGGGTCAAGGCGTCGCCGCTGGTGGTGACACCATAGGTGCTGGCGTAGCTAGCACCGTCCAACGCACAGTTGGCGGCACATGTCACGTCGTCGGGGCAGAGAGTGCTATCCCAGGCATTGCCTGTGTAGCAGTTGGTAGAGCCTGAGGTAGAATGCGTCCAGCGCCAGTTGGCATCGATGGTAACGGCACCATTGCTCTGCTTAATGCAACCGCCGGCCGAAGTGCACTTGTACCAGGGAAGTGCGGGGTGGCTCTCAGCGGTGAGGGTGCCGACCTGCTGAGCAGAGACGATTGCAAGGAAGGAGAGGGCGGTGAGGGCAGCTTTGGGGAACATGATGGAAAGTGTGGTAGGTTTCGACGGTAAGTAGTTGTCGAACTGGAGAGTTCATGGTTATGCAGACCACCATTTATACGACTGAGAAGACCTGGGGTGCGGGGAAAATCCGGGTACCTCTTCGTCGCCTAGAAGACGCCTGGAGAGGTCGGTGATCAGCTCTCATGACGCCAAACGCTGTAAGTAATAAGAAAGTACAGTACCACATTGAGTACACCTGATTGGCGGTCTGGGGTATAATGGTACAAGCGTGAGGCGTATTACAATGAATCCGAAGAGCTGCCGTCTAGAATCAAGCTTGCTATTTCTCCGCAACGTGACATACGAGAAGAACTGGTTACTGAACATACCACCACGGATCTCATGAGTAGCCTGTGCCTTCGGCATCGTTTTTGCCATTACAGAGTGATCTACATGTGACCAATATGACCTAGTTGTGGCTTGATGTTGTCAAGCGCAATTCTGATAACCTTTGCCAAGACCTGGCCGTGCCAAGAACTGCCAAGTTGCTTTCTCGTTGAAAATCAAGACGGCCTCAATAATAAAAATTGAAGTCAGGCCGGGGAATAGCCGAGAGCTCAGAGTTTGGAAGCTGCAACGTCGACGCGCACTCAGAGCACTCAGCAAGGCACATATGAAGAGAGGGAGGATGATGGGAGGAGGCAAGGGAGGAGGTGAACAAGTTGTTGGATAAGATAAGATCAATGTCATGATGTTATTTCCCACGTCACGCCTTAACCCAGACTGAAGTTGGATTTTCAGTTCATCTTCTCATTCAGTAAGTGCAATAAGCCTAGGTTGTGATCAACGAATTACTGAATCATCACAGTCCATGTTCTGTACTTACTCTACTTGAAATTTATCGCAAAATTCAAAACCTCCAACGATGATGACTCGAGAATAGGCAAACTTGAACGCAGGAACTTTTCGTGGAATGTTGGAGGCTTGACTTTGAGCATATAAATTCTATAAAAATCAAAGCTCTGCCAGAAATTTCGCTATTCCTGCCCGAACTCATATCAGTTCATTCTTGTATCATTTCTTTATTCGTTTCTAACGACAATCGCGGAAACAGCGGCTGTAATCACTCACATCTTATAGAATCGAAGAAGTCACGCAAGAATCTTTCAAGACACCTTTATTCAAAGTGATTGTCAATTTCACCTTACGGCAGCGCAAAATAACATTTCGCATACGCACGGTGGTATCAACGGAATTCATCACGAAACACGTCCTCCAGACAGCGGATAGATGGGTCCTGTCCAAAGTCGACGGATGCCTGTTCTGACATTGACAGCCCATGCCATGCTTGTGACTATAACGATACGATATACATAGCCAGCCTTTTTTTCGCGTTCGCCTAACCACGTATCGTGTGGTTCCAACTCCTTCTCTCTGCTAATCACCTCGCCTGGATTTAGCCATCTCTCTTCTGCCTATTCGTGATGACATGCATGGGAGTCTACCACGCACTTGGGGGTACCGGAGTACTCTGTTTTCCACCTGCCCCTGTCTTTTCTAGGAATGACGGAACACGTCCCTTGCCCCTAGCTCATCCGAAGCCAGATGTGACATGGATGGATGGATGCGTCCGAGTCGCGTATAAAGTGCGATGGTAGGGTAGCGATCCTGGGCATTCGCTCTGCCATCGTGTAAGCATGCCGTCTATCTTCAGCACTGTGAGCTTCGGTGTGCTCTTTCTACATCCATCGGTCGGTGAACGATCATCCCAATAGCAACTTGAAGTAGGCTAACAGAGCTCTGTAGGTCTTCGTATTGGCTCAGAGCACATCATCTGTGCCTACAGTCTTACCTGGAAATTGGACTTCCCTTGGGTGTTATACGTGAGCTCCGATATTCTTCCAAAAATGTCGCAAGATAGATTCTGAAACGATATCTAGTGATGTGTCGACGTCGCGTACACTCGCTGCGACATCAACTGCCGCGGACAACATGACGATTGAAGCATGTATCAGTTTCTGTGACGGAGACAAATACAACTATGCGGGTCTGGAATTTGGCAGTACGTCGCATCTCATGAATCTTACATTGATATTGATACTCTATATTAGGAGTAAGACCTCTACTTCTTGCGATTTCAGTCATTCACCAAGGCTGATTTCTTTTTCATAATCATAGGAATGCTGTACGCTGTCTCTTCGAGCTCCATTCTTATTTATCATACTTTTTAGATTGCGACTCGACGATTCAATACCCTAGTGCACCTGCAGCCCTGAGCGAGTGTGACCTGCCATGCAGTGGAAATGCGTCTGAGTCGTGCGGAGCAGAGAACCTACTCAACATCATGTGGAACGGGAAGCCAAGCCCGATATTGATTCCCTCCATAACGGATGCCAATGGCAACAATTGGGACTATCAAGGGTGTTATACGCAAGTCTTAACCCTAATTACAGGACTTCCCATTCCTAATGCACCTTAATATGTAGCGACAGCATCAGCAACAGGACACTGCAAGCCCCCGTTAACATCCCTATAGGCGTTACAGCAGAATCTTGCGTTGCAGCTTGTCAATCTCTGGATGGGTACGTGTATGCAGGAATGGAGATCGGACGCGAATGTTGTATGTTCTTCTTCTGGTTATTCCGCTCCCCGATTGTGATCCAGTTCTTCAACAGGGTGTGATAATGCCCTTGGTGCGGCGGCACAACGTGTTTCAGACGACGACTGTCGTATGGTGTGTGATGCAAACCACACTGAATACTGTGGGAACGCAAATCGTATCGCCGTTTATCACTTTACGCCAGCAGGTGCATCTGTTGACCCACCACAGTGCCTTTCGACTGAAGTGTCAAACTTTACGTTGCTTGCGGTTTATAATAATCCTCCAATCAATGGGCCTTCTAGCGTTACACTTAAGACCATACTTGTACAATTGGTGCCGAACATTGCTTGGCTTATCCTATCTGTAAGTTTTCCGTCTTCTGATAACTTGGGTCGAACTCCATCCATCAGACTACGTCAAGTTCTGATGCTATTTAGACCTTTTAGTTTTGCTTTCTTGACTATGGGCTAATATTGATATCTTCTATGATAGGCATGCCCCACTTGTTGTACAGAGTGGACGTACTTCACAATGCAGAATTCTGTCTTCTTCCCTCAATCCCCTAATAATCCCTCATTGGACGCATCCTGCGTAAGCCCAACAGATGGAGAATCTCCCACATTTGTATCCCTGAACCCACCTTTCCCCGGGTCGCAATCCTACTGTACCGTGGTACGTCTCATGCCCATATCTTCCAATCCATCTACTGAGTCTCATTCAAACTTTCAGACAGATGTCTCGAGTCCCACTGGCAGTCCGCCCCTCTTGTCGTTTGGTGGTAAAGCAGATGCTTTCTCACTATGCACCAATTCGACCGCCAATAATAGATTGGACGTTGTGTATTCGCCAGTGACAGGACACCCTCATTACACCCTCGCCCATTGCAGCCCCATTACCATCCAGGTATTCGCTAATTAGCAGTATTCCTTTCATGCTTGTCCGTCGGTGACAATTTTGAAGGACAAAAGCTATATAAAAATATTCCAGTTAGATACTTACTTGCTCTCAATTCTCGACCTCTCTGAGATATAAACTTATTGGTATATTAAGAATGATTGATGTTATGATTATCTTCGAGTTGTTTCTCATCGATCCATCAGTTAGCATAGTAAACATAAGCTTCGTTTACAGCTCTATCCCCTGAGGAACTCCTGATCAACAGGGGCCCTCAGCAAGCTTACAATGGCTATCGATAGCTATTCTGGTGTCATAAGGGACCTAGAACTGTTTGTATAACCCCGTATATCCAGGGATCATTCCATTGCCCCGCATTCGGTCATTTCTGGATTACTGAGCCAGTTTCACTGCCAGTTATCATGTTGGTATTCGGCGACCTATCCTTAATCCTGGTTTAAACCCCTTTTTCTTTCAACCACCACCATCTCTCCTTCGATGTCTGGCCCTGTCACGCAATTCGACCCCAGAGTTAGTCCGTCTGCAAATCGGACGTTCGCGCAACAGGACAAGCTCCCGAAGTTGCCCATTCCGGAGCTTAAAGATACATGCCGACGATACCTGTGTGCTCTGGAGGGCCTACAAGATGAGCAGGAGCACTTGAAGACGAAGCAAGCGGTTCAGGAGTTTTTGGAGAACGAGGGGCCGAAGATACAAGAGAACTTGAAGAAGTGGGCTGCTACCAAAGACAGGTATGATCGACCTTCTCTTTGGCTCATTTTTATCTCTAAAGGACTGCATTAAGCTATATAGAGGATTTTTGGTGAGTGTTATCGCATATGGTAGAGGATCGAGCTGATTATATTGGGTGTAGGTATGAATCATATTTGTCACACAGCGACCCCGTTGTACTGGCTTTAAACCCTTTCTTTGTACTCGAGTGAGTGCTACCTCGCCTCAAAAGACCTTATAAAGTAATAACGGTTCCAGGAATGACCCCACGCCGGATCGCGGCCCACAGCTTCCTCGAGCTGCCTCGCTAATTATCTCATCCCTTGGGTTCGTACATGACCTTCGAGCGGGCATTCTTCAACCAGATTCGGTACGCGGGACGCCTCTTGACATGGATCAGTACAAACGACTGTTTGGGACGTCAAGGATACCAACTGAGGTCTTTCCGTTATTCCTCCCTCGAGGAGTAGCATTTGCTGATTAAGAGTTTTAGAGAGGATGTGTAATGGATACCAAAGCAAATGCAAATCATATAGTGGTTCTACGTCGCGGGCAGTTTTGTGCGTGTCATACACTTCCTCTTGATTCTCACTTTTGACTTCCTATTACTAGATTGGTTCGACGTTTTGGATGAGGACAACCTTCCGGTCCTTACAGAACGCGAAGTTCTACGAAACCTCCAAGCCATAGTATCCGATGGCGATAAGACGGACAGATCAGAAGTCGCCCGCGGAGCGATTGGCGTGTTATCGACAGAGAACAGGAAAATTTGGTCCAAACTTCGTTCGCAGCTTGCAAATGACCGTCACAACGCATCGTGTCTTCAAATTGTCGATGATGCTCTTTTCGTGGTGTGTCTTGACGACACAGCTCCGGAGAACATCGCGGATTTGTGTAGTAACTTCTTGTGTGGGACGTACGCCCTCGACAGTGGCGAACAAGTTGGGACTTGCACGAATCGCTGGTATGACAAGGTCTGTACATGTGTACCTGGGCTCTGGGGCAACTAGCTAACCACCAGCAACAGCTGCAAATCATTGTATGTGCCGATGGCGCTGCAGGCATCAATTTCGAACATACAGGTGTGGACGGTCATACCGTACTGAGGTAAGCAATATCAGCCGCCCAAAGCCCGAATTCATCTTATATCCTTCCAGGTTCGCCGCAGATATTTTCACCGAAGGCCTGATGCTCCTTGCCCGCTCCATCAACCCTTCCGCCCCTACCCTTTTCCATGCGACCCTATCCCCGCACGCCAAAGCATACAGAACTGCTGCCAACGGACGTGTGGCATCGCCATCTGCGGGGTACACAATTGATACAACTCCCAAGAAACTCGAGTGGAATATGTCGCCTGAGTTGCGCGTCGGTGTGCGTTACGCGGAGACGCGCATTAGTGCGCTTATTTGCCAGAATGAATGCGAGGCCTTGGAGTTTAAGGGGTATGGAAAGAATTTCATTACGAGCCATGGGTTCAGCCCAGATGCCTTCGTGCAGATGGCATTTCAGGCAGCGTATTATGGGCTCTACGGTATGTGTACTGGGTTTTTTAACATGGTGTTTGATGGTACTCATGACTTGTAGGACGAACGGAGTGTACGTATGAGCCAGCAATGACGAAGGCGTTTTTGCATGGTCGGACGGAGGCAATACGCACTGTACAGCCGTGGAGCGTTGAATTCACCAAGGTATGCAGACACTTCCTATTATCATCAGCCTCTGCTCAACATAAGATTAGACTTTCTACTCGGAAGCTACTGCCTCTCAGAAAGTTGCCGCGCTTCGTAAGGCTTGCGCAGGCCATGCAAAGCTGACCAAAGAGTGCAGCCAAGGCTATGGCCAGGATCGGTAGGTTTCTGTTTATCTCTTTCATCGTCCATTACCCATCACAATCATTTTTCATCTCCAGGCATCTCTATGCACTTTACTGTCTCCTTCGGCGCCAAATTACCGGAAACCTTGATCCCCACCCAAATGACCCTGCCCCCGAGCTTGCGACACAGCAGATGCCCAAGATCTTCACCGATCCGGGCTGGGAGACGCTGGGGACCAGCATCCTCTCCACGTCGAACTGTGGGAACCCTGCACTTCGCCTGTTTGGTTTTGGACCCGTCGCGGCGGATGGGTACGGAATTGGGTATATCATCAAGGAGGACATGCTTTCCATGTGCGTATGCTAGTCCCTTCCCCTCGACGCCTTTTCTATTTGCTGATGGTTTCCAGTTGCGCATCGTCGAAACATCTACAAACTCGACGGTTTCTCGATACACTCCAGGCATACCTTTTGGACATCCAACGGGTGCTTATCCAATTGCATCGCGAGGCGAACGAGCGCCCTGCGCCGTTCGTCGATCACACGGGTGTGCTACGCGACTCCAAAACGGGTCGACCTATCAATGGCAATGCCTTCGAGGACGATGCGGATATAGAGGAGGAATTTGCTACGGGTAAGGAACAGCTATGCCGTTATATGAGGAGGCTACGATTGCTGATCTATGCCTGGATATTGTAGCGGGATACTCGTTCTTTGATAGTGGTGATCTAGACTTAGTAGGTCGAAGAAAGAGAGTGCGATCGGACTTTGGTGAGCAAGTCAATGTCTTTGTGGGTTATACAGATCACTGATTGCGCTCGAATTAAGGCAAAGTTATACCATTGGCAGAATATTGAGACAAATTTGTATCAAATATTGTGTGTATGTCTATACTATAAGTAAGGGAAGCTGAATTTATAAATTGTTCTTTATCCTGTCGTAGAATGTAATTCCATGTGGGCCAGTGAATACCAGTTTGTTGCGCTTTGACTGGCTAATAATGACCGGCTAGTGATTTTCCTTACGCCCATGCAGAGGTACCGAATGAAGCTCATGCCCCGTGGTTTGCTTGAAACCTTGTCGAATAGCATCAGCAATCTGGTTGTCCTTCAATTGCTCCAGCGCCGTCTCGTTCTTTTGCTGCCCCTGTCCAAGCACATGCTCCTGTACGAAATCAATCGCTATGAAATGATCAGTCACTCCCCGAAAAGCCATAGTTTCGGACCATCTTACCTTTATCGACCAGATCCTCATTCTGCTCTCCCTTAGCCCCACCCCCGAGAACATTATTAATTTTGTCCCCAAGCGTTTGTGGCTTAGCTGGTGTATTGTCCTTCGTCACATGAGCAACTGCTTCACCAAGCTTTCCGAGTAAGCCTTCATGTTTTGGGGCCGGAGGAGGCGTTGCCGAGGATGAGTGGTTAGTAAGCGCATTGGTGATCTTGTCGAGGAGATGTTCGTCCTTGCGGGGGGTAGATGCAGAAATATTGGGCTGGGGGGATGAATACCCACTGAAAGTATTTGAAAGCTTGTCGAGCCCAGAGGCTACTAGTGTGCTAGTGTGCCCAGCTAGCACACTTTGATTATTTTCATGGGATTCTTTGGGGGCGAGATGGGCACTGGGTGCAGCGGATACGGGGTGCTCTTCTCTCAAGGCATCACCAAGTTTTTCAAGGATCGCTTGGCCATGAGCATGAGCAGGTACAGATGACGAGGTGGGTCCATTGTCGTTCAAAGAGAGTTTCTTGAGTAAATCCATTGTGATCTGTAGACACTCAGAGGCGATATTCGTAAAACAGACGTGATTTCGATGTGTGGTCAGAATGGAAGGTACCCCACATGTACAGCTTATATTGGGTTAATAAGGCTTTTCAAGAGCATTATCGATGCCATCGATGACACGTTAAGGCTTGGCTAAGAATCCTGTCGGGATGCAAACTAGTGCTGATCGCAGCGAGTTGCTCTTGTCCATCAAATGAAAGTAAGGGACCATACCAGTTACTACGATTGGGTAGATGGAACTGTAGAACACATCCTGTACGAAATGTGACACTGCTGTTTGAAGCTTTGGGCTTGATGTGTCAAAGAATATTTTCAGAAATTGCCGCTTTGAGCTGAGCGGTCTAGATAGAAGGAGATGAACATCCCTAAAAGAGGCTCAGGGGAAGTGGTGCATTGAGTTTTACTTTAAGAAACACGCAGTCTGCTGACAATTGCATTTGTTTGAAGAACACCAGGATTTTGTCTATTGCTGTGTCGACATCTATATGTTCGTCATAAAGACATATGACCTCGTATCTGTGGAGCATGTTAAGCGCCACTTTACGAGTATAATATGAGTTTCAGAGGTATAGCCTAGCAGCACAAAAGTGGCTTACTCAGTCCGTACCCTTTGTAGTACGCAAGTCTAACCGAAAGTGAACGAGCAGAACCTGAACAAACCCGTGCCATATACGTATAGGTGTTGTGCCAGCTTCAATCCATCCAGATGATCTATAAGCATTTATAGCGGCCTTTTGGTACTCCGTTGTTGTTAAATGCAGGGTTGGGATTTCACGGTCCCTGGCGTGTGCTAAAAGTGCACCAAGGAGGAGCGATGCGATACCCCTTCTTCGATGGTTGGGCGAGACAAGCATCCGGCGCAACTCTGCGTGAGAAGCACCGTTCTTGACCTTGGTACAATCTTCAAAGCATGAATATTTTAGCGCCCCATATTGTATGGGCACATACAAAATGTGAACTCACCAAGCGCAACACAACCGACGATTTCAGTGCCACTTTTGTCGGGAAGATCACATTCTGCAACCCAGAACCCATTATCGGAAGAGGGTACTAGATCCTCGCTCCCAGTCTGGGCTGGAACCATGCGATAGTACGCCGCTATATCGGCGAGGTCTTCTTTGAACCATTTATCGTAAAGATCGGTATACACCTTTGAGACAAGATGTCTGTATGTAAAAAACGAAGCCAGCGCTCCTGAAGATACGAGCGTTCCCAGGATCTTGATTGTCTGGGATTTAGAACTGAACGTCATGGACAAACCCGCCAAAGTAAAGAGGTATGCGACTTGGTTGGCTGGCTTCATCAGCGATGATTCCAGCGCAAGACGACGCGGAGATGAAGCTGGCGGAGGTTATCAAGCCCTTTGCACTTCAGCATCCCAATATGAATGACGTACGACCAGTTGACATTGCCAACAAGAATACATCACGTACTTGGTCCAAGTCCGACTTTCTGAAGCATCTGACGCGAATGTCAGCGCCCATCGTCATATACGATATTTAGATGCTGCACCGAGTTAAGAAGAGGGAAATCCATGTTCGGGATGTTCGCTAAAACCTTCAAGGAAAAAAATCTATGTAATGATGGAATGTCAAAGCAGCCGGGACAAGCTAATGTCGTTGATCGATCACTTATCGGCAGTAGTTTTCACCATGGTTGGTCCAATATACAAGGCGAAATCGATATTCTCCACATTTATTGCACACCGTATTCAGTATGCAGAGATAAGGTATCTACATTTTTACGTGATCAGGTCGTTATCATGAATAAAGAGGGGATAGAAAAGATGGGTCATAAATCATAAAACTTAATGGCTGACAACTGCATTGGGCCTCTGAGAACTAGCGAGCAGTGCCGCTGGCATGCCATATGTAGGTGTGTATCCCGCAGTGTTCGCAGCACAAGATCGAAATAGCTGTTAGAGTCAGACAGCCATGCTGTGCCGCCTCGGGTCGTCAAGAGTACCCCGCTTGCTCCCACCACTGGTCACACTCACCCCACTACCGGAGCCCCGCCGTCGAACATCAACATTGGCCCATGCATTCCCAACACCATACTCGGCATCTGCCTGTGCCCCATCACTATCCTCATCATCTAGTACAGGTCGCGACTTCTTGCGCTTGACGGAAGAGCGCTGAGGAGGCGGTGGAGAGAAAAGAGAAGCGGTAGATGAGGGACGCGATGGCGGTAGCGGGAACGACTCCGGGTTCCCATTCATCCGTAGGAGATGTTCAAGCGAAGAGCGCGCCTCTGTGTCACTGTCTGCGTCATTTCCTGTGTCCTCTGGCGGTCGGTATGTCGTGAGGATGGCTGCCGCTGATGCTCGCTTTTTCGGTGGATCAACGACGGTGCCAGGTGGAGGATCAGGTTTCCGCATTTTCCTATAAGTGCAATTGGTACGGGTAAGGAGCGTGGATGGAACGATACTTACGTGTTGAGTTTTGGTTCGGCATAGTTCACACTCTTTCTTACTCGTCGCTCTCTTCCACCCACGGGGCCTTCGCTTTCTCCGGCAGGAGTAGGGCTCGAAGATCCTCTTGATGTGGGTGCTGAATTCGTCGGTGATGCTGCGAGGAACGCCCGGGAAGGAGGTGGCGTAGGAACTATTCAGGTGACTCATCAACATTGTTCAGAGAGATATAGAGTAGGCCCACGTACCGGTGTTGTCTATTGATACAAGGGCAGCACGAGGATTAGTGACGTCTTTCAGGGGAGGCTTGCCCCCACCATCTATTTCCCCTTCTGTTCGTTCTTTCCTCTTCCGCTCTCGGGGTTTAGCGTCTTCCAGAATAAAGACCGGTTCTTCTGCAGCTTCTTGCTCTTTTCCACGACTCTTGCGACGCTCCTTCTTCGGTGGGGGTTTCTCCATATCCACATTGACTTCTATGCCTACAAGCTGATTAGCCACAACAGCCATCTCTTCTTCTTCTTCAGCCAAACCAGCTGCCCTTCGTATCGGGGAGCCGAAAGCGGGGCTTGGCACCCGGGGGACAGATAGGGCCTCTGTACCAGCATCCAATAGGCCACTCTGTCGACGGGATGGTTTTCGGGGCATAGGAAGCTTAGGCTCGCCAACTACTAAGAAATCATCGCTCGTATGTGAAGGTATGGGCGGCGGAGATGTAACTCGTGATGGTAACGGTAGCCTTGACGCAGAAAGTCGAGACCTTTTGGTCTTCTTCGCAACAGGGCTTGGTGACTTTTCCTGTTCTTGATCTGATGTTGAAGGCAATGGCTCGTCCTCTTCGTAAATACCAGGAACATTCGGTGGCCGAGAGATACGATTACCCTGGGGCGAGCTCGTTGGATCAATATTGGCGGTCGAGGGTGGTTTACAGGCGCGAGGTGGGGGCGGAGAGACGGGAACAGGCGCGGTAGAAGAGATGTTAAATGATTGTCGAAGATATCCCAGATGTTTTGTAAGATTGAGCGTCTAATGAAGGTGTGAATCGACATAAAATGCGAAAGTTCGTGACATACTGCAGCTTCAGCCTCTGCCATGATCTTTCGTGATTTTTCACGTTCACGCTTTAGTTGTGCTGCCAGCGCAATCTCCGATGCTCGCAAGCGAAGATTCTCCACATAAAGTGAAGATATTTGAGCATTTAATTCCTCGATTCGTGTACTTAGTGTAGAGTTAAGCCTGTGGAATAAATCAGTTAAAAGCCAAGTATTTGAATGATCACCTTGACTGACTTGGTTATATGTTTGTTGGCGAGCAAAAATTTCTTTTTAACTGTAATCAACACGTCAGGAGACGGGGCAATGAACACGGCACCAGAAGAACTTACAATTCTCAAATTCGAGCAGGGCATCGTTTTGCCGAGCGCCCATCGACACGCGCGACTCCCTCCTGCTCATTGTTGCCTCCGGTGACAAGGCCAACGAAAATCGGGGAAGCGAACGATGGTCGACTTGGTCAAGTTCCAATGAACAACATTGTCAACAACACGCCCTGATGTAGCATCACGTGGTCAAACGCTGTTCCTTGCTCAATTGGGTCAACGTGGCCCTCAAAGTCGTCTTGCGTATGGACATCGCCGCCGATCGCATATGCCATGGCCGTTTTGAGAGTGCTTCGACATGATATCAAACAGGGTGGTAGAAAGACCAAAACAACAATGGGAAGGATCAATCCCGCATGTCAAACGGGTATAAGCGTACGCCTCGAGGCATCGTCGTGGTGTATCAGATGAACATAGTCCATCAAACTATGACAATTCTACATAGGAGGGCTATCTATAAGATGAACACATTGCGTGGGTCCATTGGGCGGAACCGTCCATATGTAGATAACAGAGGTTTAAACTGCGGCGTAAAATCAAATTCCGTTATGATGCCACTCAAAGTTACATATGAGCGGGACATCAGAAATAAGCCTTAAGGTCATGTCTATCAGCATTATCCTTTTAATCGTTCGGAGATTACTCACTGCAGCATTAGGGGGGCTGGCGCATCCACCAATGCTACATTGGGATAACATATCAGATATTATCTCAGTTTAGATTGTAGATTACAGACTCACATGTTCAACGGCCACGACGAGAAGAAAAAGGTGTATCGTCCCGTCTCGGCACACTTGGCAGCTAGCTTCTCAAGATCGAAAAACTCGCCTACAGACAACATGTCAAAATTAGTTACAACGGAATGTATTATTTTCGAAACATACCGATAGGCATGCCCCACAACCTGTAATTATTATTAACATGAGTTTTCTTTGTAACAGTCATAAGCACGGATACTTACCCAAGCAAAGTCTAGATATGGTTGAAGAGAGAAAGGTTAGCGCCCGAATAAGTCACTGTGGCCCAAGGGCTTGACTGTATGACGATACCTGATGCATATGTGGCACCCCCTCTGGAGTGGGCCACCGCTGAAGAAACGGTACCATGTGGTCAGTGTGGACAAGGTTCGATGACGAGAGAAGTCGTCCTCACCTCTAACGCCGGCTGATCAGAGGCAATTGCCGCAAAGTGGTTGTTCCTACATAAGAACATTAGAACATGCGGCGCACGATGCACTAGTAGCATCGCCGGAAGGGGAAACTCTCAACATACCACAAGAACCGTTTCATGTCTTCTGACTGTTCAATTCCCGCGCTGTCATCGAGGTTCGTTCAGATGCACCTCCGTCGACGAGAATATACCATTATGCGTACAAGGTCTCCTCACGCGATGCAAGCGACTCCCGCTCCTCTTGAGCCACCTCGTAGTATTTCTGAATAAATCCGACTCTCAAAATGAGAATATCGCCTTGGCGGAAGGTAACGCCCTGTGCAGCTGCACATGCCTCCAGCTCCGCCACGGTGATCGCATGGGTAGTCCATGGATTGTAAGGGAGTGGGTCCTTGCCACCGTTAGTTTGATGACGCACGATATCCAGGAGCACACCACGACCACAGATGCCATGATCCGCCCAGTCTAAAGCGAGGAGTTAGATTGATAGAAAGCATGCTCCAGCAGACACATTGGCAACGGAACGTACTCTGGATTCCTAGCTTGGCCTCTGCCGGATCAATAACGTGCGGGTTTGGCATGGGTGTTACTCCCACAGGAAGGGAGAGACTCGGGGTGCTGATAAACCACATACATTAGCTGCGACACGATGACTAAGAACAGGGTAGCAATACTTGTTGTAATACATCCCATGTTCAAGGATTCCGAAGTGTCTCATTCCATCCCACTGAGTTCCCGATTGCGAGTTCTACCAGGAGGTTGGTAAATGGTGTTTAGGGATGGCTGAGGACTCACAATGTGAATAATATCATCCCGAACGACATGCGATGGTTCAAGTGTCTTGGTTTGAATTTCTGGTGTCTTGCGGTGGAACATTGGCTTGTAAAGTTCCAAATTTTAATCGCGAAGCTCCCAACCAGAAAATTCATGAGCAAACCTTGTCCGGAAAGTTCAAAGGCCTGCACCGAACAACAATCAATCATAATTCGACTTCTAGAACAAGATCAACCACTCACCAGTTCAAAGAGATCGTAACTCCCGACCTATGTAACGCGAGATTGTAAGTTTCTCATGATCCAAAAACGTTCCAAAGAATCAAAAAGCTCTACATACACAATCTCCTCCTTCGCGGCACGTTGAACAACTTTCTGCGTTAGCAGATTGACTGTCCCCAGTTGATCTTCGGGGCCCCATATGCCCCACGCGCACCCAGGCATATCCTTAAACTTGGGTAGATCATCGAACGCTGGGATCTGCGGCTCCGATGCTGCGCTAGAGTCTTCCGCAGCCTCCTTGGTTTTGGCTTCCTTTGCACTGGCACCGCCAGTTGAACCTGTACGAACGTGAGAAAACATGTTTCGGAGACGTTGAGTAGCCATGATATCCGTTTCGATAACGAAGTGGAGAGAAGGAGAGGAAGGAATGTATCATTCACATGTTCTTTTATATAGAACTCAAGACCGGCTGGCCGCCTCTCTCTTACCCGTGTGAGTAGGTCCCGAGCAGTGGGAAGGAAGGAACACCTCCCGCCTCGTGACCGCGCACCAGGTCCACAAACGCCGGCAAGGGATAAGGCAGTCGGCACGGGAAATATATCTTGCATTCCACTTCTTTCGAAAACTACACTAATGGCAACGCGCTTCTGTTCTAATACGTCCGCGGCTGTAGAAAGCTGCAGAAATAGCGGAGATCTGGAGCTAACGAATAATAAAAATACGGTAAGGACTCTCGACTAGGAAGACTCGTACACCTGCGAAGCATGGGCATGGACACCACCTAAGGTCACATCCATTATAGTATCACCACCTGACTCAACCACGCACGAACGGATGTGCAAGCGCTTCCCGAGGCGTGATGCGACGTGCCGGGTCCAGCGCAAGACATTTGTCTAACAGATCAATAAATGACACTATCAGCTTGTTTTCGTCGTCGTTCAGCTTTGTCGATGCAGGAGGCATAAGCCGTGCTCTTAGATCACGGCTCGGTTTCGCGATATGCACCTTCCTTACGACTCCCTGTAGAAACAACGTCAATTCTTTTATCAGCACCGCCAGGCATTTCAAAATGTCTCATGAAGACTTACCGCTCCTGTGACACGATCCGTCTCGACGCTCTCAAATCCTCCCATCTCGTCGAAGTAGACGTCGCCAAACTTGGCACGTTTGATCATCTTGCTATTAAATCTTCCCTTGAGTTCCATCATGAGGAGGAGCATTTGGTTATTCGAACGCCCCGGAAATAGGATCTTGCCCGTGTATAGCTCGTATAACGTACATCCAATTGACCAAATGTCCAACGCCGGATCATATGGAACACCAAGAACTGTACATGAGCGACATCAGCTATCAAGAAATGTATAACTAGGGAGAAAACGCAACTGATTTCAGGAGCACGGTAAAATCGGCTGACCAGGTAAGGCGTGATATCATTCTCAGACGCATCGGAGGCAGACCCTAAATCACAAAGCTTGATAAGAGTTTTCTGTTCGTTAACAAGAATATTATCGGGCTTGATATCGGCATGCATGATATTGGCTTTGCGAAGGTGACTTAAAGCGAGGAAAAGTTGATGAGCGTATGCGCGGACGGCACGGATGTTAAGCCCGACGTCCTTGCCGAAGCGCTTTACTACGTCACGCAGGTTCATACTGTGGCAGAAGGCTAACCTCAGTAATTGACAACAATTAACGCACGATACTGACCTCATGGCTTCGAAGACGAGGCACAGATGTCCACGATGCTCAAACGTTCGTTCTAATCGCACAATGTGTTTCTTATCCTCTGGATCTGACTGTCTTAGCTTATTGAGTATCTGGACCTCTTTGAGGCCAGCACGATACCTAAATAATTCATGTTAGCAACAAAAAAGGGGCAAGGCAGTCAGATCATACATTGACTCCTGGCATCGAACTATCTTGATAGCAACTTCTTTTCCAATTTCATTCGGTTCGCCTGAGATGACGCGAGCGCGAACGACGTTCGCAAACATGCCTTTGCCAACCGAGGAATACACCTGATACCGGCCATCTAGCTGCTCACCCAAGATGATAGTGTAATAACCTTCGGGGTCAGCAGCCGAATCGAGATTAGTTGTTACAAGGGCTGGCGCTGCCGCCAGTTTCTTTTAAACAGAAAGTCAGGACCAGTCACGTTACGGCACCCACGCAGCACTCACCACTTTCTTGACCTTCTTGACTTTTTTCGTGCTCGTCGCAACTGCAAACATATCATCGAGATCCTCTTCTTCTTCAACCTCCTCATCGTCTTCGTCTTCCTCCACATTAATGGCTTGAATATCTGGTGCGGGTTCCCGTATCCGTCGTTGCTCATCCTCCCGTCGATCTAAACTGGGGTCATAGTCCGCTGCGGAAATCTGCTCAGCACCAGCATGCTCCGTGGCAGGCACACCTTCCTCTTCGCCATTCTTTGCCAGCGCAAAGTCCTGTGGTGCAGGCGATGCAGACATCGATCCTCTTTTACCTGCAGAGCTTGTCAGAAAGGTCAAGAACACAATGAATTTAAATACGAACTTGTCGGATTAAGTGCAGAAGGGCCAGGGGTGCCAGATATACTAGGTGCACGCGTAACAGCATCAGAGACGTTAGAAGAAGGGGGAGGCGGCTGGACCGCACTGCTAGGACTCGGGGTGGCGTCTACACTCGCCACGCCCTGATACTTTGCGCGAATAGCTTCACGCTTTGCGCGTCGTGCAGCTATAAGATCTTCGACTGGTGGTGGTGATGGCGGAAGGTCGAGCTCAAGGTCCATTTCAACTAGTGGAGGAGCAGCTGGAGGTGGGGGACTGCGTCGCGGCGACGCGCGCCGCGGTGGGCTTCTATGAGTTCGACATAAGCAATATATTTAACGAAAGTGAGATAACATACTCTCTACGGTCACGTCGAGGTGAACTTTGAAAGTTTCAGCAAAATTATAACTCAGATTAACGCAAGACATACTCTTTATGCTTGTATCTATCAAGGTCGTCAGTTGGGTTCAAAATAGTCATGGACGGTACTTACTCAGTATGCGAGGGCGATATTCTACAATAGTGAATCGATAAAGTGCATTAAGTCGAATGAAACCAACACTTACTCGCCTTCTTCTCTCGAGGCCGACCTGCGCCGTTCTTGATGACTTCGTTCCCGGTCGCGCTCCTCTCTCCTTCCACGGTCCCGTCTGTTGTAGTCATCTCTCCTGCGGTCGTCATACCTGCTTGTTGGTTTGTCTGCGCCACCTTTTCCGGCATTAGGCCTTCTTTCGGAGGATTTCAGATGCACATCGCGCCAGTCCTTTACGTCCTCCCTTGCTCGCTTATTTGAGTCGTAATCCGCTCCATCCCACGACCGCTTGTGTCCTGAGTTCGCGTTAGTCATGTTTAAGAGTGATATTGGGTTTACGGGGCACCGCACGATAAAAAAAAGAGGAAAGACGAGATGGTGGTCAGTGGAAGCTGACTGGTGTTTACGGTTGTTGTTGTCCATAGTCCGCAATCCCCATTTGAGGCACAGCCACTTTCAGGTTGCATTGTTGTACATACTTGGGAAGAAATAATTCTGCAAGGCTTTCCAAGGTGACTCTCCGAGTCGGATTCTAAGCTATTCTTGAATGCGAGCTTGGAGATAGAATACCAGCTATAAGGGCCGAACATCAATGGCACGGACTCGGCAGATGTGCTGGCTTTAAAATTACGCTGACCCGTGTGTCATGCCGAAAGAAGGTAGGGAGATCTCTCAGAGCACGGGAGAGATTGTGCTATCGCCTCTGTATTTCTCTTTTTCATAAACTCACTTCATCTGTATAGCTTCGCACAGTGTCTCTTGTTAAAACATTTGGCAGGGCCAAGGTAGCCTGCATGGCGTGGTAAGTACCAATTCTTACGTGACTGATCGGTCAAGTGATCTCAGAGTTGTGGAGACAGTTCTGAAATCAACCTTCGAAAAACGCTTATGACCCGAGGGGACCTGAAGGGACGTTCTTACGTTGCCCAACTACGCTGCATATTCGCAACCCCCACTTCCACTTCTGCAGTTCACGATATACTTGAATGTCGTTCAACGCTTCAGAAACGGAGCCTTTGCTATCCAGGCAAGCCTCGAAGAACAATGGCCAGGTAACCCATAGGCAGGCTCGAGTAGGACCGTTGGAGATATCGAGATCGACTCGTTATGGAATTCTGGCAGGGATGTGGTCTGCAACTTTTCTGTCGGTGAGATCCAGTGTACTGTGACATTGTCATGACGTATTTAACAGCTTAACCATAGTCTTTGAATGGTATTTTTCTATCCCTCTAATTTCTGAGTCATATCTCAATGACAGTTCACTAGCAACACTTGTTCCTACGAGTGAGTCCGTTATACGAGTGACCGTTCTCACAAAAGTATTCATGAGCCGTAGTGTTACCGTCAATATCGTCGGAATTCCAAAAGTTTAACCAAGCAAGTTGGCTTGGAACAGCGTATGAATTTCCTTCAGAGCCGGCTTGTTTTGCACTGACTCTAACCTTGACAGGTATCTGCTTGCGACGTGTACGTTCACTCCCCTCTACGGTCGACTGTGCAACGTTCTGGGCCGAAAGGGTGCAAGTCAGGTGGCATTAATGTTCACAATGCTCGGAGTCCTCGGTTGTGGACTTTCTAGCAGCATGGAGATGCTGATAATCTCACGCTTTGTATGTTTCCTCTTGTTGCGTATAACATATCAAACTGAAATATGACTAGTTGTCAGGAATAGGCGGAGGCGGACTGCTAACAGTAGGCTCGTGAGTCCGAAGGTTCCGTGAAAGACTAATAATGTTCTCAAATATCCCTTCCATGCAGAATCACTGTTAGCGACATGTACAGCATGCGGGTAAGGATCGTCTAGTAGAACCTGGCCTTCAAGTCATACTCAAGGATGCTCAGAACAGAGGCTTGGCTCAAGGCATGACCAGTGTTTTCAACGGAGTAAGCACCTTGCTTGCACGTTCCAATTTCGGTTAAACCTTTTTATATAGCTGGGAATGGGCCTTGGTGGCCCTGTAGGAGGGCTGGTGAACGATTGGTATGCCTTCGTTGTGCGCTTGCATACTCGTAACTGACCATCCACTTATTTGTAGGCTTGGCTGGAGATGGGCATTCCTCATCCAGATGCCAATGTTCCTGGTCTCCTTTGCGTTGACATTTCACTTTCACCATTACGTCACGCCAGTAAGTACCTTGCAATAGTTATGTGGTCCTCATGTGAACGTATCACAGGGAAAAGGTAGAAGTACCAAAGAAATCTTGAAACGGATCGATTACGGCGGATCCGCTGCTCTCCTGTTTACGGTTCGTGATACAAACCATCATGGCTGGTTTCCTCGTTTCAACGTGGCCCGTTCTGCTAGGTTGGCGCACTCCTCGTCTTGCTCAGTTCTAGATATAATGAAGGATTACCGGTGAGATCATCGACACCACATATCGATGAGGAGGGATCTACCAGAGACATTCTGACGTGACATTCGCAGTGGTCGGACCCCACCGTCGTCGCTTCCATCATCATCGCATCTGCCGGTCTCATCATATTCCTACTCGTCGAACTCTACATCGCCCAAGAACCCGTCCTGGCCCCCTCGCTTCTCAACCAAAAGATCCCCGTCCTCGTCGGCTGTTCCAACTTCCTCGTTGCGATGTGCAACTTTTCCGTGAACTACTTCTACCCAATGTGGTTCCAGACCGTTATGTCAACGAGCGCCGCCACCGCTGGTAAGTTCTCCCTCCACCGCGGGTCGCTGAGCTCGTAACGAAATTGGTTTTACAGGATTGCATTTGGTCCCCAACAGCCTTTCGATGTCTCTGGGTTCGGTCTTTGCGGGGTACATGATGCACCGCACTGGGAAATACAAGACTATCAATTTGACTTTTGGGTGGTTCCCTTTCATCGGAGCGTCTCTCGTGGCGTCTCTGAACAGGGACTCCCCGCCTTTGCTCGCATGGTTCGGTATCGTACGTGATAGATTTCTTTTCAGCGCCTCTGAACCGATTGATGAACTATTTCCAGGCGCCTCTTGGTTTCGGCAATGCTGTAGTTCTTCAAACCATGCTTAGTAAGGCTTATATCGAATATGCATCAGGATGTTGTTACTAACCGAATACAATGCAATCAGTTGCACTTCTCGTCAATCTCCCAGGTATGTTATCGCCGCAATACCGAGATTTCACTCAGCATTGAACTGTAACGTCGGTAGAATCGCAAATGGCCGTTGGTACTGGCTTCGGACAACTTTTCCGCGGAATCGGTTAGTCCAATCGCTTCGATGTTTGGCGCAAGGATACGAACACCCACATTCCGTTTTTTTTCTTTCATTTTTACATAGGTCAAGTCGGTGGTGTCGCAGTATCATCAGCTATATTCCAATCAAAATTGGACACGGAACTCCGCCGTCGCATTACAGGACCTAATGCAGAAGAAGTGCGTTCGCGTCTATCTATGCATATAACCAACCCTCTCTAGGAATCAAACTGACTCCTGTGTTATCTGTACACGTGCGCACTCCCGCCTAGATGATCATGAAGATCCGGCACTCGTCTCAACTCGTGTCTTCTCTCCCTCGTGACCTTCAAAGGATTGCACGAGACTCGTACGAAGTTAGTTTAAAGTTGGTCTTCCTTTTCTCCGCATGTTCGACGCTGCTCGCGTTCCTCGTTCGCGCTCCGGTTAGTGTTTATTTATTCTATGCCACTCACTCCATTCTGCCTGCCAGCACTAGCCTTTCTTTTTCTTCCCTCCATATGGCTAAAAATGTGCTCGTAGATCCCCGATAGGAATCTGGACGACCGCGTAAAGGGTACAGGTGACGAATCAGATAATACAACACCCTCAGCCTCGGGATCTACTACTCCGCGGGAACCTCAAGTTGTCGGAGGCGAAAGGACAGGTCCTGAAGAGCCCCAGCCCCAGCCACAGCCACAGCCCCAGCCTGAGCCTGAGCCTGTGGGAGTGGGCGCTCCCAAACGCCAGAGGCGTCGCAGACTTTCGACGTACGAGTCAGCGGATGGAGGGATGGATCCAGAAGGAGACGAATTGGCAACCCCAACACCACGGGCTCGGACCCCCTCTAACTCGAAGCATGTTGTTGTTGTTTGATGATCGTAGGTCTATCTAGATGTGTTTCTTAAATATATTTGTTTTTAAAAACCGACTTATATCTAGAAATCCTATCTCATGGAAGACTCAAATGCTTAATAAGTTTTTCACTAGGGATTCGTGGCAGGAATATCTGCAACTTGGTTCAAACAAGTGATCTGTAGGTATAACATCCTCCTGAGGCATTGATACCTATCAAATGCATTCTGCCACTTAGCTTGAATACAATATGCAGATGTCTAATACTATTGACACATATAAATGAATCTTCAAGTGAACTGACCTAGTGAGAAAACAAACTTGAAAATGTTCCAGGCATTGCAAATGCTTATTTCTTTTCTACTCCACTCTTGTATACTGTTGATAACAGCATAATAAAATTTACAGCAAGTACAATCATTCATACTTAGTGTTCACATAAGCATAGCAAATAAACCTCTACTTGAAGTCACAAGATGTAAGTTATCTGTAAGGGCAACCTCTGGGAGCTGTGGCACAGGAGTCCTCATTATATGAAAGCTCTTTCCAGTAGTGCATAGCATCTCACAGCTTAGCACAGCATTCACAGCCTTGGACAGCCTTAGAGTGAGTTCTCTTAGGGTTTCCACTTCACTTAGTGTGAACACTTGAGATTTCTTGTTTCAACTCTTGTTCTCTGTCCTCTCTCTGCTTCTATCTCTATTTCTGCCTCTGCCTCTGCCTCTGTTTCTGTCTCTACTCCTCTGCCTTCTCACTCAGTTTGATCTTGTGAGAGCCTGCTGCATCATTGTGTAGTGTTGCCCTAACATATGGGTTTGGTACCCTTACCCACACAGGTTGAGTCATTGATATCCATACTCAGACCTGTACCTATAGATGGTTTGGTGCTTTATCTGTCAATTAGTGAAACAGTAATACTAAAATATAGGTACACATTAGATTTGTGAAAAAGCAGTCAGTAAAGTGCATCCAATGTAGTGTTTTAATGGCTCTGGCTTGAAGCCCAAGCTAGCCCCAAGCTGAGCCAGGGGCCAGCTATCCTCAGAAAGCAGTGCTCAAGTAGCAATAGAATTGTGGGCATGCTTGAGGCCTGTAGTGGGGTGGAAACAAGAAGCCAAAGTCCAATGATCTAGTGTTTATCAAAAATGGAAACCTTTCTCACATAATATCTGTACTCATACCCAAACCTGCTATACCTGTAGGTAACTCATACCCATGGTTGGTGGATATGGGTATGTGCAGGTATAAATATGGGTCAAGTGCTTGGTACTCAAGGGTTACTCAGGCTATTCCCTAAGGAAGGCACCCTGAGGAGCCCTCTTCCCTCAAAAGATTGAAACAAAGTGTTTATTTGCTCTTGACTCAGACATCAATGATGTAATTTGGCAGGATGTGGGCCTTGTTGGAGAGAATGAAGATACAACATCTCTGCTCTGGCTTTCAAACAAGAAGGCACATAGGGGAAATATGTGCACTGCTGGAATATGAGAGATGCTTAGAGGAGGAGGATTGACTTCATCAAGAGTACCAAAACATGATGTATCGGATAAACATAATCCATCAAGCTATGCCAATGGTACCACAGGAGAGCTACCTATATTACAAGTATGAACAGTTTGCATGTGTCTACTTTGGAGCAGAACATTAACCAGGCAGGTAAGGACATAAAATCAAATACTTATGATGCCACTCCAAGTTACACATAAGCGGCATGATCAGAAATAAGCCTTTAAGACCATGTCTATCAGCATTATCTTTTCAATTGTTCTGAGATTACTAACAGCAGCATTAGGGGGGCTGGCGCAACCACCAATGCTACATTGGAATGACATATCAGACATTATCTGAGTTTAGAATCGCAGATTACAGGCTCACATGTTTAACGGCCACGATGAGAAGAAAAAGGTGTATCGTCGCGTCTCGGCACATTTGGCAGCTAGCTTCTCAAGATCGAACAACTCGCCTATGGAAGACAATAAAAGAAAAGATACTAAGATTGAGCCTTGGTTAATATTATTGTCGAAACATACCAATAGGCATGCCCCACAACCTGTCATTATTATTGATATCAGTTTTCTTTGTAAGAGTCACAAGCCCAGGTACTGACCCAAGCAAAGTCTAAATGCGTTGAAGAGAAATCAGCACCAGAATAAGGCACCGTGGCCCAAGGGCTGGACTACGTAATTCTACCTGATGCATATGTGGCACCCCCTCTGGAGTGGGCCACCGCTGAAAAAAAGGGTACCAAGTAGTCAGTATAGACGGGCTTTGATGACGAGAAGTCGTCCCCACCTCTAACGATGGCTGATCAGAGGCAATTGCCGCAAAGTGGTTGTTCCTAGGACATGCATGATGAATAGGCCCATTGTGCGCACGAGCACCGCCAGAAGAGAAAACTCTCAACATACCACAAGAACCGTTTCATGTCTTCTGACTGCTCAATTCCCGCGCTGTCATCGTCGAAGGTTCGTTCAGATGCACCTGCGCAAACAAGAATACACGTACAAGGTCTCTGGGCGCGCAGCAAGCGAATCCCGCTCCTCTTGAGCCACAGCATAGTATTTCTGAATAAATCCGACTCTCAAAATGAGAATATCGCCTGAGTGGAAGGTGACGCCCTGTGCAGCTGCACATGCCTCCAGCTCCGCCACGGTGATCGCGTGGGTAGTCCATGGATTGTAAGGGAGTGGGTCCTTGCCACCGTTAGTTTGATGACGCACGATATCCAGGAGCACACCACGACCACAGATGCCGTGATCTGCCCAGTCTAAAGAGCGAGGAGTGATATTAATAACGAGCATATTTTGGTAGACACGGGACATGCTCTGGATTCCTAGCTTCGCCTCGGCAGGATCGATCGCTTGCGGGTTCGGAATGGGTGCGACTCCTACAGGAAGGGAGATGCTCGGGGTGCTGATGAACCACATACATTAGCTGTGCCACGATAGCTAGAAACAAGGCCGCAATACTTGTTGTAGTACATCCCATGCTCAAGGATCCCGAAATGCCTCATCCCATCCCATTGAGTTCCCGATTGCGTATTCTACGATAATGTTGGCAAATGGTTTTTGAAATGCTGAGGACTCACAATATGGATAATATCATCCCGGCGGATATGTGTTGGTTCACGTATGAGGGTTTTAACCTCTGGTGTCTTACGATGGAACATCGGCTTTCATATTTAGTTCCCAATGTCAGTCACGCAGTTCCTACTGACAAGAAATATTCACGAGAAAACCTTCTCTGGGAAGTTCAAGGGCCTGTACCGAACGATTATTAATCGTCGAATTGTCTTCATGGACAAGATTGACCACGTACCAGTTCAATGAGATCGTAATTCCTGACCTACGACGTGGAATTGTGAGTTTCTTATGCAGCAAAACATTCCAAAGGATCAAAAGCTTCACATACACAATCTCCTGCTTCGCGGCGCGCTGAACGACTTTCTCTGTGAGCAGATTAACAGTCCCCAGCTGATCATCCGGACCCCATACGCCCCACGCGCACCCAGGCATATCCTTAAACTTGGGTAAATCATCAAAAGCTGGGATCTGCGGCTCCGTTGCCGCACTTGAGCTAGCATCATTGGTCTTTTGTTCCTTTGCACCGCCGCCAGTTGAACCTGTACGGAAGTGAGTAAAGATATTTCGAAGACGTTGAGTAGCCATAGTATCTGCTTCGTTGACGAAGAGGGGAAGGAAAGGAAGAATGTATGATTCACATGTTCTTATAGGAGGGCTGACTTAGCCGTGTGTATGTAGGAGGAGTGGGAAGTTGGAACGTCGTTAAGGATGAAAAAGTTCTCACCTTCGAATGGGGTCACATGGCGGCGATGTGGTTCAAACGAATCATCATGTTAACCACTAGCATCCTCCTATGGGATCCTCGACTACCCAATGTGTTCTGCTGCTTCATTACTATACGCTGATGTCTGGTACATGGCCTAATCCTTGGCGCGCTTTGATGAAATCTTGGGAGTGGACTGTGAATTCTCTGAGAGAACAGACTTGACTTGATAATGTTCCAGGCAACAATAATATTTCCTTCCAACGTACCACTGCATCACCTCCATATACCGCTGCAGCGTACGGCAAACAAAAATATACCACCACGCAATTATACCCATAGCAGCAACTTGTTTCGATCAAGTGACCTCTGGGTGACAATTTGCAAGACTGAGCTTGATTAAATCCTTATGGGCCCCGCACGCTTCCATCTGCGTCATGCTGCTATACCACACAGTGTCCAGTGCCGCATTGCGTGACGGATAATAGATGCTGTCCCACGTAAGTATTTTCCTGTTATTAACATCTATCCCGAGCAATATCAAGATTTCTAAATCCCTTCAACATACATAAGCACGCCCGACTCGTATGCTTTTACTGTGGTTTTCGGTTCCAGAATACACTGAACAGTTCAGGATATCTTCGAGTATATACGTCTGCTTCGATCGATATCGGGGGAAGGGAGGGGGGTCTGCCCAAAACTTGAACCTATGTTTCAACTTCTAATTGCAGCAACTTGTTTCGGTCAAGTGACCTCGGGGCGGACATTTCCCAGAGCCACCCCCACCGGGAATATGGGCCCCGCACGCTGCCATCTGTGCCATACTGCTATATCATACGATGAATTACACTGGCCTGTTGACAGTGGGTAGACTGTACATAAGTGTTTAAGTGTTTTCCTCAGTACTGCTGATTCAGAGTCGCTGATAATGTTAGACCCACCCTGTGACTAGCATCACCCAGTCCCTCCACCACTGGTGAGTGCGGATTCCACTGCACATGTATCTTACATTCATCTGCACAGTCATGACAAAAATCTGAACCTCTTCTAGCGACACTCGCCGCAACTTGTTCCGATGAAGTGACCTCGGGGTGCATCACCAGGGTTTATGCTATGGACCCCGCGCACTCCCAGATACGCCATGCTGCTATTTGGTTCCATGCTATTCGACGTTGTGTTGTGCCCCTTTACGCCTGCATGGTTTTCGCGTCGAATTTTAGTTGCCGTTGTTCATCGTATCGTGTATGACACACATGCACTGCATCGATAGCGACCACCCGCACTGAATTGGAAAGTGTATCAACCCAGAACTATATCGAGCTCGAGTTTTAGCTGTATATCGATACCAATTGTGGACATCACTTGAATGCCATGGCGCCAAAGACAAAAATTCAATTATCCCCCAACGCGCACTGTGTATAGAACATTCCAAGACATCAATTTCCAAGCCTATGTAGTACAATGCAATGCAACGAGCTCGAGGATACCCGACAAGGAGTGGAGCCAGCATCAAAGTACAATGCACCTTTTTCCCGATATATACAAAGACACGAAGACGAAGACCAAAATAAAAACGCACCAGCGCTGCGCATACTGTTGGCATTGTATTTTAACGACAACAATGCTGAACTGAAGCGCTGACGATCGATGTTGGTTTCAAGGTCTTCTTCTCCTATGGCAGGCGCCATGACCATATGTGTACGTTAGGCCCGGTGGTCACGCGACGCCACATAACCACAAGTTGTATCGTGCAGTGCTCAAGGTACCCATTGTTGCTGCCGGTAACAATGCTGGCACCGTGCGGCTGTATCGCTGAATGTTACCGTCGAGGCATACAGTACCTACCAACCTTTAAATACCGAGGAGCCAAGCCGACATATGGATATGCATGATGAGATTAAACAATTACGAGAAAATGCAAGTATGAGGATTTGGGGATCGTTAACATACTAGACACCGGATACCACTGGTAGCTGACCGAGACCAATTCAAAGATGTATGATGCATATCAGTGATAAGTAATATGTGTAATGACGGGTCGGAGGGTGGTTGGAGATGGACTAAGATCTCAATGGCAATTGAATGTACGGCATCGGCAGTAGCACTCACTGCCGGGGAGGTGTATACACCGATGATCCACGAGGTAATGTACTTTATTTCCTTTGTGTGAAAGCTTATACGTGTAACTGATATCGATAAGTATGCTAAGGCTTAGGCCGGTCGGACGACGAGATGATCAAGTCACATAACTGGAGTAATCCATTCATTCAAATTTAAATGCAATGTTTGATTTGCGGATCTGCATCTTTACTTCAGAGTGCAATGAAGTTAGGCTTGAGCTTCAGCACTGCCGGCGTCGAACCGTGGAATGGCAGTTACGTTGAACATTGAAAACGCAGAGGCTAGAGCCCAAGGTCAAGTCCCGTGCCCAACTAAGTGTCGGTGCATCGATGTCGATGAATCTTCAAAGACGAAGATCCGGGTGGGCTGCAGGCTATACAGGATCCTGGCAGTGAGCACAAACAGACCAAGTCCAGAAGTCCAGAAGTCATCGAAAAAAGAATAAGATTCAGAAGAACGAGGGCCTGATACATTCTGGCTTTGGCCGGGGCCGGTCGGAGGCTGTGCAGCTCTAGAGATGAAGCGCTGTGACTGCAGCTGTCCAATCACCAGTGCCCATGTCTGGAATTCTCAGCGGCGGCCTCAATTTTCGATGCTGTGCAAGAGCCATTGAATGTTCCGTGAAAGCATCAAGCAGACTTGATAACGTGAACGTGTTGAATTCGAAGTTCAAATGTTCACGAATTGAATACTGAATCGGATGGGATGGGATGGGATGGGAATCGTTATGGCACACGCCCGAGTCATTGACAGGCAGACAATGAATGTGCATCGTGGGTTCACCGATGTGGTCACAGTTATGCATGTTTTAATTCTGATCAGGACATGTACAGGAGTATACAGAAGTTCGAGAGGACAATGAGGAATTTTGGTTACGAGATGCCAGCGCGCTGGACAAACAATGGCCAATTTGTTTGGTTGACATGATTGAGAATGAGAAGAGAAGCTGTTGGCGTTAGGAGTAGTATCGATGACGACATTAATAGAACAGCTAACGACGAGTTGTCTTGGGAGTTGCGCGTTGCGGTGGAGCACAATGAGCCTCAGTATGCATCGATCGATGTATTGAGAAGAATGTTGAAGATACAGTATGATATCATCACATTCAACTGTAGAATGATTCACAGAACAAGAGATTGAGAGGTCATCCGGGAATGAAAGGGATCCGGCCGCAATGCGGTGTTATCATCCATGCGTGCGCTGTTGTTACCAAATGTTGACTTGTATACACATGTAGCTAATTGAGGAATAGACGTTTTCGTGAGTTGATGTGGCAACACAGTAACAACAAGAGAGATCTGACATTTGGCAGTTTTGGGATCACCAAGATCGCAGATCGTCGAAGAGGTGGTCAGCTGATGTTCCTCCGAGAGCGGATGGGTACCATATAAGTAATGGCCGTGGTCAGCAGGGGCTGCGCATGGGGCCACGCGGTGTTTTGAAAATTTTCGAAAAACTCCTACGAAAGTAGAATCCAGAGAGAGAGCTGAAGAGGGTCGATTTGGAAAGGGTTGAGAATTCGAAATTGCCTGGGTTTAGAAGATGATGGCTGCAGCTAAAGACAATGCCTGCGAAGCGTGATAGACGGGAGGGTTGAAGTATAATAGGCGACAATTATGGGAGGAGATTCAGCAAACTTGGACAAGGACTGGCCATGTCGGGAATATTCTGGAAGGACAAGCAGTGTTGTTGTATGATACCAAATGGAGAATGATGGCGGGGTCGGACACGTGGATATAATCAGCCCTGAGACGGGATATTGTTCAGTCGTTGTTATAAAACCTGGCCATATCACTGCATTCTCCTGGCTAACCTTGTATCAATCCATCCTCGCTAATAATGTCTCATTATATCCGTACCATCCACACCGACTACACCTCCCGCGTCGCACCGGCCTCCACCACCGCCGCCGCCCATCTCGCCGCCTATCCTTCCAGCAAGTATCCTCCAGGTCTCGGCCCTTCCGACTGGCGCACCTACTCATCCCCAGCCTCTGGTGCTCAACCAGCGTACACACGGCGAAACCGGCGCTCACCCGCCCCCTCTTACCGCTCTCCCCATTCAGCCCCCGCTCGTCGCGGCGCCCCTCCCCCCCCTCCATCATCCGTTATCCGCACCTCCTACGTCAAATTCGATCCCTTCTCAGACGACGACCCTCTAGGCCCACCTTCCTCATACCCTGTCAAGCTCCACCATCACTTTGAAACCGCATCTCGTGATTCCTCCCCAGTTTTATATCGCACTCCGTCCAAATCGTACAACGCACCCACATTCACATTGCATGTGCCTTCCACTCCTCCGTCACCACCGCCCCAACCCCAACCGCAGCAGAAGCCTTTCGATCCTAATGCACGGTCGAGGCTAGTTGCGGGGATACTCCTCAATCGGGTGCATGCAGTTGGAAAACCCATGCGCAGGAGGAGCATCGACGGGCCTAAGGAGTACGTGAAAAGCGGGCTGTCGAGCGTCGTTTCGGTGGAGGCATAGACCTAGATCTAGAGGGTTTTCTTTGCGGCTTAGATGGTGCATGGTTACGGTGTGCTCGGTGCGGTGCGGTGTTAATCTCCCCGACAAAAAGCTTCTCTGTTTTCTTGTCTCTTCCTTCCCCCTCTTCAGTCTCGCATTATGTCTCTCTCTTGACAAAATCTGACTACTCGACTTGGCCCACTCGCTCGTTCATCTTTCCCATCCCGAAATTTTCCATCCCACCACCCTTTGTTTGGGCCTCAGCGTAACATATTCATCATCTACCATCCAACTTGACGACCCCTCGACGCTCTTTCTATCAACTGGTTTATTTTACATTATTTTATCACATACAATGACATACCATCCCCTCAAGTTTTCTTTCGGTCAGTACTACTTCATCAGTACTCAGTATACAATCGTACAATTATATTCAAGTCTCGGTAGCAATCTTTGTACAATTAGCTAGCTCATGTAATGGTACCTTCAGTTGTCAATCTTCAATCGCTCGTTGCTCCTTTCTTCCTAAGTTCCTACGCTGTGCTGTGCATTCCTCTGATCCCCAACGAACTTGAGAGCCTGGACCATATGCATCGGCCTGCGGCTTATCGCGCCGAAACCTGGCTCCGACCGAGCGCATGACGTCACTTTATATTCCATCTCAATATGTAATCAATTGAGGTCGCGTGTCTCCGCTGTCAATTTGTCACCCCTTTGTTGCCAAAACAAATCAAACAAACATCAAACTCACAGGGACTGCCCCTGGCCAGTGGCTAATCAGTGATAGTGAAGAGGGTCCGTGCCACTGATTGATGAAGGGGGGCTTCAAAGTTCTAGTCGTTTTTCGAGAACAAGTTGGGAAGAACACTAATGTTAGGTATGATCTTGTATGTTTATGGTGAGGAAGGTGAATGTGCGCCACTAATTCATGCGAAACGGTAAAACTGTGTAGTAGCAGCAGGCCAGGTGATTCAGTAGGCTAAGGTACAGAGTGGATCCCGGTGGATCCACTGTGTACCCGCCCTGTATCTAATACGGAGGTAAATTGATTATAATTACATGCTACGTCATCGACTCCTTGAATTCAGGAAGAGGCCGAAGGCTACCGAGTCTGAGTTCGAGTGTGAGATGAGGTAGGCATGTATGCACACTACCACGCGTTACACAGACAAGACGTAGCGGTTGTGGATCATAGGTGCAGGCAAAACATATGCTTATGCAGCACATCCCTACCCTCAAACAAATGCAGGGCCGGAAATGTGACGGAAGAATTGGATTTAAAGGCTGAAGGGAGCCATCAGGATTCAGGATAGCGCGCGCCGCTGTGCACGTGTGGAATGGAAAACATACCCATATGCAGTGCAGGGCGTAAAAAACATACGCGTTGACTCTCGTGGCCCACGCATGCATCATACATGTAGGAGTGATTAGTATTTACGTGTCCACGCTGCAGATCACAACAATGTAACTTGAATGAACAACGTATGATATGAATGCCCATGCGCGCGCGCCTCGCATGTACATGCATCCATATGCGTCCGATGATAACGCGGACAACCGAGGCATACGCGTATATCCAACAATGGGCCCTAGTCGGCGAGTCGAGTCGTCTCGTCTCGTATGGCATGATATCCATGCAAGAGTCGCAACAATGCATTTGCATTGTCCCGGAACTCACGCCTCGAGAGCTAATCGTTCGCAAACCCTAGTAACTAGAGTAGGCGCAAGCTTTTTTCCATTCACATTAGTATTCTGAATTCAGCGTGACTCGATTCATATTATTTACAGTGCACATCTATCACAAGCAACTACTATCACAAGCAACTAAGCATGTAAGCAAATAAGCACGGTAGGGCACGGGAACAGAGCACTGAAGTCTGATAGAGCCAGCGACGAGACATGAAATGAGTGACAGTCTAGGATGGGATGACATCGGAGCGCGCTAGGCAGAAAGTCGGAAGTCCAAGAAGAGCCTGGGTGATGCCTCGATGTTTGCCGACAGGGTGACGTGGACTGAACAAGACGTTCTAACGCCTGTGCATGCAATTTGTTAGATTATCTCCAGGTCATCGCCTCACTATAAGCGTATACGCAACGGAGAAAAAAAGGATCGAAGCCTCGTTGATAAGCATCGCCATAGCCATCGTCATCGGCCGAGGTTAAGATGGAGTGGGGGCCAGGATGGAAATCACAGACTCGGCCAAAATCGCATAGAGTAAGTGCAGTAAGAGTGCTGTATGGCGGCGTGATCGCCAGACCAGTTTCATCATGCGACAGGTGATGGCGCAAGCATACTGGTACAATCCAATAGACACTCGTCGAACCTTACCAGACCTTGCCCAGTGGTCAACCGGTCATAGACCCTGAGGATGCATATGATAATCATATGACAGCTACATTCCGACTCCCGAGCCCGACGTGGCGCATTCCGAGTGGTTCCGGCGCCTATGGAACCGGATGGAACCCGAAGGCTGACGCTCCCGTTCCGTTAACGTCAGCACCGAGTGGATGAATCCGCGGATCTGGAGTATCCAATGAGATCTGGTCTTTCAACGACGTCAGCCACCAGCGATCGTCAGTGCGGATTTCATTTGCGGTTTCATGGATTCCGAGGCGCGGAACCAAGAACAACAACGTATCGCGGGGCCGTGTCTATATCGTAGGCTAGTCAAAGTGATGGAGGTGTATAGTTGACCGTGAGGATGCCGTGAATACTCTTGAGAAACTGCGGATTTCGAAATGACGATGTGTCTCACGGATCACAAGTACGTTCATCTTATTGGGTATGGATCCAGTTGAAAAGTGTGTTTGGAATTAACTGCACGTTCCAAAAACGTGGCGCATTCCGAGAGGTTCCAGCGCCTAATCATCTATGTAAAGCTAACTTGAACGTCCTTGAGTGGATAAATCCGCGGAGTCTCCGATGGAATTTGCAGCGTGCAGCGATACATAAGCTCAGAGAGAAAGTGCGTATTTTCGGGTCCTCTTTGTTTGTGTACTGTGAACAAATGCTGGCCCAATAGAAACGGGGAAGCTCACTAAGGGAGAGGGGAAAGTGCATTGATATAGCTAGAGAGCATGGCATGCGTCCCGACCGTAAATGTCTCAAAATAAGATGCAACATGCAGATCAGCAAGGTAAGAAAGTAGGCGGGGAGAGATCCAAGTGGTCCGTTTACGCTATCCTCCCTGTCGACACTCCCTCCCAGTCGACACCCTCCCAATCGACATACCAAAGATCGTGTGGATAGTAGCGTAATCCTGTCCGACGCAAGAAAACATCAAAGGCTCTAGAAAGCACATCTGCAATAACAGGCTGCGCATGTCCCTGGCCTTGTGGAGTGGGCCTCAACATGCTTTTAAGCCCATGCTTCCTTATCTCTTCCAGAAGAAGAAAGTCGGGAGAATCATAGACTGTCAAAAAGTCCCCTCTATGAAATGCTATCTGCTTCGCAGGATTAGTGCGCAGCTGTATCTCGAGAAGAGGACGCATGAGACCGAGAATATCCGCCGCTAGAAGAATGACGAGAACGGACTCGTCTTCTCCAGCGATATTGGAAAAGAGGCGAAGGAAGCTGGGGACTGCTTTGAAGGGAAAGTCGTTGTCGTCTGATGGAAGGAAGAAAAATCTGGATTCGGGAGTGTGAAGGTATCTATAAAGCGAGTTATCTCCGGCGCACATACCATACAAAGTGATTGCTTCACCTACATTAAATGAGATAGATCAAGCATAATTTGCGAGACGAGTTTCACGCTCTGCTCAGGCGATGTCGATAAGAGGTGGGCCCGAACAATATTTTGAACTTGTGATGTCTCGCGTGCCCAGGTCTTGTGCAGTAATCGCAGGGAACGTATCCTGACCTCTGTGTCTCGACTTTCGGACCTATACGTATCAAATTTCAATGCGTATAGCATAAGGCTGCTCAAGAGACTCAAAATCTTACCCAGCAAGTTCAAGAGAGTCCAGACAAATGTCATGTATCATCGGTTCATTAAAAGTCCTGGAATCATTGTTTACTATATCAAACATGACATGCAATCTCAGGAGTACCACCTCCCGCGAAGTGGAATCCCATATATCCATACGTTGCTTGAGGCGTTCAGGGCCAGGAGGAGTGGTAAAAGAAAGAGATGTTGAGCATATGGCTCTGAGTGGATGGTTACGCAGTAAAGCCATGGAATCGGGAGTGTTGCTGATCGATGACAACAGAGATTGACACGCAGAATAGAGCGTCGACGTGCGGTCAATAGTATCTTGTTCTGTCTCAACTAGCGGGTCGCAACAGTGAATGATAAATGCATCGAAAAGGAAATCCAGGATGACTGCGTGGATTGCGATGGGAGAAATCCTGATTGGTTGGAGAGCTTCTACTATTTGCGATAGAAATTCAACGAAAGGGGTATGAGAGTGGATTTCCCATGTAGGAAGTGCGTTTCGATATGCTTGAATGCTGATTTCGTCCGCCACTTTTACTAGAAAGAGTCTACAGTCAAAAAAAGATTAGGTGTACTACTGCATGGTCAAATCATAAAAGTATACCTGATGGGTGATAGAAGTTTCAACAACTCTGACAGGAATATCCGTATCTCGACCTCTGGCCATTTCACCAAAGACCTTATGAAATACTGCGTCTGACGACTTCCGATCTGCGCAAGGAGAATATGCAGCGCCTTTTCCCGAACATCGTTTGTGTACATGTCGCGTCTGTTGAGATTTTCGGTCGCATAATCAATCGCCGAACTCCCCCTCTCATTTACAAGATGGTACACACCTTGACAATTCCAATAAATCATCATACATCTTCTCAATCTCCTTCCTATTTGCCATATTCACCTCGACATCCGCCAGCGGAAATTTTGTCGCGATAATTGCGAGCCTTGCCCGGATAATGATGAACTCTGTACCACGTAAAGTTGCCTTGCCCAGAGCGCGGATAGCCTTGCCTGAGAGTGCACCGGGACCTGGTACGGTGCTCCCCGATGACGTAGTCGTTGTGAACGCTGTTGACGAGGTGATGCTGAGTGTAGAGAAATTGCTAGCCACAGGGATACGCTGAGAGCTGCTCATTGTGCTGCTTGCGGGCGAACTCTACAGAACGCTGCTTATCATGAAGCTAAGTACAGATCACGTTTCGAAGTGACAGCCATCATAACCATGAGTTACCATCCAATTCTTTGAACACTGAACAGACAGGCCGGGACTGTGATGATTTGTAAGTTCAGGTGCATTGGCACGAGACACCCTTTTCACATCGGCTAATCAGGACGTGCATAGAAAACTTCACGTAAATATCGATGTAGCAGAATAGAATACTTGGCGTGAATGGTGTCTAGCTTCTGAGCGGTTGGAGCGGGAGATCGGAAAGATGATACAGAAGCCCTACTAACGCGACAGCGTTCGTTCGAGGCCAAAGGAAGTGTCTGCCAAATATAAGAGATACAGAGAAAGGATTATCACCGATGGGCTCTGTTATAAAGTCACGAGAAATCTGCTGTATCTGCTCCGATTGAACTACTTAGGTATCAAACTGAAATATCTGGATGAACTGCAATGATTAATGAGAAGCACGCATAGAAAAAAAAGCTTACCACAGGTGAGTTGAATTATAAGCCGAATGATAGGCTGCGCGCGGCCACTACACGAGGAAATTACCAAGTAGGAAAGATGATAGAGGTATGAAGACAGATCAGTGGAGAAAATACTACTGGGAGCATTTGCACAGCCACGCTCCGTGGGTTGAACAAAAAGCAAAATTATATTGTCGGCATCTTGGATCTGTCATTATCCTGTAGCAACAGCCGAAGCATCAAGCAGACAATCCCCTCGCCTTTTACTAGGGGATTCCGTGCTGCTTCGGCATTGCAATGTTGCTATATAATCTTTGGAAACTCATTGCTCTTCGCGAGTCATGGAAGCTCGTCTAGCTTTTTCTATTCATTCTTTATCTTTCAATTGCATATCATATCTGGCACATTTCATCTTCATCCACCGTTGTTTTTTCTCTTTGCTGCCATCATTTTTACAGATAGTCCTTGTCGGCAAGTAATGCAATACCTCTGGAGCTTGATACATGCCATCTAGTTGGTTGTCTTCCAACCGGGAAAGAATGGGTCTTCATCCAATGTTCTTTCCTTCCATTCCTTCGGCACCCAGCCCTTTCCCTCCTGCTCTATTGTCCATTCATCCAATGCCGGCAATACGACATGTTCGACATGCCACGTTCCCTTGTACTTCATCAACCCACAGTTCCCGTCTCTCAATATCTTCGCTAATAGACGCGGTATGTAGGGTTCCTCTCGCAGTTGCACGAAAGGAGTAAACAATGCCTTGTAATTGAATGCAATCGCGCGAGTAATTGGTAGGCGTCGGAGGATTTGCCAATCAACGCGTAGGGATATTCCGTTAATCGTCAGAGAAGGCAATTGCGATTCACGTTGTATGAGATGCGGATCGCCTGGTGGTGCGAAAAGCACGTCGCCGACTTCGAGGCCCCATGCGCCACGTTGTATGGGTTTGTCGCATTCCATTTTGGTGAAGTACCTGCAGAAGCATAAGTCGATTAGGGGATTAATGTGTTTCCAGTGACTCTGATGATTGTGGGCTTACCTATCCATCGAGAACTGAAGCCTCTCCTTATAATCCGGTATGGACCGATGGATTTCATGAATCGGTTGTCCGATTTTGTCCAATATCGTCCAACCAAGTGCAGAGCATACTATCCCCGCAATGAGCTCGTATTTTCCCGTTTTCTCATTCTCCTGCACCACTAGAAAATCCTCAGGGACATGGTCGAATAAAAACTCCAGCGCCGCAAGACCTGCGTTTTCGCCTGCATTAGCTGCACGCCATACAGAGGTATCAACTTCCTGCTCAAGAAGACGATTATCGAAAATCCCTGTGCTTGGGTCGAACTCGAATTGGCCGGGGTAGCGAGCACAGAGGAACTGAAACACCATTTCGGCGAGTTCGGTGCAGGCGCTGGCGCTCCCCGGGAGCGCGACAAGAATATGGTCCTTGTGTACGTGATATAGCTCCTTGCGCCGCTTAAGTAGTTCAAAGTACGTAGATTCGAGCTCAATCCAGAAGTCTGGTTCGAACTTCTTCATAGCTGAGAGATCTTCAGTGGATATTGCTTGTTATCATTTATAGCAAGGTAAGCGACATACCCATGGTCTGGTGATATTCCCATCGAAAGGGGCGGTATGGCCTTGCCTTTGCAAGTTTTATATCGAAGTCCAATAGTGGTTGTGGCAAGGGAACCCCTGAGAGCTGGGCATAATTGGGAAGAGCCCTATGGCGTTGGGTCCAAGCTGTTAAGTAGTAGAGGACAACGACCCCTAACAAGATGAGGCAAGAGGCAGTAATGAGGTTGGATGGTGCTGGGCTTAACATCGTACGATGGAGAGCATTGGGAGAGCCTTAAGGCGTGTGTAGCCCAGATGCATACTAGGAGCCGGATTCGGGACGTCAAGAAGATGGAGCTAACAGCAGGTAATCTTGCCGCGCGCAAGTTGTGAATGCGTAAGGACTACGTAACGTCAAGTACAGGCATTTACATAAGACATCAGTAAAGTTCAATCACAGTCGAGTTGGAGCACGATTTGATATGGCTATCTGTTGCGGCGTACCTTGGATCTGCAAGGATGGCATTGATTCATGTGGAGAGTTGGTTCATCTACCCAGAAATATTTATTTCAATGTACAACTGGACGGTCAAATTCACAACTAACGGATAAGGCATTCATCAAAAGTAAAAGTACACGAGTGATGGAAAGCATGTGTGGAGACAGTATGGCGCTTGAGATCTTTAGGAACTGCGGCATAAATCATCGTTAGCAAGCTATTAATACTAAAATGATTCCGCAAGACTTACAGTCTTCCTCAAACCAACTTTAGGCCTGGGGAGGGTTTGGAATCCACTGGAACATCCAGAACTGTGCCGCACTGTTATTCACACTCCACAGTTGTACGACATCTGGCTCTATGGTGCTTCCGCCTCTCAGATCGGCGAGAACGCCGCTGTCATTAGGAAGCCAGATCCTGGCAAGGTAAAATGAAAATACGATAAAACTCGAACTCGAAAGAAAAGAATAATGACGTGAATACTTACTGGTAAAGTGATCCGCCAACATTATTGGAGGTATCGATGTAGAAAACTTGCGACTGTTGCACGCCAAGAAGTGGGGATCCGGAACTTTGATCAGAAAAGCCCAAGAAAACGTCATTGTCTTTGAATTGCCACAGGGATTTTAAAGCCCAAGATCTGCCTGTGCTGTCACTCGTGTCCTGCTGTGCGAGCCACTTTATAAACGCAAAAGCCATCGTAAGACAGGTGGTATGTATCACTGGTCGCAAAAGGGAGTCATTTACCAGCTGGTTGTTCGCGTTCTCGTCACGTTGAGATTGAACTAGAGGGCATTCGTCAGCCAGTCGGATGGAAAATCATTCTGACGTGCTTACTGGTGGTACCGTCAGAGGTATTCAGAGTGAGCGCGCCAGCGGTGGCGACGCAAAAAACTTTAAACACTTGTCCATTAGCCAGGGTAGGCATGGTTAGTTTCCGATGAAGCCTGGAATTTACCTTCCTGTTTTTATACTCTGTATCCCAGTCAAGTTCCCAAGGTCAGCAAACAGCTGACGTCGGGCATTCTAAGGTAAGTCGGGACGGACACAAAGCATTGTGCTAGAAGGTCGGCCACATGGACCCGCTTAGTCTACTCTCCTAGTCCATAAGCTTCCATCAGTCTTGTCTATGAACGAGCTGAGAACGCGACTAACCGAAAAAGGTGGAAGGCTCTTATAAAATTATCAGGAAAGTATGTTTGGCTGATATGCTGCACGCACCACTGTCAATACTTCGACGAATGTGATCTCCGTTGGGCCACTATTGCATATATCAATGTCGTTAACCTGACAGTGTAAAAGACATCATGATTTAATAGCGTCAATGCGAGCCACGCGTTGCCTGAATCCTCCTGGCTTCTTACATTAAATAATTTTCAATGTGTCCCCCTCCGCAAGCGTTCATTCGGTAATGTATTGAGCGATTCGCGTTCTCAAAAGGACCACTGATCGCGTAGTATCATACAAAGTCATCTTTTCCTACGTCACTAATTTGAGGTCGAATCACCACACTAATGCGGGTTTATATGATCAGAATGGGCACGCTAAGCCCAACCGACTTCCAACCTCTTTTAGGCCTATTCAAATAACCCACTGAAGTAAGTGACATGTCCTAGGTGGATGACTAACCTTTCCCTAGGCCGCGACCGCGTCTGCTTGACAAGGACAAGAACCAAGTACTTTCCTTTTTTCAACGCAAACACTAGAAGCTGTCTCTATACACTGTTGTGGATTTCATTGGAACTGACACGAGTGCATCCAGAAGCTTTCGATCTCAAGCAGATGATCACCATTCTATGCTACCGTTCTCAGTTCCCTTCAACCTGTCTTCGGGACGGTCATGGAGACATGATCTAACCATTCAGAATCTAACCGGTTTTAAACACTCGTAGAATGCAGCTTCCGTAGAATGCTCATAGTAGTGCACAGATGACAGGTTTCATGGACATTAGCTGCTTGATGGCTGGCACACTTTGATTCTAAGATATATTCTAACGATTCGGGGAAACCCCTAGCCCAGGCATTGAAAATCAATACACATACAGTGTCATCTACCGAGCTATCAAACCTATCACAATTCTGCGTGTACATATAAGGAACGAGGAGTTGTTGTTACCCTTCTTGCCTTATATTTCTCAAAATCGCTGGTCAGTCTATTCATTCGAAGTTCAATGACGCCGGTATAACTCAAATGCACAATCAGGATCATCATCACAAGTCATACGAAGTACAACCAGATGCCGCTCAATATCACCTGGCAAAGTACCCGCCTGAAGCAGGATGTAACGCAGCGTAATGCTGCATGGCCCAACACATTCCAAACGTTTGTTCAACGAGCAACAACTCCAGACTATAATCCACAAGAATACCTCTTTGTAACTGCTACTATCATGTCAGTTATATCTTCTCGCTGCATTATTTTTGGGGTGCATCTAACACGAACTCATTTTTTAAAGGTCTACTGTTCATAACACCACTGACGGCGAGGTTGATCCAAAAGGAAACCATATCAGCGTTAATTACTATACTGCACAGAAACAATGTAGCGCTGCACGGCTCTACGTACGGGTGTCCGGGAGCGATACATTGACGTTGAAGAACGTGACGTTTAAGACGCCTCGCGTCGCAGTCCAGGAGAATGCTGATAATGAGAACGAGAATGTTGGGGACAGTGACGCGGAATGAAGAGTGCCCTAAATTTCTCATTCCTCTATCATAGTCAACATGACTTGTTTTTCTTACTGTTGAAACTGTTCTTCATATGTGTAGCTTCTGCATACGTCTACAAACTCGACCTGGACTGTAGTCCACATGCGTGAACCCGGATGTCACTTGCCGAGTCCAACCTTGTCTTCATCCCATTGTCCGAAACTTCAGGCCGTCGGTTGTGCTCGCCCGCCATATGATGTTCGTGCATGAGCGCACTAGACTCTTCGCTCAATCGTGTGCTCGGACCACGTTGTGCCGATTCTAAAGTCTGCGGCCCTTCACAAGTCTTTGCATCTATCATAATCATCACAATCTCGTATTCCGTCGTCAGATTCCTGTCTCAAGAACGTGCTCTAAAATGATGTCCAAGTTGAAAAATTCCTACCGTCACGAAAGAGATCGGGCCACCAAACGATTGGGTCACCAAACACCCGAAGTGCTCTCACATATCGAAAGGCGCCGATTTCTTTTGACTTGTTAGGTTTAACTTTCTTTGCAGTTGTATGTCTCATATCTCCATCATCTAGGTTGTCACCCTCGGAAATTGGGGCTTATTTATCGAGGTTTGACTCTAGCTCTCGCACATTGCTGATGGACCTTGTACCCTGTGGGGACCATGCACTAGGGGTTCATCTGACCAGCATCTGACCTTCGAATACGAATGCATGATTGATCAAGGAGTCTGTGCTAAGTAAAGTTGATGCAACTGCGATTAGCAGCGTTGTTGGGACACCATTCTAAACTCTTCGAGCTTAGACTGCTACCTTGATACATCTGGAATCCTCAAATGTTCGATCTGATCATCCCATTTCCACGCCAGTAACATCCTGACGGCGACCGCAGCAACCGGATACGCGATGCGGCTTGAACTGCGACTCTCAGAATAGATTGACAGGCCCGAATTTCAAAGACCTCAATTCAGGAAGGCTCAAATAAATGTAAGTATTCAGGACTTTGACCATCGATCTGTCAGCTTGTGGCGTCAATTGTGTTCAAGGGTTTCTGATCCAACTTCTTTGCTCACAGTTTCCTACCTGGTCCATCCGGTGTTTCATTGTTTGCGATATATCACGTCTACTAGAAGCATTGCAGGTGAGTTAACCAGCACCAGGTGGCCTGCGATACTTGGCGCTAACTTGGGGAAGACATTTCTCGGGTTATTCGGAATGTAATTGAAGTTGGTAAGTGACCGCTTTTGTAACATAAGAAGGCTCGCCCATCTTATATTTAATTGTGGTTATCAGTAGCCTTAGCGATTCGATAGATCCTCACCCGCTTTTAACTTCATTCTTCTCTTCCCTCATTTCTCTGAACGACATTCTTGAAACGCTTTATATTCCAATCGCACGTCGCACCTTCTGGCGAATTTGCTTGCATTGACTCTAGGGTTGGCACGAAACCCCAATAGTTGTAGGCCTTCTATGCGTCGCCCTGATATACGACTTAATAATCTTGCCTTCAGTTTCATAACATGTACATTTATCGCGGCAAGATCTCATGGTCTGACAAGTTTCGAAATGAAGCGATCACAGTTGTATTTCCTTCAATTAGGGCTCCCGGAGCACAAGTCTATCTATTCTCCCGGTGGTCTACAATCCCCCAAGGCTTAAATAGCAAGGCGTTCTCTGCCCACGGGGTTGTCGAATCCTCAAATAATCCATCAGAAACTACTACTACCATTTCCTTTTCCCATTCCAGTGGTCCTATCAATCTCTTTGCTACTCAATCGGACAACAAACTTCTCCTTTGCATCGGCGACGGCGTTCTTGCAGTGGATATCGCAACCCTTTTCCTCGTCTATCAGTCGGACGCGTATCCTCGTATCTACACGGGAATAGCTAACTTTGACGTTCCTGTAAAAGAAGAGATACGTAGAGCGGTAGATGAACCTCTCTTGGCTATCAGTTCTCGCGATGCTGAGAATGGCGCGGAAAGGCTGCTGTGCGTTTTCACACAGTGGACAGAAACGGATACCACTGGCAGCGCTAATGCCGACTTCATACCCTCTGCCGAATTAAACACCACTACTGTCGCTCCGTGGCCCAACCTTGCTTGCCGTGGATTCACATTCTTGATTAGACAGGAGGATGGTGGGCCACAGGTGCTCTCGGTGGAAACCGAGGACACAGCGTTCAAGTCTGAAGTATCCCTGTCGTCATTCTCCACGCAGTTCAAGGTGACGAACAACATGTCTGGCTTTATCAACTGCGAGGTGACAACTCAGGAACCGAAGACAGACTCCTTCTTTGAGTATGGTGGATATACCCTTGGCGCGATTGGTGTACTCTTCGCTTTTGCATCCACCGGCTATGGATTGGCATTTGCGGTGGGAAGCTATTTGTTCTCGAATCTTCCGGTAATCTGGAACGCTGGCAAAATAACAGAGGCAAGATACACGGGAATGCCCCCCGGGGATACTTTCGAGTTCAGTGCATCAGAAGATATGTACATTCTCGTCATGAACGTTAAGCAGTCTGGCCAAGGGGTCATTGTCCAGTACGCGAGGCAGAAGTATTCAACAGGTGGCAACGTCTCTATCGACAGCACTTTGCCCTGGAAACCTTTGGTTTATATTGACCAAGCTGTCCCTACAGGAAGGCAAATGGTGACTAGGGGCCTTTTGCAGCTTCCGAACGTGCGCGCTTCGATGATCGGCCTCGCGGTTAATGACCAAAACAACTACGTAAATATGGGCATCTATTCCGGTAACATGAATTGGTCGACGGAGCCACTCTACCATCGAGCGTTCAGGGAGGAGTATGCCGGGTTACCTCTCCTTGAGTATAGAGATGACTGGAATGCATGCGTTGCTTTCTCAAGCTTGGCTTCAGGGGACTGCAAAGTTCTGCGACTTTCAAGCTCCCCTTACAAGCCATATGTCGTGCTGATGTTGCGGTTCGTTCAGCTACAGGGTGCCGACTCGACAGGTGATTCGACGCCTATCACAGGAGCGATTCCAATTATTGGTGGAGGCCGAGGGTCACCTAAGCAGACTCGACACAATTTGGAGGCTAATCTGCTACACGCAATACAATTGGACGAAGGCTACCGCTATCCAATGTACTACTTCACTCCGAATAACGGCTATGGGAGACTCAGGGGAGTCACACGAGACGCTAAAGCCTGGTCCATCATACGTCTCAAGAAAGACGAGAACCTTAGCACATATACCTTACTTCGAATTGAGAAGCCGGTGTTGATAAACCCAGTATACACTCTCACTTCATAGTCGCCAACTTCAGAACTACTATACCCTGCTATTCCTGACATCTTTCCCAGAATTCTTTGACATGTATAATTTTTTCGTCATTTTCCATTTCTTTAGCTACGATCTGTACAAATTATTAAATACTATGATTGAAGCCTTTTGCATTGTACCTTTACTTTTCTTTGCTTTTGCCCAGTGTAAATCATTTAAAAACTAAGTGACCCCCATTATGGAGACCTTAGAGTTGCCATTTCGACGTCCGTCAGCCCAAGGAACTTGGATCAAGACGTGCAACGTCAGTTCAAGTTCTCACCGCTCGTTTCTTTCTTCAAATTCAAAGGTTCGTAGGATGCATTCCTTATAGTTCATATGGATCCGTCGGCATGATCTTAGTCTTAGCCCATGTTACTTTACCGACGTCATATGACAATTATATGTAGGAAGTATGGATGCTGGTGCGATGTCAGGGTATGTTGTACAGTCATAGTACATTGTGTCCTTCCACAGAGGATATTGAGGTGTTTATAGGTTGTGGGAATACCAAAGAAACAGGTTGCTTGCAAGTTGCTGGTGTACAAATCTATCCCTCCGATTTCTGTCGTGAGCATTGTAATAGTCAGGGTGTGACTGTCACACTTGTTGACCAGCAACCATGACGTTGCTAGACTACATTTCGATATTCAATTTCAGCGTCTGCAACGCGTCTTCTTCCAAAGAATTCACTTCAATGTGTTTTTTTAAAAAGTCACAACACCCCTACCAGGGTCATTCCCTGTGAAAGACCAAACCCCTCTCCACCATCCACCCTCCTCACCTCGCCAACCAATGCTGCGTTTTCCGTCCTCCCGCAAATGCTTTTCCCATCAGCGATCCCTTCCATTCATGTACCGTCGAAGAATGGACCACTGCTAACGAACAAAGAGGCACTCTCAATCCCAATCACAACTGCGAACTTCAAGCGGTTCGTGGCCAAGAGCCCCTCGATATGGTGGATGCAGAATCGCGTTGAGGAGGTGGCGATGTGGAGAAAGGGATGACGGGTTACGGGATGCTGGATGCTGGATGGCATGTTATGCTTTTTTCTGTAAGTGAATTTGTTAAGGGTAACTGTAAGATGGCTTATAACAAGCGTATAGGTTATTTTCTGAAAATCATATTTGCTATTCCGCACTTGCTTCTGATTGGCGTCATTCTTGCGCCACACCCGTATTCAGCCCAACGCCTCTTCCGTCTGATTTGGCTACCTGTCAGGCTAACTTGCAATCAATTCAAAATCTAATGGGATTCGTGCAGGTATCGTTGTTCATCTTTATTCTAGTTTCGGCGTCAAAGGGTAGGAGCAAAGTCGTACTCGTACTTGCGGCAACAGTCTTCGTTGGAGTAGGCACCGTTTCCACCACCCCTGCATCCATTTTCCTCACCGCAGACCCTGGGTCACACGCATCAAATACGGATCTGGATCACCGCTCCGAGCAACATCAGCGCCTCTCCAAGCCGCTCGTCGCACGTCCTAAAGACGTGCGGTCGTCTCCTCGTGCTTCAAATACTGTTTTGCGAATGGCCGTGCCGTGTGCTTCATCAATAGGCTTTGGATCTACGTGAAGAAGGCAAGTCAGCTTGACGTCGTTCGAAGCAAAGGAAGTAAAAGAAAGATAATAAACATACTCGAAGACATTAGAAACGTAGAAACGGAAAGCCCGAGGTCTTCGTCGACATTATCCCCCGCCTCTCGGATGCAACACAACTGGGGACATGGAATTGATGATGAATGTATCTCCCCTTGGGGGATCGATGCTGTCCCTACAGCGCGTATACGATTGGGTCAAGGTGGGGAGGCAGCATGGGCAGTACGCTGATACACCTGCAATTGAAGAGATGAGACGGACGACGGGACGATGCGCGGGTGGAGATGCACACGTAAGTCATGATTTCCTCAAACATAGCGCGTTTAATGTTAATTTTTCTCCAAACAGTTTCCCGGCTCAAAGTAGTACACAATCCTTGGTCATCCTGGTCATTGCCTATTTTGATAGGTCGATGACAGATCTCTAAGCTTCTTTTTCTAACTGTCAGGGTTTGATCGTAAAAGTCATTCAAATCCACTCAAATTCATATCAGCGAGTGTTGAGCGCTGACCACTGGTCAAGCCCCAGACTTAGTGTTTTTGTCATTTGGAAAAAACTTCGCCAGTACTTAGCCTTCTCTTAAGGAAATCGAGGTTAACGCTGATTTTTCAAAGTCACTACCGCAGTGGCATAGAGCGGCATTTGTGGTAATTTTACTAAATCAGGGTCGATGGTCGCGATTGATTTTTGACATTTGACACTCAATGATTTCCATTTTGGATCGAAAGCAGCTTCAAGAGAGAGAAAGAGTGAGTACTGGAGCTTGAAGACCACGGTCTCTTTGCGTAGCTTTGAAAAACTAGAGCTCTCGACTGCTGCGACGCACCTGCCATTTCTGCCTTGCAGCAAAACCAAAAACTACTTCACACTATCGCCACTTCTTTCAGGGTCCGCCACGTCAAAGGTCCCGCCAAGGTCTAAAACAGGTCTAAAACAGGTCCAGAAACCATCTTCAATGAAGGGCCAAGGGCAAATATCTTTCGTACAACGTCGAGGAAACGAATAACGGCCTAAGAAAGAAACCGGTCTGGGAATTAGAACTGAGGGAGACACTATAAAATGCTAGGGATAACGGCTAAAGAAAGCCAGTTCAGCAGCCCAGCTCTACTACATACATACTCCTTTCTTAACATCTCCGTCTCTTAATTCACCTATAATGTTCTCTCGTCTCTCTGCTGCCATCCTCCTCGCTCTTCCCCTTCTCGCCCTCGCCGACGGCTGCACCACTGGTGAGCAGCACTGCTGCAACAGCGTTCAGGACGTTCGTGCTTTCCTCCCCGTAGCGCCTTTGCTAGTTGACTTACTGTGGCTTATAGGCTTCCAGCCCTAACGTTGCTACTCTCTTGGGCAACCTTCTTGGTGCAGGCGTCCAGGGTGTCACTGGTCAAGTTGGACGTATGTTTGCTTTCCTTCTATAGAAGAAACATAGCTTTGACACGGCTGTTATAGTTGGCTGCAGCCCTCTCTCTGTTCTCGGTATCACTGGCCAGTCTTGCAACCAGCAGACCGTTTGCTGCTCCAACAACAACTTCGTATGTTTTCCTAATACCTTTGCCATGCCGTTGTCTCATGTCATTCTGTTATGTAGAACGGTATTATTGCGTTGGGCTGCACTCCCATCAACGTCAACCTTTAAATTCTGTTTCATTTGAGGGCTTCTGGGTAGATTATTGGGCACGTTTAGATTAATACCCCAATTAATTCAAGGATGCATGGATGATATTTGCGGTGCGCCTGTGCGAAAATTCAGTTCACATTCTTGGTATAGCCCAAGGCAGCGCTTTAGAATCCTTTCTTCTTGGTTAGGAAGAAGGTAGTAATCGTTAAGCTACCTTGCCAGCGAAAAAAATGCGCCTCCCACTGTAAGGATTCGGTTGCGAGAACAGAAATGGGATCGGATCAAGGTGTACTGAGGTTCGCGCAGGTTCGGAGCAATATACTGTTGATTGAACTAGGTTTTTTACAGTAAATAATGAGGGCTTTTTAATACTATAGTATTGTTTAGGATGTGTAAGTAAAGGGCGGAATGTACGGTAAGAATATGTATTGGAATACCTGATTAAGTGTATAGATGCGTAAGGGGGAGATGAATAATAATATATTGGCTGAGTCTGTTGTGTGAGTAAGTTGAACTCGCCGTATTCAACGACAACAACGATGATTACTGATCCACGGATCGGAAGCCGGAACCGACCTTTGGTCGTCGTGATGAGTCGTCCACCCACACTCTGAAGTCGGGTCCTCGTCCATATCTTACGAGGATTCTTAGTTAATTGGCAGTTTATTTATACCTTGTAGTAAGTTATATACACATGTATTAAAAATAATTAATTATTGTTCGAACGAAACACTAGGATTATGGTCATCATTTCGAATTCTTGAACAGTTCAGCAGCACGTTCTGCTACAGCATAGACCGTTGCTTGCGAATGTGCGGAAGGCTGGAGTGGGATGATGGAGGCATCAACAACATACACATTCGCAGTTCCGTACACTTTGAGATTGGGGTCCACGACACCACCATCTTGCCTTGGTGCTACAGCGAGATATTAGTGAATTCAAGGCTCTGGATAAGAAGAAAAGATACAAGACATACCTAGTAACGCGGTACCCATGACATGATCCGCCTGAACGACTACGGTTTTACTGTATTCAGATAAGTCGTCAATGCTGGTGATCCCAGGGGCAGGGGAGTTCGGCCCTGAAAATTTGAAGCGCGTAAGGAGAGGGCTGGCAGTCAAAATGTAGTCAAGAACTCACCAACGACGTAATCAGCGATTGGATGCGTAGAAACGATCTGTTGAGCGCGTTGAGCGGCAGCAGCCGTGATATACTGTTGAAAATATTCTTGTCAAAATATGGTTTCGTTGAAGATAAACTTTAGCTTACAAGGTCAATTGGGTTCTGGAAGAAGTTGAGCTGGATGCTGGGGTATTCAGTCCCGTTCGCAGAGACGATGTGCTAGTGAAAATGAAAACTTTAAAAGTGAGCTATCCTACCAATTGCGGTTGACTCACCACTGAGCCTCTGGAGAGTGGGTGAAGATTAACGAGGTTCCAATTCAGAACCGACGAGGAATTAGCAGGGGTCACCATGCGAAGGAAATGTTCCACCCAGGGAGCGTCTTCCCCATACAACCTCTTGTGCATATTCCACTGAGCATCACTAAGGCCAATGGGTGGTGCGTTGAGGAGCGATTCGAACGTTGACACATTGGCGCCAAGGGTAGTGTTCATAGTTTCGACTGCATGTAATGTGAGATAATTTTGATCAACAGGAAAGGGACCATTATCTACCGTTGAGGAGGAAAGGCGCCCCAGGAGTGGGAAGGCTGCCGTTCAACTGCCATTGCATGGCAACCAACGTTTGCTCGACCAGGTTCTCACCGACACCAGGAAGATCGACGACGCTTTCGATGCCAAGTGAAGAGAGAAGGGTAGCATTGCCGATACCAGAGCGCTCAAGGATGGGTGGGGTACCCCAGGTTCCGCCAGAAAGAATGACTGTTGTCGCGGTCTACCCGACGCAATGAGTTATTAAAGTAAAGCACTGCGTCTGAGTACGTACTGCTGTTTCAGTTGTGCCATTCGCATTGACATATTCGACCCCCATAGCTAATGCGCTACCTGAGCGTGGTGTGGAAGTCCACACAATCTTAGTGACAGTGGAATCCAGCAGAACTTTCAAGTTGGGTCGATACGAGTAAGGGAAGTCTGCGTGAAATTCAGTCTTAAATATCAATCATGATAAGCGGAGGAGCGATGAAAACATACAATATGCTGTGGCCTGTGAAGGGAAATAATTAGCTGAGCTAGCATTAAGGTGAAAACAACTTACCGAATCAGAACGTGTAGAGTTTGAGGGAGTAAGGGCGCTAGTTACATGCGCGATGCCGATCACGGACCCGTTAGCTAGATCGGGAGACTTGAGACCGCCTGCATTCACAACCCCTTCGATGATGGTGTTGTGAAACCTTCCGCTTGTTGATGAGCTTTCAACTTTCCAAAAAACAGTATGCTTACTGAGGCGCAATCCCGTGGTATGCAGTGTCAACGGGGCCATCAGTGCCATGGTCGGCTAGGACGTATTCAATATCTTGCGTCGTGTTAGGGGCGAAAAAACGTTCGGTCTTTATGGAAGCAGCGAACAGGGTATCGAAATTCCTTTGTAACATACAGTGAGTCAACCATCGGCCTTGGTATAAACGGACATACCATCCAGGGTTTTGAAGAGTCTCCCACTGGTTATAGTCAATGACATCCCCTCGCATGAAGACATCGCCTAAATTCTACGGTCAGAAAACCTTTATGATCGAAAGCAGGAAATAATGCACCATTAATTGCCGACGAGCCACTGTAATACACAATATTACCAGGAGTCTATGAAGGAATGAGAGGGTCTACTTACCCAAGAACCTTTCCACGAGGCGATAGAGCCAATTGACGATTGTTAGCATAGTATAACGGTTGCAGGGGAAATGCCCAGTCCACGGCTGTGCCCCAAGCGGCACCGACCCGGTTGACATCGCTGATATTGACGCTGAGAAAGATATACGCGTTAACGTTCGCAAGCAAGGATAAGTATTAAACCCTTTCACTTACTTTCCAAGGCCATCTCCACCAGCTTCAATAACCAACACAGAGATATTAGGGTCCTCCGTCAGACGTTCAGCCAATACAAGGCCTGCAAGATCGTGTTCAGAAACCTTAAACGCCGATGGTCAAGTGTTCATCGCACCTGCTGTTCCACCTCCAACAATAAGATAATCTGTTGTAGCCCTAGTACAACCTGCCAATGCCATCGCAATGGCCACACGAGAGATAGGGAGTAGACCAAGCATTGTGAAGCTGTCGTCAATCACTCTGTGAGGACTGAGACTTGTTTCTAAAGACGAGAGGACCGCCCGACGCTGAGTTGCTTTTATGTGGTCGCCTCCTTGTTCGGTTACCCCATCTGCATACTGCGACAAGCCTGAATTGAACCTGAAACTTGGCAAGTTGACAGGTAATACATTCGAGGCAGAGTGATGCGGTCACTGCCAATGAAAAATAGCGTTTCTCTGCCGATCCAGTTAGTTGCGACGTTATCAGAGCAACTGCCCGTCTCACAGCAACAATACATTCAGGTATTCAGAGACGCATAGTTCATGCATCTTCTATTTTGGTTCTGACGAACTACGCATTCGCATCCAAGTCGTCCAATGGAGCAAACTCTGACTGAGAGTATAAGAATCCGTCACACGGGCTGGCCACTGAGTCCCTTGAAACTCGGACAGTGAACAGAGGCTGTGATGGAAGGGGGATTATCGATCGAATGATGACTGCGAATAGCGGACGCCCTGCTAAACCTGAATACTAGCAAGTCGGGATGACCTAGATGTACATTTTGTTAGTGAAAGCAACTTGAAAGGCGAAACAAAGGGTGCGCGACCGCAGGTACCTACAAAACATGATATGTATCTGACCGTTCAGCACACCACAGCTTTTTAAAGAACAGCCATCTGACCTCGCAGCCTAATAAAACGTCGCACATGGTGGTAGTATTACTATAAGTTTGAAAGAATGTTTGATTGACACCAATGATCAAATACTGAGCGCGTACTGAATAGACTTACAAATGCGCTTGACAATCGTCCATCAAGTTTAACTAAAGCTTCAGGACAGCTATAATCCAAGCTTTCCACCCAAGTCCCCTTCGACGGGTGCGGTATCATTGGGAACTGGACGTTCAGTATAATTGACTGCGAAAGACCGGATATGCCGTAATGGGAATTTAGCTACGGCACGATAGTCACCTGATAGACACTAAGCATTCCTCCACTAGAAGGTCAAGTTCTAGAATGCGGTGACTTGAAGGATAGAGGTGGTCATAAGCGAGTGTTCAATTCGAGGCTTGAGTATTTCGTATGGGCGAGCACCCTGGGCCGTAACGTTCCTCTCCTAGAAATTGGTGGTCAATGACCTTAGGAGATACTGACTCGCTTCATAGGTTAACAAATTGCCATGACATTGGTTTTAAGATTTAGGAAGAGGGACAGTCGTCACTGGTCGATTCAGCAATGGGTCAGATCAAGAAATTTGCCATCTAATACACAGCAAGTGCGAAAAAGAACATCTATCGAGCTCAAAGCACTGTACAGATGGCCTCGGGGATTCCAGCAAGTTCGGGACGTGTAACACACTTAGGATAAGGATCAATGAATGAGGATCCATCACAACAGTTGACAGCAGCTTACCTTGGCTCCGAGGCGTTCTATGGAGGATTTACGCGGAGTAGACCTGATTTAGGAAATAACAACACATCTGGAATGTGGATGTTCACGACAAGGAACGATGGGAACTGGAAAACCAAATAGACCACTACAAACATCACAACTTGCTACACATGTACCACGTCGCGGATTGTTAGGTGGATCGACCACACCCAGGCTTATCGCCATTCCCACCAGGAGTGTTGTGGACGGGATTAAAAAATGCTGTCCGTTTGTTCGGCACAAAGTTGGTTCATTTGCGAAGTGTATCTGAGTTTCTTCTGATGCGTGCTTATTGAAAGATTCCAGTCAATCGGGCTTGCTACTTTGCATTTAATAAGTGTAGGCCCTGAAAGCCCACATGACAACTATACATTCCTCGGGAAACGCATGTCATCAAATCGAGGATAAGACAAGTGGTAGAAATCTCTAAACGCTAAGCGATTCGCCATCTTCTTCATGAGCCCTTAGAACTCTACCGCGGTTCTCATCGAGATGTTACAAATGGCTATGAAACCTGAAATGCAATAATCGGACTCCATTCCTCCCCCATCATCACCATAGTCTATTCCTCTCTTTCAGTAGGCAATGTTGGATTTGAACACTCGGCAGTTAGCCGTTGCTGCTGCTGTACTACTTGTCACGCTTGGAAGCACCTACGCTAGCCGCTCAAAGAAGGCAGGTCGTAAGCTACCGCCAGGTCCGAGTGGGATACCGATCCTTGGAAATGTGTTACAAGTGCCTACGAAAGTAAGTCGCGTGTTTTCTCGCCCTACATAAGCTCACAACGAATAACCTTTAAACTTGTCAGCACCTAGCAACCTATTTCAGAGATGTTCTTGAAGAATACGGTGGCCTAGTATCACTAAACTTGGCTGGATTCGTAAGCCCTTCGTCACATTCACCTACCTGTCCTGACGCCTACACAGCCCGTTATTCTGATTGGGGACATCAAAGTTGCGAAAGACATCCTTGAAAAGCATTCAGCGAAGCACTCTTCACGTCCTGTTATCCCCTACGTCGTGCGTTATCTTTTCATTTTGCCACACGCGACAATGTGCTTACTGGGAATCTTAGCGATATCACATAGACCCCACGAAGGCTTACTGGGGCGTCTGTGAACAAGGCGAATCACATACCATTGGACGAAAACTAACTGCTGGACTCATGTCCACAGTACGCGCGGGGAAGACCGAACCACTTCAAGAATTCGAGGCCGTCCTGAACGTACAAAATCTTCTCGACGACGGTGGAAAGGATTGGTTCCATCATATGGACCGGTATGGTTTTTTTTCGAAACGAGTTATCCTTGTACCAAGTGACGGTTACCACAGAGTTGCAGCAAGTAGTGTCCTCACAGCTGGCTTTGGCATGCACTGCCCGACAGGTCACGAGAAAGATCTAAAGGAGATCATAGCGGTGAGTTCAATGTTATACAGAGGAAGCTTTCATCATTGATCATTTGGAATCAGGCTATTGCAGAATTTGTGCAACTTTGCACGCCTTCGGCCAGCATTATCAATGTTCTCCCTTTCTTGGATTATATTCCTGGACCTATGCCCTGGAGAACTCGTGCCCGGGACTATCGTCAACGCGAGGACGCCATCTATAAGAAACTTATAGATGAAGCTGTCACAGGAAAAGGCTCAGGCATGAACACGTATGTCTCTTATGTGCGAAAATTTGTACGCAGAATTGCTCATAGGGTGTCTGTGTTGTAGATGGGCTGCCGCATTTGCCAGGGAAGACAAGCCTGAAGGAGATCAACGTCGTCTGATGAATCAGTTCACTGGAGTAAGTTGAACAAGTTCTTTCGTCTGGATTATAATTAATATGAGTGTCGGCTAGGCGGCAATCGAAACGGTAAGGCTTTGACTACCCGTTGTGAACCATATTCTCACTCCACCTATGTCAGACTGCTCTTTCTCTGCAAACCTTCGTCCTCGCCTGCATCCGTTATCCCGAATGGATACCGATTGCGCAAAAGGAAATCGACGCCGTTGTGGGAACTCACCGATTGCCATCCTTCAAGGATCGCCCTTTCTTGCCTTACGTTGAGGCTATTGTTCGCGGTTAGTGGATGTCTCTATATGTTTGTGCATCCCATTAATATTGGTGCACATTTTCACCAGAGACCCTTCGATGGCGCCCAGCTGGTTAGTCGAATGTATTTTGCGATCTCAATAAACGATGACTAATCTGACTTTCAGCACGCTTTGGTGTTCCACATCAATCTACGGAGGACGATGTGATTGAATATGAAGGACAAGAATATTTCATTCCAAAGGGTAGCATAATATTTGCCGTCCCATGGTATGTAATTCAACTTCCTTCTGACTGAGCTGTCTATTCAAGTGCGACCCATCAGGGCGATCGAACACCAGCAGTCAAGGTTTAAGGACCACGACAGATTCATGCCTGAACGATTCCTCGACGCTAAAGGTCAACTGAAGTCCGACTACGACACCAGTGCCTTTGGCTTTGGTCGCCGAAGTTAGTCATGCTCGATACACCGACTCTGAGAAAGAACTCTGACTTTATTTTGGCAGTGTGCCCTGGCATTCCCTTTGCTGAGCGATCCCTTTGGATTGACATTGCTACCATGCTCTGGACCTTCAACATTCGTGGCGCGGAGAATCACAAATATGATGACAGCGACGCAGCGTTCAGTGGAGACGTGCGTGCTAGACCTTTCTTTTCTTGATGGCGTCACTAATCTGCCTATCGCGTTTAGTTCTCGAGTCCTCCATTCAAGTTCCCAGCTGTCTTTGAACCTCGCTCTCCAGAGCGCGTAGAAGTGGCTAGAAGGGAGTGGGCGGAATGTGAGAAGGACCTCAATATCCTCCTACCCGCGCCAAAAGACAAGTAGAAAGGTCGTCGAAATATTAACGAGTTTATTTAATCTTCATGTCCCTTGTACCTTTATATGTTTTAGTTTAGTGCCTCTTGAAACACTTTTCTTTGAGAGATGTCCTTCAAGCTTCCAAGTCATTACTTACGAAGAATATAATAGGGCAACTTTTCGTCTGCTCGAAACTACCATGTCAACTGGACGTTTTGTATCGGTTCGTGCGCGCGGAATTCTCATTTATTCTCCAGTGTATGCGAACAGGATATGAGAATAGTGTACACTGGTGACGGTAAGGCCCGATATTTATTAAGTATCGCATCGTAAGTAGCATATCGCAACGGCGTTGAGCAAGGAATGCGATTCCATGAATTAATAAGGACAAATGGGTTCTACTGAGAGGTACCAAGGCGTTTGTCAGTGGATCTTGCACACGCGGGTGCAAGTTGTCAGCTAAGGTCTAGACGACAGATTAAGCTCAGAAACGACGATGGTGTCACAAACTTTAGTTCTTTGGCTTACAGAAAGGCGCTTTCTCGACATAGAGCAACTGAAGTCGGCTCATTTTTAAATTTTGGAATTGTCACGTGCTCGTTGGACCAAGACAAGTCAATGTCATTGTAATATTAGCGGGAAAAGTAGACGCTGCAGACGGGCATATGTCGATACAAAATTATGTTACAGAATCTACTTGGAGGATCTAACCATTGTCCCACGGGCGCCTGTAAGAGCATTGGTCTGCAAACATGCTCAAAACTTCTGGCCGACAATCTTCTCGCTAAGCTCCCAGAGCCTCTTAGCGTTGTCCTGAAAAGCAACAACATTAGATATTGCAAAGTGCCAGGTAACCAAGCAAATACTCACCTTGTCAGTGGCGTAGGGTGCGGCCTGTTCGTTAGCGACCTTGCAGTCGGCGAGGTATGAGCCACTCTGGTCCGCGATGGAGGGGTCGAAGGCAGCAACGATGTGGCTTTAAAGGTATTGTCAGACAAATCTAGTGAGTGAGTGAGATATCTTACGTAGCAGTGACCTCCTCGACAGTTCGGACCCAGTCGCCCTTGGCTGTGCCGTCGGGGTTGTAGTAGTCAGAGAACTTCTCGTAGTCCTCCTTGGTCATGTGTTGGTGGAGCGAGGTAGCAGCTCCTCCAGGCTAAGGCATCTTTGAGAACTGGTATCTTGTGTATCTGGTTAGAGAAGTACTTACGTGAAGGGAGAAGACCTTGAGCTTGGTGTTCTTGTAGCGCTCAGCAAGCTCAACGGCGAAGAGAATGTTCGCGGTCTTGCTCTGTCCGCTAGAGTCGCAGAAAAGATCAGCATCTGTCGCGTATATTCACAAGACTGACTTACTAGGCAGCCCACTTCTCGTAGGTTTTGCCTTCATCAAATCCAATGTTGTCGAAGACGACGGGGCCCCAGAAGTGGCCGACAGACGCGACGGAGACAACACGGGGCGAAGAAGACTCGAGAACCTTGGGGAGAATCAAGTTGGTGAAGAGCCAGTTGCCAATGTGGTTATTGCCAAATTGTGACTCGAGGCCCTCTTCGGTCCTTTGGTAGGGTGTACCCATCTATCATTGATGGCTCTGGTTAGCCAACGAATCCATAACATTCCTGAAATAAGCGTACAATTCCGGCATTGAGAATGACGACGTCAACAGGGCCTTCGTATGCGAGGACCTCGGCAGCAGACTTGCGGAGCGAAGCCTGCGAGTTGAGATCGAAGATGAGCTCCTTGAGCTTCGCGTCAGGGAACTCTTTCCTGATGGCGTCAGCGGTAGCCTGGATCCTGAAGCGGTGATGATAGTCAGTTCAATAGAGATGTGTACCACTCGTTAATCTTACTTGTTAGAGCTACGCCCAGCAAGGACAACTTCGGCTCCCTGGGAGACGAGTACACGAGCAGCCTCGGCACCCAGACCACCGAGGGTAATACCGGTAACAATCACTAACCACGATCTTCAGATAATCGCGGTCAAGGAGGGAATTGAAATTCGTACCTCGTTTGCCTTTGATCTCGGAGGACAAGGCCTTGGCGACATCGCTGGCGATGGAGTTGGCGGCGAAAGGCATCGTAGTAGTGGTAGAGGTCTTGTTGGATGAGTGGAATAGATTGGAGGGGTAGAATGCAGAAAGAGATGGGAAACGCGCGCAGGATTTTAAGGATGGCATGAATGACACGGGCCGATGCCGTTTGTACGCGCAGAGGCTTATAGCCGATCTTGTCTCCCGAGGTTTGGGTCGAAGCACCTTCAAAACGGCAGCGCTTCTGACTCCGCGATAGGAAAGACCATTATGAGATAACATTGTAGTCAGGAGATATCCCAAATGTGTCGATATGACACTACAAGCACGCCAACCAGCTTTATCATGGACAGTCAAGATGTTCGTATTGTGCCACCCGTAAACCGAGGCCTTGTCTGGAAGGAGAAAACCTTCATTTTACCCCTAGAAACTTGCAATCAGGGCCTGCAAAACATGGGTTTGGATGTACATCCACCGCGGCGTTGAGAGTGGATCCGTGGAAATGTTGTGTTGGTAGACATATGTCTTCGGCTTCTGCCGTTGACATGAGTGATCCTCTGTCCTGAAGCGTCATGCACCCATGAAGGGTCGAAGGCACTTGGCGAATGGGTTATTGATTCAGACGATTGATATCAGAAATAAACCATGCTTCTAGGATGTGGGCTGCTGTGAATCTTCGAAATGAGATTGAACTTACAAACTCTAACGTCAGCCGTTTTACGGGCTGCGCCCGGGGACCAAGATAACGGAAGTGACAACACAGAGGCAATCCACGTCAAAGAGGTCGATGATTTTGATCTGAACAACTAGGCATGTACTCATTCAATTTATTTTGCTTCGCGTTTGATGACCGGCTGAGGTTGAGGTAGATGAGATCCTTATCCTTGCCTGTATCACGCAGATTTGGTCAGGCGTCCGGAGCGACCGAGTTTCTGTACAGTGCACCTGGAAGCCAGCTCGATGGTTAACGGGTGGGCCAAACTCGCTTTCGGGACTCAAATACTTGAAGTCCAAGTCGGCTTCCTTTCCTTCCCGTACTTGCAACCGTTAAATTTTCTTTCGACTTTGTCTCCGCACTAAATTTCTGCTGTAATACCGTCAATCAACAATCTATCTTTGACGATGACGACAATGCTTGCCGCCCAGTATCAACCCGGAGAGACTCGCCTCGCTCTCAAGGACCAACATCCAGTGCCCTCCGCGGGGCCTGGTCAAGTTCTGCTAAAAGTAGCAGCATGCGGAGGTAAGAGTTCCCCTCTATCCCCAGAGAAAACGCATTGACGGATTGTTACAATGTTTACATAGTCTGCCATTCCGACATCATGTTTATTGATGGAGGCGTCCTACCCATTCCTCTCGTTCTTGGCCACGAAATTTCTGGGCACGTGGTTGAGTATGACATTTCTCAAGACTTCGCTGTGACAAGGACTGACGATTTCTAGAATTGGCGAAGGCGTTGACTCCTCTATCCAAAGAGGAAAGCTATATGCGGTTCTTTCGATAACTCCTTCTGCGAAATCCTACCATGGTCTACCTGCGCTTTTCGACTCGCCAGGCGCAAGTTATGATGGAGGCTTTGCCGAATACGTCCTCGTTCGACATGACCAGCTCGTCCCTGTTGTAAGTTTCGAATCTTGATATTCTAAACTTCTAGACCCTCAACTAGTTGTTCACAGCCGGATGGAGTATCTGCTGAATACGCAGCCGTCGCTGCAGATGCGGGAATCAATGCTTATAAATTTGTTGTCCGCGCCGGAGGAGTATGTCGCCTCATTACTTGACGTCATTCTCCAAAGTTACTGATGCAGTGTCATTTAGATCGACGGAAAACGCGAAACATCTGTCCTCGTTCTCGGTGTGGGAGGTCTCGGGCATCAAGCGGTGTCCATTGCTGCACACTTCAATGCGACCGTTTATGCATGCGACCCTAAGCCAGAGGCGCGCGCGCTCGCGCTCAGGCTTGGTGCAAAGGAGGCGTTCAGCCCGGACGAACTCGCAGCAAAGATTGCTGAGGGCTTCACGGTTGACGTAGCCATAGACTTTGTGGCGAAGGCCCCTAGTAAGTTCTTTCTATGACGATGGCTGCCTTCAGTGTCTGATACCACCATTTAAAGCCTTTGAAACTTGCAAGTCGGTGCTTAGGGGTAACAATAAAGCGTTCCCAGCGAACCCTCGACTTGTTGTAGTGCGTCCGAGCTTTATTACTTTTCTTCAAGATTTGACTGATTTATTCCAGGCTGGATTGACAAACGATAAGCTCGAGTTTTCAACGTTGGATACTCTCACATACAATTTGACAAGTAAATAATCCTTCTCTCTCGTTGAGACAAGCTGAATGGACACAATCAACAGTTGTCACACCTCAGTATGGTTCAAAACAAGATCTTCAAGCCGTACTTGATCTGTACGCTACGGTGCGTTCTTTGACATCCTTAATTCCTTAACCAATCTGAATACCTCGTAGGCGAGCTGCGAACCAGTTGTCTCGAGTCACAAACTTACAGAAATTAACGACGTGCTCGACAAACTACGTTCCGGATCTGTTCTTGGCAGAATCGTTCTTGTGCCTTAGAATGATGGATGTCACTCAGTCCCCCCGTCTACATAGTTCTTTTTTTGTATATTTAAGAAATAAGGTAGTTCCTAGAAAGGTGTAAAATCTATTTTCGTGGCTATATTGCGGTCAGGCTTGGACCTATGCCGAGGACATAAGCCAAAAGCTCAAAGGTTGTCCATATCATCTCCGCGGAAATACCGAAGAGGAAACATACCAACGTGAAGAAAAGGTTTCGAGTGACCACGTTGAACCCACAATGTGGCATGCCTCTTTTCTGTGTAGAATTGATCAGAAACAGTGCTGAAGGACTGGTGGCAATCGGTGCAACGAAAGTTGGAAGATATCATTATGAGATTGATCGTGAATCGATACTGCTGTGTACTGCGTGCATCATCAATTCGGATATGCATCTGATGTATCATTTGCCCTTCATTCATCGAAAAGATTGTGTGGGACCCCTCGGATTATGCAGTGGGGCTCGGTAGGGAAATTCACACCATCGCAACACGACTTGTCGAGTGGCTCTGGCGCATGCATTTTTTCTAAGAAAGTCATGTAGATAGAATATGACAATATATGAAGACAAACAAATCCAAAATAATCAGATCAAAAGTCTTAGGTCCACGCCGAGCTCAATTGAAGCTCAAGCATTAGCCTTTTGTTTCAGATGAGACCTTTGTGAGTTATATTAAAGGCCTTCACGGTGCCACTGAATACTGATACAAGATCTACGGTAGCCTAAATAACTAAATCCGTGGTTTGACATCTACTATGAACACTTATCCTTGTCATTTTCACGCATCACCTGTGATTTGGAACCTTTGTTAATTTTTGATTGCAAAGGATCGGCGTGAATTGGCGCAGGGTACCAAAATAGATGCCTACCAGCTTCTGCGGTCAATACAGCCAGGCAGTGACCCGAAGATGGCTTTCAGTTTACTCTGGCCCCTGGCGGCCTTTGGTCTTCCCTATATACCGCGTGACGACGTTGTGGCCTTTTTACATTTCTGCAAATTGACCAGGTGGTCCCAATGATATACGAAGCTTCGTTGGCCGCTGCCGCCCTCTCTGTCGCCTTGGTCCTTCGCTGGCGCCAAAATTCGTATCGCGACGATGATGTTGCGTTCGTCCCAGGCCCAGATAGCGAGTCTTTCCTCACTGGTGGGTGCAAATCTCGTACCTTGTATGCTTTTCTTCCTGATCTGAACTTTTAGGCAACATGCAAACCCTTGTTGCCGCACCAAGCGATGGAGCTGCACTGTCTTGGTCGAAGGTCTACGGCGGTGTTGTGAAGCTTCATGGTGTCCTCGGTGTTCGTCGTCATGCGCTCCTTATCTCCGACCCTGCCGCTCTCCGTCGTATCTTTGGCTCGTCAACTGGACAGTGGGATCTCAGTTCTCGTGATCTGGCGTCATTTAGAGAGAAGTTCGGTCCTGGTATCGCTGCTGTTGAAGGCGCAGACCATGTTAGACAGCGTCGTATCGTCTCACAGGCACTTGGCCCCGCGGAAGTTAGACAAATGATATCCTCAGTACAGAGTGTGTCGAAAAATGTATGAGCTCATTTCTATCCTTTTGATATCTGTTTTCTGATTCATATCTATGAAGATGCGTGCTGCCCTTCGTAAAGCTTGCTTCGAGCAGTCTAGCACTGGCGCTACCAAAATGAACATGTTGGACTGGTCTCGTCGCTGTGCTCTAGATTCCTTAACCATGTTTGCCTTTGGTACCACCGTTAACGCAATCGACGATCCTGTAAAGGGTCATGACATATTACATGCTTTTGACCTGATGCTGTAGGCGTTCGAGATTTTGGACCATAGGAGTAAATCTGACGCTTTTTCTTTTTTACGCGTTTTAGCGAAGATTGCCTGGGCAAGACCAACTCCTTGCGTCTATTCCTTCGTGAAACCGCGACAGCCGGCATCCTCCCCAGTCTTGCTGGCATTGCCCTCATCGACTCTAACTTCTTCCGTTCGGCTTTGAAGACTTTCAAGCGCGTGGGTCAATTCAGCACTTGGGTCCGGGCTCAGAGAGAGGAACACGGTAGCCTTAACAATGGCAACGATCTTCTTAGTGCCTTGGGTTCGTCCTATCCACCCTCAAAATACAAGGTGTAATCATTAATGCTTGACAATAGAACGTGCAAATCAATCCGATTCAGCGAAGTACAAACTTTCTAACGAAGAAATAGTAGGGCAAATCAAGTCAGTTGAAAGTCCTCCGCTCTGTGACGACATGTTGACTTTGTTCCTCCATAGCATGGTTCTCTTTGCAGGTAAACTACTCGTTGTCGGTTTTCATAATAGGCAGGCTTGATTTAAAGGGCTTATCTAGGCCACGACACTGTCTCTACCAGTCTCGCTATGCTTCTGAACGATCTGGCCAACCATCCAAAAGTTCAGGAACGTCTCCGCGCGGAAATCAACGCAAAACAAGCTGAGGTTGGTGGCGAAGATGCTATCTTCACCCAGGACGACTACGACAGCATGATTTATCTCAATGCCGTTCTAAAAGTATGTCACGATGTTACCCCTGTCGAAATTCCGCCTGACAGAATCATTTCCTCAGGAATCCATGCGCATGAATCCTGTCCTCGGCCAAATTGCTCGCAGCAATCGCGCAGACGACGTGTTACCTCTAACGGAGCCTATTCACACTCCCGATGGTCGTGTTCTCACCGAGATTGTCGTTAAAAAGGGTACTTGGGCCGTCATTGACATTGCATCCTCTAACAGGAGGAAGGATGTTTGGGGCGAGGACGCTGAGATGTTCAACCCAGAACGCTGGCTCAAGACTGGCGAGCAGAGCGTACCACTAACAAAGACCCCAGGTGTTGTGTACGGCTCCCTAATGAACTTCATGGCTGGCAGTATGTCTTGACTGTTCTCTCTACTTTTAAGCTTCTTGCTAACTTGGGTCGTTTCGCAGATCGTACATGCCCTGGGTTTGTTTTCTTACCGTCTAAGGCTTCTTTGGCTCACCTAGTTTTGTTCTAGATGGCGTATCGCGATCCTTGAGCTCCAGTCCTTCATTTGTGAAATAGTCCAGGGCTTCCGTGTTCGTCCCATTCCTGGCTCGACTGTCATTCGCGAGTTCCATGGTGTTTCCATTCCTAAGGTCTGTCGATCTAACGACTTGCATTTGCTGTTGGCTTAGACCATTCTTTAGGTCGCTGAAAAGCCCGTAAAAGGAGGAGAAGTGCCATTGATGCTGGAAGTTATTTCATAAACTGTAATAGTTGGGAAATCGGGCTCTCTTAACCAATCTACATGTAAATCCATTCTTACTTCGATAACGACGGCGCACTTTATGACTCTGAAATCAACTTTGAGCTTAGTCCCCTTCTCTTTGACTATAGTCAACGTTCATGCCCACCTGTATGTGTAACCTGCCGCTGATAATGTTGAATTGAACCTGATATACATCTATACATCTACTCAATGGATGTGCAACGTCCCCAAGCCATGAGCCTATAATGAAACGCCATCCCGAAGCATGATATCTATCTACTCCACTTAAAGATATCAGGTCACGGCCATAAGTGAGAACTTGACATGGATACGAATGAGGCATGAGGCTCCGTTTTATCAACTATCGATCAGTACTCATAAGTGTATAATGCCATGGCACATGTGGCGCGTTTTTAAATTGTGCTAATGACATTATACAAACTCGCAATGTGGTTCAAATTATTTCGCTCCATGCTACCGCATTGTCCCCTATCCAGAGCCAAGTCAGTGTGACTCGATGCAAGGCGTTAAATGATCATGAGCACCGCTTCATGTGAACCCGAGAAAACGGGCGCCAAGATTGAGTTATTGGATGACACTTGCAACAATGCCAATGATTTGGAGGCGGTGAGAAGACAAGTCATCCCAAGTTCACGGCCGACTCATAATGCACTCTTTCGTTTCCGAGTCGGCTGTATAAGTCCATCTATGCCATTGTGCTCACAATTTAAATAAAATGTACAGGTGATATGAGATAAGGTGATAAATGACGTGAGGACAATCCATACAGATATCCGGTCATGCTACTTAATGAAACAGATTTGCAATTAGAAACCCCTATTCGGCATATTGCTTTTTCCATTGGTTTGGTAGGCGATAATGGGCAACGTCCAAATGGAAGCGACTATGAACGAATCAGGTACAGAATGCGGAGAGGGTCAATGAGACTTACATATATCCCTGTTCATACTCCTTGAACGCCCTTCGTGCTGCTGGCTGATCTTTTAAGATGAGAGCGGCACGCTTGGCAACGGCGACAGTTTCATCGGAAACATCTTGGAGGATCTTGATAGGCTCCTCTCCACTCACACGTCCCATGGCTTGACAGTAGTTGTGGAGCTCGCCGTCCATTTCCTCTTTGTAGTAACTATGAAAGAAAATAATTAGCTGGCATTGAGGCTTTGACAACGTCATGACCGACCTCAGGACATCGTTAAGGAAGTTAGTGAATACGAGAATCTCGGGAATGGCTTGGACGTAGTCTACGACGTCTGGATGGTCCTTCTTCGGGAAACAGCCATAGGCATAGAAACCAGAGATACCTGAAGTGCATTGGAATCAGTGGAGTTTCGACGTAAGTGTATGAGGGCACTAACCGCTCAAATTGCGGACGTAATATGGCCAGAGAAGAGCATCAGGGCTACCCACCATGTTCTTACTGAGAGAACGGACTTCAATGCAGCTTCCGGCTATGAAAGTGACCGATGACATGACCATAGCGTCGGCAACGTAAGGCTCATAGTGGTCATAGAGACGCAACATAAATGTCGCGTAGCAGTCTAGAACTGGGTGTAGTTGAGGCTTTCTTGCGTGGAAGCGGCCTTGGAACTCGGTAAGGGGCACCAGAATGTCATCGGCAACATTATCCATCCATTTCATGCCACTGTAAGCACCAAAAGACGTCAGTTTTCCAGATCACTTCAAAAACGGGATACGAACGCTGTGCAAATCGCGATAACAATTTTAAGATCAAACTCGTGCGCCGGGTAAAAGAGCTAAAGATCATTATCGTCAGTACAATGTCCTCTACGAAGCAGAGAAGACCACATACCTCAGCAGCTGCAGTGCCGACATCCACGCAATTCATGAAACCATCAGCAGCCTCTCCGATATTCCAGGAATTGAGTTCATCGATGACGGCCTTACGAAGGGCAGGATCTTGAGGGAAGGGAGGGGGTACGTAATCGAGACCGCGAATGAATTCACCAGCAATCCGGAGGATGTCCTCGCCTTGTGCCATATCGCTGGCTTTTCCATTTGCCTTGGATGGCAAAACACCATTGTACTTGGTCGTGTCAATCGAACCGCGAACTGTCGCGATAGAAGATTTGGTGGCAGGAGGTTTTACGGTGGAGGATTTGGAGGAAGATGCTGATGGGGATTTACGGCTGGATTGGCCAGAGCGAGCATAGAGAGTTCCTATTGTGGCCAGTAGAACTGCCCCACCGGCAGCGAACTGGGCGGTCTGGGTGTCTAGCTTAAACATTGTGTAAGAAAGAAATGAGGAGGGAATGAGGGAGAGACAGAAGGCCGAGAAGTCGTCTTATGCAGAAACCGCTTGACACAGCCCTTGGCTTTCGAAACATTGGACCACGGTTAAAGCTTTTAAAATGAGTTGCCTGGCAGAGATGATGGATTGGCGAAGACGCTGGTGCATTTGGTAGACATCTACTGGAGTTAGCGAGGTTCAGATATCTCGGTATAACGATAATACTTCATTCAAGGAATAGGACCAATTGGGGGTAAGGGTGCTTGGGAACCCGTTATTACTGGACTCTGAGCGGTTGGCGGTTATGCAACTGTAACACAGTGGCAGGACCATAAGAAGACAGATGCGAATCAATATCTAGACTCCGAGGCAGCGCAGAAGAAGCAAATCGAAGACCCAGAGTGCTCGGATGTTTGATTCTTGTACTATGCGTAGTTCCTGTAATGGGTCAGTGCGACACAGAAGGCTCGGAGATCAATAATTTGTCATAAGGATTGGTGGATCGTCCTCGAGATATGGCAGAAATTGTCATCATCAGCAAATTGTCAGTGGATCAATTTGATTGTCAATGTTGCGATTTTCGCCGAGGTTATCACACAACTGAACCACGTGTCGCTGACCCCACCGCAAACTGCGTGCACAAGTGCACACTGCAGACTGAGCTGCCGTTTGCCTTGTCAGAAGCCGCCAAAACTGCGAAACCTGACGTTAACTCTGGTGAGATATTGAGCATGATAATACGGATATATCAGCACACGTATTTTTTTCAACTTTTTTCTGTTTCTTTTTTTTTCTGTGCTCAATGTAATTTTAGAGGAAACCAACATACGACAAGAAATATTGACTTGAGCTCGGCTGTCAATGCATCTCTGGAAGAATTAACTACGAAATCACTACGTTTATAGCTCAAGCCTTAAATCTTTGCCACCTGCGTCTACGTTTTTATTGTACGGTTTTCCGACCTAAATCTCTTCCTTTGGCGTATTCAGGGCGCACTGCGCGTATTCTGGACCCTGGGTTTAACCCACTCATAATCCGCGGCCTTTTCTTCCCTGAATGCAGCGTCTAGGGTTGGCATTTCAGCTGAGGGACATGATGGATGGCTACCAGTTCACTCACTCCCTCGTTATCTTTTGATATCTCTTATAGCCGCGGCTAGTAATAAAGTTTGCACATGCAGATTTTGCATAAGACGACCAATCGAACAAATCTACACGGCTAAACTTCCTCTAGCCGTCCGCAATGTTGCAGTTGGATAGCGCCCAGAGCCCTCAGCTGGCAATCGCAGCGACAGTTCTTCTAGCCACCTTGGGTGCTCTCCTTGCGCGTTCCTCGTCGAAATCCAATCCTAAACTGCCTCCTGGGCCACCTGGGTTACCAGTTATAGGCAATGTTCTTCAAGTTCCAACTGAGGTATTGCCATTGTCCTTTTTACGACACCTCATGGATGATTACGCTTGTAGCATTTGGCGACTTACTTCCGTAGACTACACAAGGAGTATGGTGGTATCGTATACCTCAACCTTTTGGGAAACGTATGTTTTACACCTATTATTGTATTCTTTACTGACCGCTGGTTAGAACGTGATGGTCGTTGGGGATGGAAAGCTTGCAAGAGAACTTATGGACAAGCGATCTGCCAAATACTCTGGACGTCCTGTTGAGCCTTACATGGTGAGGAGTTCGAAGGTTCTTGATATATGTCAGTCTCAACTCGCTTGTAGAGCAAATATGTCGACCCGGATGAAAAGTGAGCTTCAATGGACCGTCCTTATAGTGTTTTGTTTTACATTAATCGGTTATCAGATACTGGGGCTTCTCTGACCCAAATGCAACATTTCGCCTCGGCAGGAAGCTCACCACACAGGTCATGAGCTCTGTTCGCGGTGGCTCTTCTCAAGCACTTCACCGCTTTGAAGCCATGCTAACCATGCAGCGTATAATGGAGAAACCTGAAGAGTATGCTCCTGACATATACTTCTTGTTCCGAACTCATGTATTCTGCATAGCTGGTACCACCACGTCGATAGGTAATGGAATATCTTTTTCCTTCAGTACCCCTTTCTGATTGGTTATTTATGCAGGTTTGCAACGAGCATCATCATTTCTGCCATGTTTGGCGTTCGATTTACCACTGGGCACGAAGAGCTGATGAAGGAAATAATCAAGGTATGTGTTCTGATAATGTAGCAACTGGAAAAACGTGACAAACATAATACAGCTTAATGACGAGTTTGGCCTATCAATCTCCAATGTGAGTTAATCGACTTGGACTGAACAGAAGGTCACAGTAGTCTAATCTCCTTCCCTACAGGCGGCATCAATCATTAACATCTTCCCTTTCTTGGATTGGATCCCAGGCCCAATGCCATGGCGTACTCGCGCAGCGGAGTTTAGGAAGAAGGAGGAGACGTTGTATGCTAATCTTGCGAAAGAGGCCATTGAGGGAAAGAATTCACACTTTGACACGTACGTTATTCTCTTCGCCTCCGTGATAAGTCAGGCTGAGATGCATCTATTAGATGGGCGCAATATTTCGGAGGCAAGGATAACAATTATGGAGACCATCGCGAGCTCCTCAACCTGTTCTGTATTGTACGGCTTTCATGTTTCTATATTCCCCTAACCCACTGACTTCTTCCTATCAGGCTGCTGCCCACTCCGTCCGTTTTCCTCATCATCCTCATCATCACAAGTCGTCTAACGTAATTCTCATAGACCGCCACCTCTCTGCAGACTTTCGTGCTTGCGTGCATGTGCCATCCACAGTGGATTAAGCACGCACAGGCGCAGCTCGACGAGGTCGTTGGCTCTGATCGTCTCCCGAACTTCTCAGATCGTGAAAAGATGCCTTATATTGAGGCTGTCTGCCGAGGTAATCATCTTACCATTTCTTTATTCACAAGCATTAACGCAAAACTATCTCCAGAGGCACTTCGTTGGCGTCCAGCTGCTAGGTACGTATCAAGGATTGAGTTAGGAGTGGTCTAAATTTACAATGTGTAGATTTGCCATTCCGCACAAGGCGACGGAAGATGACGTTATCGAATACAATGGTGAGGAGTATTTCATTCCGAAAGGCTCCACCATTATGGGCGTGCCTTGGTCAGTCGCATGTTCGCTACAGCTGTCTTTCTTTTTAACAAACACATAATTAGGATCATTGAGCACGACCCGTCTGTGTATCCTGACCCCGACACCTTCAACCCTGGACGTTGGCTCGACGAGAAAGGTCAACTGAAGGGAGATTATTCAACGACTGCCTTTGGATGGGGACGACGCAGTGCGTTATTTCCAATCTCTCTATTCCAACCCCTCCTAACTTGACTTCAGCATGCCCTGGGACTCCCTTCGCCGAACGTTCTCTTTGGATGAATGTCGCTCTTTGGCTCTGGACGTTTAACATTAAACATGCTCCTGGGTACACCTACGTCTCTGACGACTCCGCCTTCATCCCTGATGTATGTATTGTCTTTTCATCATAACTATCCATCAGCTTATATCACCCTGGTAGTTTGGCACAGCCCCGAAACAATTCCCCGCGATCTTCGAGCCTCGGAGTGCTCATCACCAAAAGGTCGCACAGCGGGAGTGGGCGGAGTCGGAGAAAGACCTCGCATCGCTGCTTCCGACTGCGAATGCGGCGCAGAAATAAATAAACTGGGGACGCCAGTTCTGGGCGGGATTCTTTATGATTTGCTGTTCTATATGTACTCTTTTCGAGGCCACCATAATGTCTATTTATAGATGAATTGATACAATATTTGATACAAAATGCCTACCAGGTATATACAGTTGTGTGAAGTTCGGCCAGTATTCAAGAGGAATTACTGTGACCTGTGATAGTCATTACATTGCCGTATGCGACTCCACGCCGTGGATACTAATACCTTTCTGCAAGGAAAGGATGAAAAGACTGCAAAAGCAACAAGAAAGTCAACTCACCTTTCTCGGACACCTCACCGTGATCTTGTTACACCCCCACACCTTCACTTCGCACAACCGCTGACATCCCAGTGCCGTTTTTACATTCCCGCCATCCTCCCCGTCGCCCTCCATCCACCCCTTGACTACAAAATCGTCCACCTCTCTGACCCAACCCACATCTAGTCTCTTGAGCTCCTTTGCTAACCCTCCTACCATCTTCAACGCCTCCGCCGTAACGTCACCCCACCCATTAATGTTGAGCTCCTCCAATCGCTCTCCACTATGCCTCAATAACGCTACAAGCGCCTTGCTCCCGAGCTCATGGTTTCGTCCCAGATTGATTAGGCGAAGAGGCTGGTTTTGCCACATCTCAAAGAGCTGAGCTACTCCTTCATCAGTGAGCCGAGATGAGCTTTGGGCTACAAGCCCATCCATAACGCGAGAATCCTTGAGGCCCTCCTGCAGAGCCCGGTCGGTGAACAATGCATGCCGGGAGACGTCCAGGGTACGAAGTGTCCCAGAGATCGCAGCAAGCAACCCTTGTAAAGCCTCCTCAGTACACTCATTGGAGTTTCCGGGGTCTGCAATGTCCAACTCCTCTAACTTGTCGAAGGATGAGATGGCATTGAGGAAAGCGTCGCTCATTGCACCGACCTCGCGCAGGCGGAGCGCGGTGAGCGTTGGTGCGCAGTACTTCTTGAGTGCAAGCATAGACTCAATGTCGAAGCGGGGAGATTGGGTGATTTTAAAGGTCTTGAGAGCGGGATGGGACGCAAAGAAGGCTATCCAGGCCGCAGAACGCACAAGGAAGGGCCCGAGGAGTTCTAGATGTTCGAGCGATGGAATGGCCGTGGTTAAGACGGACATGGCTTTGTCATCTAAGTGTCCGCAAAAGTCGAGGCGAAGGTAGGTGAGATTTGGGTTCAGATGGACAAGTGTCTCGAGCGCAGGCGAAGGAAGGTCTGCAGAAATCTTAGATGAGAAACGAAGGGGAATAGAAAACGTACTAGTAGCGTCGTAAAGGGTAAGTCTGGTGTGTACGACGTTATAAAAAAGGTGAGCATTCTGCGGCGTCCTTCACAGTATGATGAACATTGTGGATAAAGACGTGGACTTCAGAGACGTACAGGCCTCGATTTTTAGACAAAGCCTTTGCTATTGCATCTAAGTTCATAGCCCCGATATCCCCCAGTGCTTCGACGTCGTCGATATGCTTGGTTATAAGCTAGAAATATTAGCCGTCAGGCTCACTTCAACACGATAAGTCAATGTGAACATCTACCTGGATGCATAGCGACGTCAAACTGGGAAATCTTCTCTCTTCAAAGTTGACGATAGTTCTCTTGTCTGTAGGTGCTTTCTTACGCTTAGGAGCAGTAGGCTTCTTGAAAGGGTCATTGCCTGATTCCTTGGCGCACTTGTGGCACAAGAAGCCGGGGCCTGGAACTGCTGGCATTGTATACCTGGTCTAAATGAAAAAGAATTCAACATTACATGAAAGAATTGCCCAAATGGAATACCTACCACCGTGAACTGAACATTGCACTTCGCACAATCTTCGAAATTACCAATCGTTGGTTTTACAGGAGAAGATTTGCCGCCCCAGGAAAAGGAAAGTGCACGGTACGGATCTTCCTCATCCTCATCACTTTCTTCATCCTTTTTCTTCTTCTTAGGCTTGGCCTTTTCTTTCGCCTTTGACTTGACCTGTGAAGTCTGGGTGACCTTTGTCTTCTTGGCAGGAGTGGCTTCCTCTTTCTCTTCATCAAGATCGTCCGAGTCGTATACAGCGGATGCCTAGAAAGTTCATGGATGAGCATTACACTTCAGTATCCGAAGAATATTCTCTTACCGCAGCTCTTCCTCGTCTAGTACGCTTGCGGGGAGGCGTCTCTTCTACATCCTCCATATCCACATCTTCGTTATCGTCATTATTGTCATTATTTGTCCCACTAGGACCAGGAACCGGTTGATCGCCCTCCTCCTCGGCTTGCCTGCGTGCTACTGAAGTTGCTGTAATGCCAGATGCCTTTCAGGACGTGAGTGATGTGTTCGAATACATAAAATTCCACGTACCCTCAGAAATTCCGTAAGGGCTGAAGTAGGTCCTCTGACATTGTTTCTGCTCATAATTTCGAGGCCTACAAGCGCCAGGTAACGCGAGTGGTGGTGGGCAATTAAAAGGGCGTTATTTGGCTATATTTTCTTTAAATCGCGCCAAACAACAGTCAAAGAATGTGACGCTTAACCTTTAAAGTGAGGCGCGCCCGCGTTACCTGGGGTTCCCTCTTTCCAATATCGTTTTAGAGTTTTCACAATCTCCTGTTCTATAGGCATGTCGGCGGATTGTCAACCGTCAGATGCCACACCATTGCTTGCGAATTCAGAACACACTTTGGTCTACCAACGCTTCTCAAGACGGTCAAAATGGACCATTGTATTTCTAGTGTCGTGGTGTGGATTAATGCCTCGTCAGTGATGCGATCCTTATGGTTCCATTTTAAAGTCTACTAATATAAAATTTCCTGATAGTATTTGTGTCTGGATCATTTATTCCTTCAATACCACAGGTTGCAAAAGACCTTGATACTACAGGTTCAATTGTCAGGTAAAAGTCGGTTGTATGTGTATTGCTTAGATTTTCAATGCTCAATACCCTCCAAGTCTGGCTGTCAGTGCATCCATTTTTGCAGCTAGCTTCGGGTCTCTAACCGGGGCTGCATACTCCACTTTCTGTTGAGTTATACATTTAACAATTGTGATCCGACTAACATCTGAATTTCCACAGACGGTCGACGAACTATGTATCTTATCATGCTGCCTCTATTGTGTATAGGGTCTCTTGGAGTTTCAAAGTCTAGGAGTGTTCCAGAACTCATGGCCTGGCGCTTTGTTCAAGCATTTGGTGCCGCCCCTGGAATGTCCATTGGTGCTGGCGTGATAGGAGACCTCTTCCTGCTTGAAGAGCGGGGAACAGCTATGGGGATTTATTTCTCCGTACGACGTTCTTTTGCATCCTCTGCTTTGTTTCACCAATAGTCCCTAGGCTTGTCTCTTGGGACCTGCTTTGGCGCCGTTAGTGGGAGGTATATCGAAATTCTTGTCAAAGCCACTAGATCTAACTCCTTTATGTAGGCTACTTTACGTACTATTATACATGGCGTGTGTTGCAACACGTGCTCAGTGCTGTTGGATTTGGTATCCTCGTCGCAATAACAATTTTTCTACCGGAGACGAGCCATCCGGGTTCAAGGGGTGTCGACAAAGTGCCAGAAGGACAGTCGAAACTCGTTTTCATTAACCCATTGAAATCTTTGGCATTGTTGCGTAGTCCGAACCTTTTGCTGGTGGTAAGCCAACTCAAGCCCTTCTGTGCAGTCATCTAGCTGAGATTACTCAGGCTCTGTCAGGATTTTTGGTGCTGTTGACAGACTACAGTGTGCTTTATCCGTGTTCTCGAGCTTCCTATGCTCATCGATCTTCTCAGTTTTACTGATACCATTGGCCTACACCATCGTACGTTGCAAAACACACACTCTCTCTAATGATTGTCTGAAAGTAGCTGTCCAGGGTCCTCGATACAACATTGATAGTGCTGCAATCATAGGAGCTTGCTTCCTTCCATCCGGAATCGGGAACATGAGTAAGTCCTTTGAAGATGCTCATCATACCGTCATACTAATGGTATGTAGTTGGTGCCCCCCTGGCCGGTCGCATATCTGATCGTGTTATTGTGAATTGCCGTGCACGGCGTGGGGGCGTGTGGTATCCTGAAGACAGACTACGGGCCACGCTACTAGGGCCATTAGTTCTTATCCCACTATCCTTATTATGTTTTGGTCTCTTGATTGAGTACGTCCCAGGCATTGTTGGTCTCGCCCTAAACCTAGTGTGTCTATTCGTCCACGGAATTGGGGTACGTGAAGCCCTGGAGTGTTTCAATTTTGTTTCGAGTCGTGCTGACTGAGCTTTCATGTAGGCTGACATTGCTCTTGCTCCGACATCGGCATACGCTGTCGATATCGTACATTGGCGTAGCGCCGAGGCAGTAGCAGCTACTATGTAGGTTCCCTCTTACATCTACAACTGATAGATCTTACATCCTGCAGGGGTTTCCGGACGTTGCTGCTTTCACTTTGTGTCTCTACTATTATCCCCTCGATAGAGACCATAGGTGTACTTGCGACCAACTCTCTGGCTGCTTTGATGAGCTTAGTGGCTGGGCTGTAAGTTCATATGCTCCTAATCGAGACCCTGATGTGCTCATCGTCTTGCAGAATCTTGTGGTTGACTATCCGGTATGGGGCACAGCTGCGGGCTTATGTTGACGTTGGGTATTCTACAGCTGAAAACAATTAGACTTTGTTTAGAGATCTGATTTAGAAGCGACATTTTCTCCTTACATAGAATGTTTCCTCACAAGGTCAGATATAGTGCGAAGATGTCATATATCGATGGTGTACCTATCATCCTTCATCTACATTTGAATTATGTAAAAGGTCAAGATCTTATCTGGCTTTGTCCTGATCATATACAAGTACTAGAGGGTCTAATGCTACGTACATTGCTGCCCATCCAAATCACGTTCTGCGAGTCCTCAACTGCCCAGACTGACAGATGGGAACACTTCTTTGTCTGTTAGAAATGTTTGAGCCAACTATTGAGATACTGCATCCAACGTTGCGGAATTGGCGGGTATGTGTCTGTACGACTTCAGCGAATCATGGAAGCCATGCACAAGATCTTGCACGTTAACTTCAATCGGCGTAAAGGATGCTCATGAAGCTGGCATCGAGATGGAGTGCGAAATAGCGAATAGGGCAGCTAAGTGCTCGGAATTCGTATAATCGTCTGGAACTATGTCGGGATGGAGTGCAACTCACGTTCCTTTCAAATGCTCAAAAGGTCGGGACCAGTTGACCTTCAGTTCACATGGACGGCAAAACCAACTGTGGGGATGACACCAGACGTTCGTGCTGATTGTTATCTACTTCAAGAATTCTGCCAGAACGGTTTCCCGTACGTCCAGCTCGGCCAATGCAAAATGGTCGCTGTCAGTATTTGCATCAACATGATATAGCATGATGAGCCTACAGGTTATCCAGAATGAATTACCAATTAACAAAAGCATCGGACAATGATTGACGTAAGACAATAGGCCATCTCATTAAGAACGGCCTTCACAGAAGATGAGCATTTAAGACACTCGAAACAAACATCTGACTTCTCCAGGATTTCATGCGTTGGACCAGTATCCAAATCAAAGCCACAGATACGGAAAATTGTGATAACTGGATTCTAAGGGAGATGTGAGCCTAGATTTGTGAAATATTTATAATCATTCTCGTTGCTCCCTCTAAAGTCGTCGGTGCAAAAGTCGTCGGTGCAGCAGTGGTGGACAAGGATACGTGGGTAGGTTATCATGCAGGACATCGTGCGCAATGAAAGTTATTAATCATTTGGATCAACGTCTCGTCTTCGGCGTTGCGTCATTCGGTAACAATTTGAGGGAAATTTCTCATTGCGTCCTGAAAGTGAAGCTCTGAAACCTCCTCCAGAGGTGTGTCTTTGATGATGGTCCTGAAAGCAGGTTTCTATCCAACAATTGTCACATATCTTGTCGAAGAGGCTACGTCAGCAACTGCGATACACCATACTGCAATTGAAATTTACGAATCTCAAAGGTAGGCAAGCATCAATGCCTGTTAGCAACCAATTTAGAAAGTTGTTCTCAGCCCCACGGTTTAACACACGAACTTTCACGCATCAGTTATACTGTCCCTCTCCCATGTGTATAGAAACAGAATTGATAGTCTGATTCCTCTCCAAACATCATCCATGCTGATCATTGGGGACATTTAACAATTTAACAAGTGCACATCCACGAGACTAAAGCTTCCGACGAATTGCCGCCACATCTCTGGCCATTTTTAGATGAGCAGTGATTATGTGTGGCGAATGACCACATATCCGTGATAAGAAGGTTGTTCATGATCAGGCGACCTCTTAACTTCGTCAAACTCAAAGTCAGACTTTCAATTGAAGCTGCTCTGAGATTTACGGAAATACTGGCTCCTCATCTCGCTGCCCTTGTGACCATCCTGGTCGCCGGTTTAGATTTCTAGTGGTGCTCTGAATCAATGTGATGGTCGATGTTGGGTCAATGCATGAGAGAATTTGAGTTCAACCCTGACCAATTTTTCGGCAGTGCCACTTCTCTTTCACCTTCATGCATAAACTTTTATATGAATCTCTTACATCTGCTATCTTACTTTCAATAGTGATCTCTCATTTTATTTCTCATAAAATTGGGCTAATTTTTTCGCATTCTTTCAGCCGATCTGAATTTTTCGAGCGACCATTGAAATCGAACGACACCGTATGTACAATTACGTATAAACGGGAGACATTCGTCAATTCATCGGATTCCTGGCATAACGTGCAATCCCAGGTAAACGAGCACGAGGCATCCGCGTGCTACTCTGCCTCAAGAGGCGGAAAATTGATGCATATGGGTGCGAAGGTTCGTTGAATGTTGAGCTCTTGCAGACTCTTGTATAAAACCCTCCAGTAGTCTTGGCATTGGAGCTCCAAGGAATATGTTGCTTTACAAGTCTTGGCTCGCCCTAACTTCTTTGGTGTCTTTCGCCTATGCTCATTGTAAGACCATCTATTATCACATTTTTAGAGAGTTCAACTGTGAAAATCTTTCAGATACGTTCCCTTCGCTTGTAGTCAATGGCGTGACCACTCCCGCATGGGTTAACGTTCGCGAGACGAACAACTACAACACTCAAGATCCAGTAAGCCTTTTCCCGATACAAGTCGAGGCTCAACTTAGTAACCGTGTTTCTTGAGGTCACCGACGTGACCAGTATCGACTTCCGTTGCTACACCTCACAGACCAACGCCATTGCACAGACTATCAATGTTGCAGCTGGGTCTACCCTTGGAATCATGAGCGATGGCACGATCTACCATCCGGGGGTATCAAACTTTCTCGCCATGCATAGATCAACCCAAACTGAGCAAATATCATCCCTAGGTTGTCAATGTCTATATGGCGTACGCCTCAAACGGCAATGCTACGTCGTTCGCGGGCGACGGTGCAGTGTGGTTTAAGGTAGTTTCGCTTGGCCTCTGAGGCCCCACATACAGGTTCATACTTCGCTTTAGGTTTACGAAATCACTGCCGTCACGGATGGTGGTACGAGCATCACCTTCCCAGCTCAGAGTGAGTGCTCGAAAGCCTGAAAGGATGCCATGTGTATTGCTCACCACATTCTCGGTTCCTTCAGATCTCCCTGGAGTGAGCTTCACGGTTCCGGCGGCACTTCCTTCCGGCCAATACCTAGGTACTTTGGAGCGCCTTTAATTCTTTGTCAAGGCGTACAATAACGGAAATATTAGTTAGGATGGAGGCCATTGCGCTACATGTTGCTGAAACCTATGGTGGAGGTAAAGGTGTTCCATCGATCGATGCCAGAACAGTATTCATTTGGTCTTATAGCTCAATTCTATATTAGCTGCGGACAAATTAACGTCACTGGTGGCGGTTTGGAATTATTTATTTATCTTACACATTAGTCCGTCAGTAACTGACCCTCGTTAGGACATGGTACTCCTGGACCTCTCGTTGAGATCCCAGGAGTATACACGGGATACGTAAGTTACGAGATTTTCTTGAAATAGCCTGCCCAAGCTTATGCTTTCCTACAAGGAACCTGGTATCCTCATCAATATCTACTACCCCATCCCTACCGACTACACTCAGCCAGGGCCTGTGAGTCGCGTAACTTTTGCTCGTGGATTTCGTTATAATGTGACACCTTGGTTTCACAGGCTGTCTGGTCTGGATGAGCCCAGGATGACGCTGAAGAAGTTAATCACATATGAATATCACAGCTCTTTCTTTGTTTCTATTCGATGCATGCCAATGACAGTGTTGAATATGGCTTCAATTCACGGCTTATATTTCTTGCGCACAGTGTCCTCAAGATGATTGTGAAGTGAGCGGATGCTCACAATCACAATTACAATGTTCAATTTCTAACTGGTGATCCGGATCCGTGCAGTCTTCGATAGAACCGATGTTGACATCGCAATTATCTGCTGAAGGTGATCAAGAGATGCTCTGTCTACATAGAACAGGACCTCATGACCGGGAGTAACTTAACGGGGCTGCTGGACTTGATTGTATGCATGATCCTGTAATATCGAAGGCCATACTGCGAATGAGATAGTTGCATTATGTTGTATAGGAGAAGTGATTGGAAATGAACAGGTGTAACAATTCAAGTGGAAGGCGAGAGCAGAAAAGCATGCAAATTCCAAAAAAAAAAAAAGTAACTGATCCAAGTCACTGTTAAGCTCATGTAAACATCTGGTATGACCGTAGACGCAGGTTGAACTCACGACAAAATACATAGCCCTAGATGTTGTCTGGTGAAGGGCCTTGAATTTCTCTTTAAATGTTTCCAACGTAACTTCCGCCTCATTTCCATGTTGCGTACCCGTATCTGAGAGTTGCATATTTTCCTCAGGATTGTAATGATTCTTGGCGCGCGAGCAGACAAGATGAGCGTCTATAGAATATAAAATTAGGTCGGCAGTAGTATGAATATACAAGTATCGGCTTTACATTATACGGGCGCGGGGATGGAGACTGAACGGGTCGCCCGAGCGTAAACATGACATAATGCAAATGGGAGTGCCTGCAATGAGTCTGCACTGTGGTTGGGCTTGAGCCACAGCGGATCAGCATTTAAACAGGAATCCTACTTGAACTTGTTCTCCTGAGAGGCAAATAAGGCATGTATGGGTCATAGTCACAAACGTAATGCAATTTTAACGCAAACATCATATAAGACCTGTCAAATCCAGCTTCGATGATAATAACATCAATGACTCAATTATGTGTACGCACGGAATAATGCGCAGGGCGGCTGGTTCCATGGATTCCGCCATGGCTCAAGAGGAAGCAGTCAAAATCTGTTGGGTGCCCAATAACCGAGTCGACGACAGTTCCTGCGAGGCAATTTTTAGTTTTATTATCACTATCTTTTACGTTCTGAGTCCTAAACCTATTATAAAGACATCAAAAGTGCGCTTGCTGCTATCCAACAAACAAACTCACCGAACATGGTGCCTTTTGCCGACAATGATCATAGTAATTTTTGGTTCGATATTTAGTTCTGCACATGCCGCTGCAATGTGTCAGCATACCCTCTAGAATTTATGGTTCTACAGGAGGAACAGACTTTAATCTGCGAAAGCTCTGGGGAAGAAGAATCATATAGATTATGAGTAAGTACTAATAGCCAACTTACCCGATTTCAGAACTTGTTGGAACTGCCCTTCGGAAACGCCATCTATATCAGATGTGAATATCTTGAATGATCTATAGACATCAAAATTGCCTCGATAGAATATAAGGCGCTTGGGAAACGCGGGAGGCGCCTTCTCTTCCTTGACAACCTTATAACCAGAATGCTTCTTTAAGATATCCTTCATAGTTTATTAGTAGTTAAGCTTTTCTCAACGGCACTTTCACAAACCTTCATTATCATTTTAAGATCATCAATGATCTCTTGTCTCGAAGTCTGAACTCGAATCGCCGCTATGTACTTGGCACAGGTGGTGTCGACACTTCCCACAACTGGTGCAAACGAAGGGCGCCCTTCAGAACCAGGAGCAGGATGCACCACATCCGCACCTTGAGAAAGTCACGTTAGTATATTGCACACGGAAGCTCACTTTAGAAACACTTTACCGATGATCATAGTTGGATTCAGAGGATCTGTTAGCCACTCTGACGAGGAATCTAATACATTGTTTATTCCGCCAAGCTTCGAGTTGATTCTAGTTGAAAATTAATCAGGTTCCGATGTGCATCTACATCTGGTACATAGGATTGAACTGACTTCAAGCAGACATTAGCCCAGTATTGAGACCTGCTTTGAATGCAGTGCTTTGCCTTCAAGCATTGCGTGGCTACACCTTTCTAAATCAAGGGGTGAGCCATGTAAAGACTCCTCTAACGTATAGACCAACTTTAATATCACCGAAGCTGGTTTTCAGTCATGAGCAATGATTATTGTGTGACATCAATCTCTGCAGCTCACTGTTTGACGGCAGTGTAGATTTCATTTCCTCCTTCAGGAAGTACGATTATTATGAGGTTCGGCCCTTCTCTCCTTCCCGTGTCATTGAAGGCTTCATCAGCGACAGCTGCACCTGCTGCCATGAGTTGCTGAGTGATGCCCTTACTGTGAGCCATCCTACTAGTAAATTTCCGTTTAGAAGTTACCTCAGAGACCGATCCCTGTCCATTCTCGTATTTAATCACCAGTTTCTTGTATTTCACAATGATACCTATGATCCGTGGGTAGGCAGTCAGCTGGCGAATGGATGCGACTTCTTACCGGAAGTCTCGCAAGCTTTGATAAGGTCTTTGGACATTTGTTTTGCGTATCCTTCGTTGAAGTAGTCAGGGGTAACGTATGAAACAATAATCCATCTTTCAATGCTCATAGGCTTAAAAAATTTTTTGTCTATCCTAATGTACAGGTAAATCAATTGTTGTGCAGTAAACGTTCGAATAAATGCGACATACATATTCCATGAACCATTACGGATATCGCTGGAGTGCTAGTGCAATACAAATGAACACAAGAACAAGCGACGCAGCAGACGTACAAGAATTGGCTGTTTTCCGGGTCCATATCGAAGATTAGGAGGCGTGAGGAGGCGCGCAGTGACAGGTAGAGGCTTAGTATGTATCTTCATGCCGAAGTCCTGAACGTATTCGGATTGTTCATAAGCAAGCACCTGGAGAGCATGATCAGTGGAGGGAAAAAAAGAAAAAGGCAACATACTGAATCGATTCCCTTCTGAATACTATTGAATCGTTCAATAGGATTCATAGTTGAAAATTCCACCATATTTTTGGTTAATCTCCCGGTGGGATCAGAAGGTAACTGCTTTTTGATAATCTGGCCCGGAAGAACCTCACATTTTTCGAATGGAAGGAGGGCCCCAGATACGACCTAAATACAGACGAAATAAGTAACAAACATTGTACCAAACGTCTAGAAACGAACCTCAACACAAAGCAAGTCAGGGTATCTCAAGGGCCGGTTCTCTTGGAACTGGAAATAGGCTGCAACAGTCATTGTCGTTCCATTCCCCAGAGCGAAACTGGTGGCATTAGCGCCAGAGATGGTGAGTCGCATAATTACACGAGGGGGTGCGTTTGGGCGTGCGTTAGCTGTATGTGGTGTGCGAATCTTGACTCCTGAAAGAAAACGCTGGAGACGCAACCGTTCGCGATCCTCGAGACGCGCGAGAAAATTAGGATCATTATTCCTTTTGTTGAAGAATTCGAGGCAGAGTTGGATTAATGGGCCAGGCTTGTACATCGCAGCTGTCGAAATGTCAACATTGAGGGCCATTCACCCGATCGCAGGCCGAATCGATTGAAAGAAGCCCCGCCAGAGGACGACACCAAAACCAATAGGTTTTGTTTCTTTGTCCGTATAAAAGGACCGGACGTTGTAGGGAAACCGCTGACTAGGATCCATGCGAATGACGACGTTAAGCGCCTATCCCAAATGTTAATGAGGGAATAAACATCAAGATAATCCCCCGGCTAACCATAACCGCGGTAAGAACATCCTCACTGTGGGAGAGGCGCCCATTAACGTATCGCAGCATACTTTTTTGGAATATGATTCTCCAAGTGCCAGTTCGTGAGGCGCGAAGAGGTTCTTGCGACCATCAAAGACGGTCTTCTTCGTAAAAATATGCGGGGCGGTTTCCTCCAACGTATTCAGCAGTAATTGTCGAACTTTGGGACTAAAATCTAAGAGAAATCTGCGACAAGCCCGTCCTTCAACGAACCGGATTCTGGTATAAGATAGGCCCAAGGGACATACTAATTAGAACATGGAAGTGAGAGGCTGAACGATGTGGGCTACGGTCAAGGCATACCATCATAATGAGTTATGATTCTGTCAGGAACGGTGACATTGAAACTATTCGTGAACACAGCGAAAGGCTTTCCGGCCAACCCGAAACTAGGCCTCCTGACGAAGCTGGTCGTGACAGGAGCTTGAAACCACCAATTAGATTTTCATACTTCGTAGTTAAACATGAGTCGAGACAACCCACATCAAAGCCACGGGTTCTCCTTCGAGAAGTCATGTTTTCTGAACTTCAGGCCTGGGCAGCGGGAATAGGAGTTGTAACCAGAGGGGTTAGATATGTTTATCACGATAGACCAACTTTATACCATCGTTTGAACTTTGTGTTAGGACACGAGGCATGCGCCATGAATAGATGCATTGATTAGTGCCAATGTGTCAATAGAGCGTGGGCATGGCACACATGTGTAAGGCAAAGAACTCTTTCACCAACCGTAATTATGATCGTGGTATAACTTAATATGACAATATTGTCTGACCAGCGTGGGTGACGGCTTCGGTTAACGGCGGAAAGACTTTCGGGAGGATTTGGAGCAAGTCAATTCGATAAATGCAAAGGTTCGTAGAGGAAGTAAGTTGAGAGAAACGCTAGAGACATACATATGTACATCATGTCAAGGTGGTTGAAACTGACATTTGAATCAATAAATCAAAATTGATTAGATATACATCAAGTAAAAAAGAGGCTTACGCCTGTCATCGCAAACATTCACAGAGTCAAACGACGATGATTGTAATGCTGTATATGTACATGCTATGCATAGATTTCCTAAGATGATAATGGTGTGTGTGACATGAAATAATAACCAACACCAGAATATGCGAAAGACATTCAACAATGGCTTTTGATTATACAAAAAAATGCTGGAGAGAAAAAGCGAGGAGGTAAGTATATTTAAAGAGAAGTCAATGAAGACTGAGGCAACGAAGTCATCCAAGCAGCTGGAGTCCATGACTCATCCGCTGAGGGGTAGCCATCGTCCGTTTCACTGGGGAAGAGAGCGTCGTGACGAACAAGTGGAGAGCTCGTGTGGAACTTGGACGTCAGCGGGGTCTTACGGTCTGCAAGCGAGCGATACGTCTCGTTCCTCCGGAGCATCATCTTCGCCACTAGCTGCTCCATACTAGTAACCATGCCCTTCCTCTTTTTCATCGACTTCATCCCCTCCCTTTCCCCCTCTGTCTCTACACCTTCCACTCTCGATTTCTCCTGCGCCAGTTTCAGCCTAAGCATGGCACCGATCTCCCGCCCGCGCTCCTTCTCCTTCTTCCAAGTTCTCCGCGCTTCCCATCGCTGGTGCACGGCACCCTGCTCAAGGAACGTCTGCTCCAACTGTCGTGTGGCACGTTCAGTATTGTGTGATCTCTTCCGAAGTTCGCTAAGGCGACAGATATCCGGATCTGCGCAATCTTCAATAGAAGTGATATCGACATCGTAGTTGTCCGGTGAAGGTGATCGTGGGATGCCCTCGTCTTCCAGGAGAAGAAGACTGCTGCTACTACTACTACTACTACTACTCGAACCGAACGGTGATATCCACGGTTCCGAGCTCGAGTCCTGTGGAATGAGGAAGTCATCGGTGTCAGCGCCTGGTAATGAAAGAAGTGAGGCGCCAGGAGACGGCGGCGAGGTGGACATAGGCCTATCATCAAAATCATCCTCTTCGTCAAGGGCAGGGAGCGTCGAAAAACTCCGGAGCGACGGCGATGAAGGTGAATCGGGGATGTCGTCGAGCTCTGGGAGAAACTCAAAGTCGTGCACTGGTGGCTCGAGGTAATATCGCGCAAAGTCGTTCTCAAATAGCTGGTGGTCCGGCTTGTTGAAATCCAGTTCGTGTGCGAAAGGGCTAGAAGGGAGAGATGTGGGTGTCGAGGGCATGTCCATGTCAATTGTACTGGGTGTTGCTAGCATATCCAGCTCGTCTTCATCGTCCATCCAGGAAGGTGGTGACCCGTGCCACATACTCTCGGAAGGTGAGAGATGGTAGGGTATATCAAGATGAGATAATATAGATCGACGACAGTGTGGCGAGGTATCGTTGTCATGCGATTCATGTAGGTAAGAGTAAGAGTCAGACGATGGGAACAATCGCTTTGTGGTCCATTCTGGGGATATAGGCGAAAGAAGGTGGCCCATGGCGTTGTTTTCCTCGGGAGAGTTTGACGCAGAGGGAAGACTAAGCAGTGAGGCGTTCCAGCCGTCGTGCTCGGTAGGTATCGGGGACAGTTCAACGTCCGCAGGTAAATCTAGCGTCGCTGTCGAAAGTGTTAGAGGCGGAGTTATGAGGCCACTGTTTAGCGCCACGCTATTAGGCGACCGTCGAGGGGATGAAGGTCCTGCTTCTGCGTTGGAACCCAGGCTCGGTAAAGGAACGCTCCGCTTCGGGTCCGAGTTGGTCGGTGGAGGTGATAGCGGGAATTGGATGGGTACTGTGTGTGAACCTTGTGGCAGGGTGTAATCGTAAATAAAGTGCGGGTGTAACTCTTGGTGATGAGTTTCTAGAGGACAGAGAAATCCAGGTAGGTCAGATGGAGCCGTCGACGACGACGGAAGGTTCGAGAGGTGAAAACTGGAATTCTGATGTACTTTGTCGTTAGAATAGGAAACGTAGCCAGTAGAAGCCCTCATGTTGGTCTTGTTGTAAGCCATATGACAACAACTGTGGTCAAGCCTGAATCGAAACCAAGAGCCGTCAGACAAAGGACGTCAAGTGAAAACAAACGAAAAATTTAGATAAAACGATTTACTCACAAAGCAGTTCATCCCACAACGACAGGGCTCATGACACAGAGAGGAGGGAAGGCGATGGGTATGATGGGGTATCAAACTCTTCAGTGGACTGACTATATTCTCCACATTGACACCAGGCAACACGCTCTTGCCACATGTCGATTTTTCTTAGTCAGCATTGCGCTAATCATTCTCCCAACAGGAACAAACGTAACACGAGGCAAGGAAGCCGTCCACCATCACACCTCGTGCACTCCTCATAATTATTTATCTCAACAATCTGGGGTCTACAACATTGTGATGAGCTTTCATACAACATTCTACTGAGGGATAAACACTCAAATGGGAACGGTCTGTTCGGCTAGGGGACTCGGAAGCCGCTTCTGGCAGCCAAGAGGCAGTGCAAGGGAAAGTTGGGCTTTGTTTCCCTTGCTGTAATCGATATAAAAGTTGACAGCCCTTTCGATCCGAGAGAAAGATGTATACTTATATGTGTAGGTTTGATTCAGCAGCTCTCCCGATTTGTTACTGATCATGAACGATAGCTTCACGTTACCGGCCCGATCACTCATGTAGCTCCTGTGATATCCAAACTAATGTCTAGTAGACTTCAAGGCAAATTCTGAGAGCGATGTGAACTCGGACTATGGGCTCTTACTCCGACCGATGTCAAGATGTGCTCGAAAATAAATTTTCTGTTCGGCCTTCACGCGCACGTCTGTTACAGTCTCATTTTTGCCATAAGTCAACTTTTTACTGATTATCAATGTGATATTCTCAAGGAGCTATGCCACGCTGTGATTCTGGAATAGTATATATCGAACCCCAACATAATAATGGAGATACTTAGGCGGATTTAGCATCGAAACACTGTCAGAAATCCTATAGGATCATTGCAACAGACGGTCTTCTCAGTCCCTCCACTTCCGCCTCCTTCCCCCGTGGAGCCAGCCTACTTGCAACCACGGCGAAATGTGAAATGTGATTCATTCAAGTCACCCATATGCGCTGGCTGTACTTAGAAGGCATCAGACTCCATTCATTTCCACTGTCTGCGAAAATTTTGCCCACTGCCCTTAGATCATCTGTGGCGTTGTTTCAATAGAATTCACATACACGCCGGCGGCATTGGTTCTATACAGAAAGCATGATGCGCAGTTTTGTAAACTCACCGATGACAGACTTCTTTCACGTCACCGAAATTGGCTGGAGCGTTTATCACACCCACAAGTGAATCGATTTCACCTTTAGTTTTCAGTGGCCATAGATGTCGTTACCAGTTGCCATAATACAGACACTAGCTCTACTTGCCATCCTTACAAGTATTGTGCCCTGAGGGTCAATGCTGTGGGAACTCTGCGTCATACTTGGGAGTGAGTTATACCTACCATATACAGTCACTCAACCCAAGTTGGTGGAGAAACTCATGTAAGGAGTGGGTATGGACACACCACTCGGTGGCACGATGGAGCATGGAGCCTTGTATGTCCATCTTCATCATGGGATTGGAGACGTCCAATCTTGTTACGATAAGAAAACCTTGAGATTTAGTCGAATCGTAGATTGACAGGAATGAAAAGTGGGTTGCGTATTACACCAGGTCGCATAAAACCCTCTGTCAGATGCCTCACCTAATCGCCAAATGAGTGCTGATGTATGGCCTGAGTGGGTGCATCAGTCGACAATCGTGTTTTGCTATACGAGGACCGCTAACTTGAAGACCAATGACGACGAGGTGTTGTATTTTCCAGTGAGCAGTTACATTGGATTCACGAGCTTCAGTTCCAGGCTCAAAGTGCTTATTACATTAGATGACTGACCATAACGAAAACGTACTATATTCTGAAAACCGAATTGTCCTGATTGACAAGCAACTGCCAGTGCGTCAATTGCAACTTCTCGCCTTTAGAAGAAATCTACAACTTGAACTGTCATTCTATCATCACTCGTTGTCTAATTCGCGTTACACTGACCCGCTCAGCATCTTCATGCCGCTCTCGCCCAGCTGTTGAATATTCGTGCAAACCTGCTGAAAAAGCGTCTCCTCTCCTGCAGATGAGGTATGTGGTTGTAACTCATCGCTTTTAACACCACGATGATTCAAAGCATAATTCCTACACGCTTCCCTACTTTCCTCGAGATTCGGATCTTCGCGGTCCCAGGCGTAGATCTTGAACCCAGGGAAATTGAATTCAAGAAGCTCCCTCAACTGGGGTAGAAGCGTCTTATCAGGCGCGTAAGTTCCCGAGTTGTTATCGATCACCAGCTCCCATTCGACATCGCTGTCTTTCATATCATCATTGAACATGGCCCAGCCACCTTTCGGCCGCGGGTGGAACTCCCCGCTGTACCGCACAGTCTCAGCGCAGTTACTGTGCAAAGCGTGTTTAGATGCAAAGTCGACGAAAAACGCAGCACCCGTCTCCGAGAACCGGAACGAGTCGTCCTCCGACGAGATGATATAGGTATACACCGCAGGCTTGATGCGGTGCTCGAACGCGCCGACTCCAGGGCGATCGCATTTCCCCGCATGAAGCAGTTGCACGATATCAGAGAATTCGTCGATCACCCCAAAGGCGTTGCGTGTGTTACGAGCGTAGAGCATGCGATGTCCGGCTTGAATAGATGAGCGTACGGCGATTGAAGCGGGCCCTTGGAAGATACTCTGTGCGGCTTTGTAGTTGCGATTCCAGCCCTGGTGGCGATCGCCAAAAAAGACTGGGATACCACGCAGGTACATCTTCCATGTTGAATAGAGTCGGGCGTCATCAAGGTTGGTCAGGAGGCCGACTGTTGGGGAGTAGTGGCGTGAAAAGCGTATGGGGCCGTTAAAGAGATAGGGGAATTTAGAAGGATCTTGGTCTTCAGAAGGGCGGCTATCGATCTAGAAAGAGTCTTTATCAAAGGGGTCTTGATAGCACAGGACAGCCTACCTTGATCCAAAAGGTTCCTCGCTCCTTTCGAAACAGTGGACCTTCGATCTCAACTTCCTTCGCACCCTCAGAAATCGACGTCTTGAATTTCCCTATATAATCGTCATGTGGGGCATCGTCCTTGTCGAGGACTTCGACATGCAAGTCTGCTACTGAGGGAACATTTTTGATTCGCCAGATCTCGTTCCACACTGGCGATAATGTATTAGCTTTCACAGTTGACCTGGTATCCCATTAAATTAGCTGCAAAAGCTTGGTGTTCACCGTTCCAAAACGCACACAAAAGTAATCCTTCCGTCGATGTCGGCGACAAAGTATGGATCGGCAGACCCAACGACATCCATCTTAGGTAACCCAGAAGCTCCAATAAACTAACATGATAGATCTATTCGTCAGTAAGACATACCTACCATAGCTGAGAAGATGGTCACCTGAATCTCAATATCAACGAAGGGGATCTGGCCCATCTTAGCCGCCGCCAATGCCTTGGCCACTCGAGCAGCTTGTTGAGCATTTGTTTTAGCTGACTCCACCACCTCTACAATTCTCGTCATGCTGAAGGGATTTCGACGACCACCAGGCATCCTAAGAGACTGTAGCTATGAGTCGGAACAGAGCCGAGATGCCTTAAATGAGTATTGCAGGGGACCAGGGGTACGTCGAATGAAGGAGTTTGCATGACGCGCGGATGATGATCAATAATGAATAACGTCCGTTTCAGTGGCTGTACAATTGTGCTTAGTATGGATACCCCCAATAGGGAAAAGTAACGATTCAAAAGTTCTTTGGGAGCTCGACTCTCGACGTATTAAGGACGTTTTTTAAGGTCGACCGACCGATAGTAAGTCAAGTGTGACAAAAACAATGACCGAGACAGGGGTCGAACCTGCAATCTCCTGATCGCGATTGTAGACTCGTAGTCAGACGCGATGCCATTTCGCCACACGGCCGATGTGTCTGACGATGTACAATTTTAAGTCTAAATAAAATTACTAGGTCTCGGGTACTGTCAGCTGATACTAATCATTCTTAGGCCCTTACTATGTTCTCTACATTTCTCAAATGATCATTTGCGTATCTATTGCGGTGCTACTTGACTTCGACTCCGACTCAGGAGTATGGCACATCTTCCGTCGCGGACGGTGATCAACGCTGGTCGTAATGCGCCTAACCTGGTCAAAATCAGGGACGGAATATGCATAATGGGCGAGGATAACGTTCCGACACTTCACTACTTCACGCTACCTTCGAGGCTAGAGGATTCTCCCAGTTGGTCTAGACTTGACCTTGATACCCAGTTGAGGGTCATAAATTTTGATTTTGCATTCTATGATTACGATTTACTTGCTGTTGCTACAACGTACGTCCTGGTAACGTCCTCATCTCAACCGACTAACAAAACTGTTGCTCTTTCAGTCGGCCGAACGATACCACTTCAGGTGTGACGATTGAAATACAACTGATACAACTCTCGGCCGGAAAGCCGCATCCATTGGCGCATAACCCTATTCTTTGTGTTCAGGACATTAAGAGTTCAGAATATCTCGACCTTCAAATCATCAACGAATATGTCGCAATTACAACGGCGAGAAATCAAGGGGGTGCATCTGGATGTCTTATTGTCATAAATTGGAGAACATCAGCTGTTCATATGGTACACTTTCCAAGATGGTTCTCTACAAGGCCTGATAAAATCCTCCAGACAGTGCATACATCAGCGGACGTGGATTCTGGGTTTTTCTTCCTTTCTGAGGATGCTATTCTTCTTCCGAACACGGCTGACGCGACGCTCGACATCTACCCTATTTCTAACGAGGAATCTTCGCCTGACCCTATCCTTCGTCTTTCATTGCCGGAATCGAACTACAGAGAATTGTTCCTCACTTTCCAATCGTCAGAATCTTCATCCTCGCTCAAGACTTCCAAAAGCTCTCATGATACCGTTCTCCTGATGAACATCGACATCATACTCAGCCTCGACCAGATTACAGACAGCTTCTGTATCTTCGTTCATCGGTCTGATTTGATGAAGCTTTATGCCTCCACTTTACAGTCTCATACATATGGTGAGACGTTGGAGTGGGAGGCATGGGGACCAGCTATAACGCGCTGGTTTCGACGGAGTTCAGCGGGTAACGATCAGTGGGCAACGAGTGGACAGAGATGTGCAATAATGAAGGACAAATCGAACGAGCTCAGAGTCCTTGATTTCGAGAAGCTGAAATATACCAAGGACGATAGTATTGCGAGGAAGAATGATGAGAATGAGGAGGATGGATTATCCTTTCATACGATGGAAGATTGCCTCGAAGCGTCTTCATTCGAAGGCATAGTGAAGCACAGCCTTCCGTACACGAGCAGATCACATTGTTTTGACTCCGACGTGATTAAGGCAAAGGTCTTCCTTGAAGAGGGAAGATTGGTCAGGATTGGGACTCGGGTACGTATTTGACCTACCAATAAGGTCCATACATGTACTAACGTGCACTGCGTGCAGACGGATAATACAGAGGGTTTTTTGATCGAGGTTTTTCATCTTCGTGGTGGCTGAGTACTAGTTTACAGTGCATACTCACTCGAGTGCACTGATCGGAAGGATATCATTACTCTCCAGAGCCGCACCAACTCCAATCCCTAACCTTTTTCAACCTTTTTAACATTCGCCTGTGTGTTTCATTTGAATGTTTGAACGGTTGATCTCAACGTCGACGTCACATTCGGAGCTTGACTTTCGTGTTAGCCACCCCCTTTATAGGGCCCCACATTATTAGGGGTGTAGGCTGAGACTTTTTTATGTCAAAATGACGCTTTGCAATTCACATCCTGCGCAACCATACTTCTATCCTGAATCTGAACATCGCCATGGCAGATGCAAACTCTGTCGCAGCATCCTACGGCATCCAATCCGTTCCCGCAGCGACAGTCTTCGCCGCTCTCTATTTTCTCTTTCTCCTCCAGTTTATTTTTCAGGCTTGTAAACGGTCAAGCCATGTTTACTATTCTCTCATTTTCTTTTGCCTAAGTGAGTTCTGTACAATGTCGTATCTGGAGGAAGACTGATCTTGCTTCTAGTTCGTATGACGTCCTTTATCCTGCGCGCTATCCTTGCAGGACCAGCTGGGAACAACGTCGGGCTGCTGATAGGAGATTCTGTCCTCTTCAACATCGGTTTCTTCTCTCTCTTATACTCTGCATACAATCTCGTCTTGGATCGGTATACAATTTCGACTTCGATTTTGTTCAGTTCTGATGTTTTTAAACTCTCATCAACAGAGAACGAGCCTCAGTATATCCGGTCTCAACAGGGCTCATCTCGCGTGTCATTCGCAAACGCCATCTGTTCCGGTTGGCGCTTCTCGCAGCAATCGTCATCGGTAGTATCGGCATATCGTACCTCAATACTTCCAACAATCCGAGCACTGTCTCGACTGGGAAATCCCTACACCTTGCCAGCACAATAATCTTTCTTGTCTTGGTGGTCCTCTTCGCATATCAAACTCTCAATCTTGCAAAGTATGAACTCAAAGGTCTGCTGCGTTCCTTTTATTCGCTCCATTCAATGCGTTCTCAATGAGCTTGACTATCTAGGTGGCGGCCTCAAGCATAGAACTGGTAGATTCGGCGACCGCTACGGAGCCTACATCCTGCTAGCTATCTCCCTTCTTCTGGTGTTACGTGAAGCCTTTGCCATGGCTACCGTGAATGACCCGTACACGCTGAATAACGAGCACTTCTGGTATCCTCTCATCGCCGTTCCGGAGATCTTGGCCGTGGCGATGTACAGCATACCAGACCTCATACCCCCGCGTCAGAGCACCAATGTCTCAGTGCAGCCTGGGCTTCAGCAAAATGGTAATCCTATGGCTTTACCTAGGAGAAAAAGACGGTTTTGTTGAATATGGTTGAGGGTCGCATGCTGCAGAAACAAGATTACGAGCAGCTAGGAAGAAGTTTTCATTTGAACTTTGATTCTGCAGTATATCTATATACGTACACGAGCCGTTTAAGTCGTAAGTTACGAGAATGAACTGAATGAATGGTGTACATAATTGTTGGAACTTGAGTATCGCGGGTTTGTGTCGAACTGAAATAACATATACTACGTAGGGGTTATTTGCAACACACTTCGCACAGTGTGTTGCAAATAACCCCTACTCTATGAGTACTGACAGAACATCATGAAACACACCGATCAGGCAACACAGGGGAGTCAATTCTTGACAGTTACATGAAGTGGCTGAACGGCTGTAACTCCTGTACCTCGACATTTACAGTACGAACCCATCTACGAGCACGATGACAACACTGAAGGCAATCGGGCAAATTCTCGAGTACTATTGTTTCGAAGTTCTCCAGGGATAAATTCAATTTGACATTGATGAGTATGTCGTCGTAAAAAGGTTGCCAGAGGTCGCATTCAGGTCGTCCACCCTTGTGCATCATAGCCGCGTATGGCTTCTTGGTATGCACCAAGTGCATGATTGTCGTCCATTGCTCTTTATATTCAGCCTAAGTTTTTAATGTCAGTTTTGGGTCTCGGAAATGCATGAGATACTTACCCAATGATATGGAGTCGTAGACCCCTTTCCAAACTTCAATCTGACGTCTTTGAGAGAATATTCAAGGGTGAATCTGGCAGCCTCGTTGGCAAGGTCAACATAGCCATGTTTGATGGCATATTCAAGGACATCGAGGGGGAACTGATGAGCGTGTGACCTTCATGGGTGGTTCTAGGTCAAAAATGAACAAGTAAGCTGCAAAGGAGTGACGTACTGCATTGACATCATGCATACTGGCATAATACTGTATACAAGATATTTCTCCGCAGCATGGGCGAGTTCACTGAGGACTTTAAAAGGGAGCTTGTAAATTGCAGGCTGAGGCCGCAAATGCATGGACTGGAGAAGAAGCTGAACTACGTCCCCGCTTTCTACAACATCGATTACGCTGATTAGATCCGTAGGAGATGTGATTGGCGGACCCCCAGGGAACTTTTCACTGTAGAGGTGCACGTTGTCCCTGTGCGCAGCAAAAAGGATGCCGTCGGAAGATTTGAGGATCAAGTCGCCTTTAATGTTACAATCTGGACAGTCTGTGAAACTTGTCGGTTACTCGAAGTTGGCACCTGTGAAAACGACCAAGCTTACCAACTGATTCGTAGGAGGTTGCAGGGGCCGCGGAACTATCTTTGGGTTCTTCAGCGTTAGACATGGGTATATGGGTGAGAGATAGGTCACTATTTGGGTGGTATGTTATGTAGACTTACGCGTTCATACGGTGTCTTGCTTGTTTGTAAGGAAGCTCAACCATGCATCCCCTACTCGTTGCCTCGTAGATTCCTATAAGGAATCTAGATTCAAGTGAATTAAAGTATAAGTTAGTTTCGCAAGAACGAAGGTGTAAAGATGTGCAGAGAACCCACCATAATTCGGATACTTTCGAGCCCCAAGAGTTCGAGGTGTTCATAACAATCTCATTGACATCTATACTCACAATGTTCCTAGCTAACATCGCATCGTCACCTCCACTCACGATTGCCTACGCGTTCCAAGCAGTATAAGATCAGCCTTTTATGCAAAGAGGATGTAACACTAACCACACTTCCATTAAGAACGACGGCTACGGCAACTAAACACCTAAGAATTCCCCCACCGAATAAGTATTCCGGGCCCTCCAAAGATGCACATTCCCTTATTTTGTTTCACGGATAGAAGTCGAAGTCGACCCAATGAATATCTGGAAATGGGTGTACTAAGGAATTTTCAAAATGAACGAAAGATGGGCGCACGTAGAGGTAGCGGATGGCACCAGTGTGTACTCTGTAGGTGAAATTTAGCTAGTAGCAGAATCTTTTCACTCGTATGAGGGTGTTTCAGGTTATACGTTGCGATGAAAACTCAACTTTAGCTAATAGAAGTCGAGGAGGCTCAGAGTTTCCCTATTGGTCATTTTGGTTAGCCCCGCCGTAAAGGGATACTGCCAGATAAATCATATAATGATGAAGGTCAGTTATGGACCAGGTGTCTATGAGTCTAGAGCCTGGCTCACGTACCAAGGACCTTAATTCAAGACTACATAGTACCATGAACGCAGCAGTCTGATAAGGGATATCGATGCGGACGCGTGGCATACAGAGGCTTTTAATCGACGTTTTAAGATGCATCTCTGGAAGGGAATCCATGCACTATGACAGTGATCGTATGCAACGACGGTAGCAGAATTTCCAAGTTCGAAGGCCTCATTGGAGCTCGATCCGAGGACAGTTAAAGGACAAGAAGAAAGAATCGTGCCACCTCGTGGACTCTACGAAGCAACTTCCTTGTAGGCACAACTCATTCATAAGGCAATGTCATGAGGCTCTCTAGATCTAAGCTGAGCGGTAATAACGGATCTCAGCCAAGAATTCGAACAACTTGAAGTGCTTCAGGCCTCTCAAGCCACACGTATCAAGAGAAATCTGAGCTATTCAACGTAGCATCGCCTGGAGAAGGAATTATAAGCAAAACAAAGCTCTTTCTGCGTACCATCCAGTACAAACTTCTGGGGGTGTGGCCTGCACAGAGCGGGGTACCAGTGATCTTATCATCAAAGGGATTTTGATTATCTAATTCGGCTAGCACACTTGAACGTTTGATCAACGTTGATGTACGTTGATTTATTTCCACCTTGATCATGAACTTTTTCAAACTTTCGCTATTGGGCTTGAAGTCACTTGATGCAACTCACAGCGCAGTGCGTTTCTTATTTTTGGGATGTGTAGACGCCAAGTTATAAGCAATTTGATGAGAGTGCGAATCGGCAGGTGAGCCAATGTTCGAGAATTCTCTTGACTAAGAACCCCCAAAAATGCAGCAATCCAATGTGCACGATGAACATCGGAAATTCTACCATAGTAACGTTCCTGTGCGGCTCTCATGAAAATAGATTTCCTGTCGCCTTGCTCCGCCTCGGCTCAAGCTTCAAGCCTACCCGACAGCAGTTCGAAGCTGCTTTCGCCCGATTTATAGGCAACCTCTTGACCTCATGATCCCTCTTCCCTGTAATCATGAATTGCTCATGTGCACTAAACTATCATTTTCTGAAGCCCTTGGTGGCATTGGTACCTTCCAGGTCTTTCAAGCCGTGTTCCGGAAATTTTTCGGATAAATTGTTTACTCAACTATCTATCTAGCTCACGGATAATCTTCGGATAAACTGTGAGTGACGACAATTTAGGAACAGAGCTTAAATACCCCACATTCAACAACTTGTCTCAAAATTTCTCCACATCACCCCCCCCCAATATTTTGCATTCTTACATCTATTGAAGGATCATGGCCCCTTCTGATTTCGCGAAAGCTAACATCGATGAGGTCCTCGAGAATCTGACTACCGATGAGGCGATCTCGCTAATCGCAGGTGTTGGTTTCTGGCACACACACAAAGTTGACCGTTTGGGCATCCCCGCTGTTAAGGTATGATCGTAGTGTGTATCTGGCTGCAGTTGTCCTAAATGTTAGTCTGCAGGTCAGCGATGGTCCTAACGGTATTCGCGGAAACCATTTTTTCATGAGCACACCCGCAAAATGCCTCCCAGTATGTGATTCATTTGTCCGTCTTTTCTTTGCTATTAACGACTATGTCTAGTCTGCCACCGCCCTAGGCGCGACCTGGGATACCCAACTTGTTGAGGAAGTCGGTATCAAGCTTCTCGCCCCTGAAGCTAAACTTCGCGGTGTATCCCTGATTCTGGCTCCCACTTGTAACATTCAACGCGCAAGTGATTGCCTTTGCCTTTTCTGAGCTGATACTAATGCCTCTCACAGAACCCTCTCGGTGGACGAGTACGTCATTTCTGGAAACTATCATTTCTGTGACCAACGTTTCGCACAGAGCTTTGAGAGCTTCTCTGAAGATCCTCTTCTCTCTGGATTGCTAGCTGCTGCCTATGTTCGAGGTGTTCAGAGCGGGGGTATTGGCACGACCATTAAGCACTTTGTGTAGGTTTCTCACTCTTAGGGAACCGTTTCACCTTTCATCTGATCCCTTCTTCAGTGGAAATGACAAGGAGAATGACCGAATGGCCTACGATAGCATCATTAGCCCTCGTGCGCTCCGAGAAATCTATCTCATGCCCTTCATGCTTGCCGAAAAGTACGCCCAGCCCTGGGCCATGATGACAGCGTAAGCCAACTACATTTCATACTACATCATAGACTGAGATACCTGCAGCTATAACCGCGTCAATGGTACTCATGTCTCTGAAAATCCTACAATAATTCAACACATCCTCCGCAAGGAATGGGGCTACAAGGGGATGGTGCGTATACCTTCCCTATCATACCTATCGTATTACTAACGGTATTTGGATGTAGGTCATGAGCGATTGGTTCGGAGTCTACAGCATTGATCACGCCATTAAGGCTGGTCTTGACCTCGAGATGCCTGGTTTGAACAAATGGCGCAGTCTTGACCTTGTGAACAGGAGCATCCAGAGCCGTAAGATCACCATCCGCGACGTCCATGCTCGCGCTCGTAAGGTTCTTGAACTCGTCCAAAAATGCGCCCAAGGTGCCCCCGAGGCCCGTACATTCTTTCGATGGTCTTCGCGTTCATCACTAACTTTTTTTTGAAATGGCAGGTTTTGGATGGTGATGGTCTCGAGCGCACGGTTGAGAGCGATGAGGACAAAGTCCTCATGCGCAAGGTCGCATCGGAGTCCATCGTCCTCCTCAAAAATGAAGGAAGCGTTCTTCCCCTAAACTCTCAAAAACTTACCAAGGTCGCCATTGTCGGCGGCAATGCCAAGGCAAATGTCCTCTCTGGTGGAGGTTCTGCAGCTCTCAAATGCTCTTACTTCGTTTCTCCCTATGAAGGCATTATCAATGCTCTGGGCCCCAATGTCGAGGTGGCCTACTCTGAGGGTGCTCGCAGTACGTCTTGTGTCACCCAACGGTTCTCATCGGCCCACTGATTACCGTTTTCAAATAGCGTACATGTCGATGCCAACCCTCGAGGACGAGCTCCTTACTCCCACTGGTGAACGTGGCTGGATCGGGACATGGCACACTCATGAAAACGATGACAGCATGGTGCCGATTGAAGAGTCAATTGGGAATCGTCTCATCGACGAAACTCGGATGTTCATCAGCACTTCGGCGCCTCAGGGACTCACTCGCAAATGGACTTTGCGCCTTCGTGGTCAACTCAAGCCCCGTCCTTATGACCGCTCCTTTGAGTTTGGACTGACTTCAGCTGGACGTGCCAAGGTGTGACATCCAAAATGCACGAGAGATCAGAAGCTAATTATTATCTATTCATTAATAGTTGTATGTTGATGGCAACCTGGTCATCGATAACTGGACTCGTCAACGACGTGGAGATGCATTCTTTGGCAGCGGATCTGAGGAGGAGAAGGGTGTCTACCAGCTCAAGGCTAACACGTCACACGAGGTCTTCGTTGAGTACTGCAACGTCCGTGGCCCAGCTGACGGCGATGAGGATGAGGCTATCATGGACAGGTGAGCCTCAGACGTCTTCTCTTTCGCTGTAGAGTTATTCACGTATTCTGGCAGCAACCCCGGTATTCGTCTCGGCGGTGCAGAAGTGATTGATGCGGATGCATCTATTGCTGAAGCCGTGAAACTCGCACAGGAGGCTGACGTTGTTATTGCTGTCGTCGGCCTTAACGCCGACTGGGAGACAGAAGGATACGATCGCACCACTCTCGCACTTCCTGGACGTACGGATGAACTTATTGAAAAGGTGGCGGCCGCTAACCCCCGCACTGTCGTTGTCACCCAATCCGTAAGTTACATTGGATCTTTCTTTTATTTGTGACTTATTCCCAAGGAAAGGGTTCAAGCATCACTCTTCCATGGCTCGAGAAAGTTCCTGCTTTAGTGCATGCTTGGTACCTCGGTAACGCGACGGGCGAGGCCATTGCGGACGTTCTCTTTGGCAAGCAAAACCCATCCGGCAAGCTATCCCTTACCTTCCCTAAGAGGCTCGAGGACGTGCCGTCCCATGGACACTTCCACGATGAACACGGTGTGGTTCGATATGCCGAAGACCTTTTCGTTGTGCGTCATGCAAATTTATGCACATTGAGTAAACTCTCAGCTCACCTGACTTTTTAATAGGGTTACAAACACTACCAGCACCGCAACATTGAACCCCTCTTCCCGTTCGGGTAAGAAATCTTATTACAATCCTCTCTCGAGCTTGAGCTGAGCTCCTTCCCTTAGCTTTGGTCTCTCCTACACCACCTTCTCCATCTCCGATCTCCAACTCTCCACACCTGTCATCTCAGACAACGAAGTTAGCATCACCGCCTCCGTTACCGTCACTAATACCGGCTCCGTTGCGGGCTCCGAAGTCGTGCAACTATACGTCGCCCCGCCAACGACTTCTGACCTTACTCATGCTCCCATGCAGCTCAAGGCCTTCAAGAAGGTTCGCAATTTGCAGCCCGGAGCAAGCGAGCGCGTAGAGTTATCGCTTGACAAGTACGCCGTTTCGTACTGGCAAGATAGATTCAGTACCTGGACCGTTGAAAGAGGAGTGTATGGTGTAAAGGTCGGAGCGAGCAGTGATGCGTTGGAGTTGGAGTCAACGTTTGCGCTGTCGAAAGGCTTTGAATGGAATGGGCTCTAAATTGACTCGAATATGTAATCTTAGTTTCCCATACATAATATTTCCTTGTATACATACCTGTCCTGAGCATAGAGTTATTTCCTCTGTGATAGCGAATGATTTTCAAAGCGCATTTAGTCCGGAGGATCGCATGGTGGCACTGAGTTGTCGGCTTAAACACAGATTCCATGGGTAGGGAGCGTTTTTCTCTATCCCAGCTGCCGCATTTAGCGTTTTGGCACGCTCTCATGAGTTTATGGTGGTTTTCTCTCTTTTATAGCCCTCGTTGTCTGTCCTCAAAATATATTCGGGCCCCGAGTTCGCGGTCTAGTAAAACCCTTTACAATGGGAGGATGTGAACCTATTGCCTGCTTTGTGCTATCTCCTAGGTTGACGCCGCGCTCCTTGAAGAGGCCAAAAACACACAGGAATTCATTGCATTAAGGGGGAATCGAACCCCCGGCGGGTCGATGGCAACGACCCAGGTTACCACTACCCCATTAATGCTTATAACGGTTCCTTAAAAGGTTTCTCAATCTATGACAACAGAATTTGACAAAAAAAGTATTCGCTACAACATCACTATGTAGGTAACCTTCTTTACAAAGCAGAAGTGTTGAAGCCAATATCGTTCCAAGTACGAAGGCGATCACCCCAACGGACGATGCCCCATAACATCCTAAGAGTCCTTTGATCAGTACAGCCGATATGACGGTGAAAATACATTCACCCAAAGCCTATCCAAGACAATATTGCGCAGATACTATAGGTAGGGGTCACTCCGATCGAATTAATGAGGGGAAGCGTGCCAGATAGAATGATCGCCAACATCCAAGACCGAAAGCCACTGGCAGCGAACCAACGCTAAGGTCGAACAACTATGGCAGAAGATGTAAAAGACACTTACGTGCTAGCGGCTACGGTTTCAGCGCTCCGTGAAGGCATAATGTCGATCAAATAGGCGGCGGTGGGCCCAAGCACCATCTGAACCTAAATTGGATGAGGTATGTGCGTGCAAAAAGTTCGAATGTCATACCCCAGCGCCATTGATGAAGAGGCAAATCAGAGTCAAGGTTAATCCCATACTCCCTCCAACATATCTGTTGACGAGCCCGAAAGACAGCACTGATATTGGAACAAGGGTGGCAGCAGAAAACAAAGTTCCCCTTATGCGGTCTTCTGGACACCATACACCGGACCTTTGTTTTCGAGATTTTGCCAGGATGATGTCAGAAAGGCGTCCAGCTAAAGGGGCACCAACTAATACAAAGTTAAGAGAGTTGTGCAGTTAAGGTAAAAATACAGCACACCAATATCTCCAAGGCCATTAGGGAGGAAACATGCCCCGAGGATAGCCTCGTTTGAAATACCATAGCGTTTTCCCTGAAGATTATCAACAATGACCCTCACAGAAATGATACAGGTATTTACGATCGTGTACGCCATCGGCGAGAGTATGGCTGGTGTCATATCAGTAAGAGATCAAAACAAGTTGAAGAAGCAGCATACCGAAATCAGTAAGCAGTATAAACGTAGTCGAAACCGACTACAAATGTTGAAAACCATCGTGTCAAGTATGATATGAAAACTCACGATACCCAGCACGACAGGACTCCGAAGCAACCATAACGCTGCCAGAGGGTTGATGAACCTCCATCTTCTTGATAGCGAGTGGGCAGGAGACTCAGAAACCTTCTGAAAGTAGCCGGTATTCGGATGGCTCGTCTCAGGAAAGAAAGCAGCCATGATAAGGAAAGCTATGGCTCCTGTTGAGCATAGGCATAACTGCATGACCCGCCAAGACGCGTAATGCGCGGCAAGCCCTACATTATAAACCAGGGTCTCATAGTAAAAAATTAGCAAAATTCTTACCTCCAACGAGCGGGGCAAGTGTGGGTCCCAGCAGGATCGCCTGTCAAACACATATTATGAACGAAAAATGAAGGTGTAATATTATCGTACTGCAAGGAAAACGCCCATAGCAGTTCCACGTTGCTCCCGAGCGTATATATCACCAATAACGCCGGCTCCAACCGTCATTGCTGGAGAGGCGCCTAGGGTTTGGCAAAACCGAAAGATCATGAGAACGGGAACAGAAGTAGATGCCGCCATTCCCAAGGACCCAATTGTGGATAGACTAAGTCCGACAAGGTAGACTGGTCTCCGGCCGTCTATGCAAGATAAATTGTGAGTTAGGAGACATTGGTGAAGCAGGAGACTTACAATATGTTGAATAGGATCCTCCGCCTAGGCTCCCTAAACCCGCTGCAAAAACAGCCAAACTGAAGGCCAAACTGCGAACGTGTGTGAATTACGACGAAAAAATCTATAATTATTGCACACCTTATAACTTCTGCAGATGAGTTGAGATCGTTTGAAATTTGAGGAACGAGCGGCACAAAGGACCCTGTAATAAAAACTTGTTGATCGTTAGCTAACATCGTCATCGAAAAAGCTTCTGAACATGCAGGAAAGACGCACGAGGTAATAGACCACACCATGACACCATTCCTAGGATGGCCAGTTTCTTTCGTGGCGTGAAACGCTTGTATATTGCGTCCTCATTGATAGGTCCTGCATTGTTAGTTAGGAGGGGGGTGGACTCTGAAGCCATGCATTTCGGAGAACTGGGTGGAGGTATTTGTGTACAGCATTTATTTGGTCACATGCTGAAGATTCTGCACGTAAGTAAGGTATATCTTTAGAAACCTATCAGTTGTATTTGAGAGAGGTTTTGTTACAGTGAGTCAAGTAGCTTGCGGAGCATGAAAAATCTGATCCATGCACCTGCCGCATGAAGGCGGTGTGTTCCGAACCCCGCTCCAGCCTCCAAGTGACCCCCCCAGATCACGCGGCTCGCTTGGACTATCGCGGAGAAACGTTCTTGCTCTCTCTAAACCAACTGGACGTGCTTAGACCCCTCTTAAAGGACTGTTAATGATCCTATAACTTGAGCACTAGGTTCGCCCAAACCTAACATATACTTCAATTCTAATACCAGATAATTATTTTCCGTTGCACATTTTCGCATCCGGCTTGGCTCTAAGAAATTGATTGTTTCGGAGGGTTTCTGGTGGAGTCCGCACAGCCTTTGATAGCACTGGCCTGTTGGCCTGTCTGTGCCTTGCAATGTTTAAAATCCCAGCCTCCTCACTATAATCCCATTATTATTTGTCCAAATCGAAAGGATGGATTCGCAGATCACTCTAGCAAACCCAACCATCCTTCAACTAGACTTCAGCAAGAACAGCATGCTCAATGCCGTTCTTACATCGCAAGGGCGTCCCATCTATGTGATATCTACTGTCGACAATGCTGCGCATCACACGGATATCAAGGATGCAGTTACGAAGCAGGTTCTGGCGGTCATCAAACGCCATACGATTCGTTCTGACACTGTAACCTTTTCCAACCACCATGATGGGAAAGCGCTGAAGATCGACAAATGGCTATCCAGAGTCAGTCTTTCGGATGAAAGGTATATTTTTTTGACTTCCCTCTCTGCTCGCCAACGCATTCTGACGTTCTGACGTATCCCTTCGTTATCACAGTATTGGGATGCAAGTCGAAACAGGCACTGATGAGAAATACGTTTGGAAGCAGCATGCGCTACATCGTATCGCTGTATGTTTTAAGTTGAATATACTTCCCAACCTGATACTGACTCCATTGCAGCTGTATAACGAGCTTGACTTTGATCACCCGTTGGCATATGAGGTGGTCCAAACCGGGTCACCTCCTAGCCTTGTCATAGAATCTAGTGCTGAGGCTTTCCACGACCAGATCATTGTTTCATTCCTCCTCGTAGAGCATAGGCTTCGAATGGAAGCAAAGGATCGCGATATAATGAGAGATTCAATTCGCACACCTTTTTCTGTAACCAACATAGGGTCTGCTTATCACCCACCTGAACCATAGATATAATGCTTACATATTTAAATACGAGTCTAGAAGTGATGAACCACCAACGATCTAGGAAGGGAAAAGCGGGCTTGTATTCCCATCTTGAACTCATGGCTTGTCATTATATGGCTATTGTCTTGTTTTGTTGCCGGGCCACAGCCTTTGTGATCTTTGTGTGTTCCACCGGCATCTTTTACGTCTGCAGGGACTTTAAAATTCTGGTGGTGACATAAACACAGTTTTCACAGCACTTCTGCTTCGAGATACTTAAATACAGTACAGGCTTTTCCCGTCGTGATCCTTATCCTCTGTCATTGTTTTGTCCCAAACCCTCGAAATAATGGATTCGCAGATTACCCTGAAGAACCCATCCGTCCTTCAACTAGACTTCAGCAAGGACAGTATGCTCAATGCTGTTCTCACATCACAAGGGCGCCCCATCTACGTGATTTCGACTGTCGACGCTGCTGGGAGCCATACCGATATCAAGGATGCAACCACCAAGAAGGTTCTTGCGACCATTAAACGCAAGACCTTTCTTTCCGACACTGTGACCTTTACCAACCACCATGGTGGAAAAGCATTGAAGCTGGACAAATGGCTGTTCAACGTCAGGCTTGAAGATGGAAGGTATGTCATTTCTGATTTCTGATTTCTCATCCTATCAGCGCGTTCTGAAGCATTCCATCTCTGTCAGTGCGGGAATTCAGGTCGAATCGGGCACTGGTGGGAAATACGTTTGGAAGGAGCACGAACTCTATAGGCTTGCCGTATGTCTGGATTACTTCCTAGTCTTTTCTCAGCCCACCAACTCTTTTGAAGTTGTATAGCGAGTCCGACTTTGATCATCCATTGGCTTACGAGGTGATTCAAATCAACTCACCTCCTAGCCTCGCCATGGAATCGGGCACGGAGGCTTTCCGAGACCAGATACTTGTTGCATTCCTCCTTCTCGAGCAGAGACTTCGACTGGACGCAAAGGCTCAATATGTAAGAAGAGAAGCATTTTACCAGGAGGCAGCAAGTCCCTTCTCATGGATACTGGATGCTAGAGGATTCCAGTAGCACCGTTGGTAACCGCGGGAGTCCTCAATCGTAGTGATAATTATACCCTGTCTTGGTTCGGTGAATAACATCGTGGTTTCCCAGGGCAAAGACAAACTGCCAAACAAGACACGCTGAGAGTAGATGCATCCAGATGGCCCTGCGGTCCACCACTTTGCCTCTACTCTCCTTGGGAAAGGCTCATTCACACTCGTTGCAGTGGACTTCGGCCAACGACAGCGCCAAAGAAAACTGATACATTTCCCCAATGTTTATCATAAACATTTAAAGAAGAAGTTGAATATAAATGTTTTGAAGGTTTAAGTCTCACAAGCCTCCTGTTGGAAACGTTAGAACACAGTGAATGATAAAGGTTCTTAACTGACTTTAATCTCCAGCTCAAACACTTTCGCAATTTTCGTGCGCTGAATCTTCATTGCAGGCGTGACAAGCCCACCTTCAGGCATCCACTCCTCTGGGGTCAACACCACTGCCTTCAATAATTCAAAGGGGTGAAATCCCGCCTTCTTCGCGACAGCGTTGCACTCAGTCAGTATGAGTGCACGAACGAAGGGTTCACGGCATAATTCCGGAAGTGGACGAGGGCTTGATGAGGCGGCAGCTAGTGCTGACTGAAGATTTGCTTCGTGAGGAATGATGATAGCAATTGGCTGCGCAGCTTCTGGGGACGCGCAGATGCAAAGATTAGAAACAAGGAAACAGGATTTGTATATCGATTCCAGGCGCTCGAGAGCAATATACTACAAACCAATGTTAGCGGCGTTAGACTGATTTTATCAAGGTGAAAGTTGTACCTCTCCGCTCTGTAGCTTCACAAGGTTTTTGATTCTATTATAACATCGGCGAGTGAGAAGGACTCTCAGGGGGGAAAGCGAGTTTTACCTATCGATAATTGAGAGCGTTCCGTCTTCATTCCACTGGCCAACGTCACCCGTGTGAAGCCATCCGTCCTTGGAAAAGATACTCTCGTCGTTGTTGAGGTCCGGCCGTTTATAATACCCTTTCGTCACCGATGGGCCACGGATACATATCTCACCACGAGGTGGTGTGTCTTTGGAATAATAGCCTGCGCTTGGGACGTCAAGGAGTTTGATTTCAATGGAAGGGACAGGAAGTCCAACGGGTCCAGCTACGGGGAGCTCAGGTGGCAGTAGCGTACACATTCCACATGATTCAGTCATCCCATAACCTAATTACACCCAATGAGTTTTTGAGGAAAAATATAATAGCAAGGAAATATACCTTGCATCATAGGCACTGTCGCCCAACTGAGAAAATCTTGCGTATCTTTACTAATCGCTGCACCCCCATTCATGGTAAACTTCAACCGTCCACCAGTCGCTTCCCTGATCTTACTGAGTACAACATTGTCCGCAAGCGCACCCAGAACGGGCACACCGGCCTTCTTCGCTGCAAACGCCATATCAAAAGCCTTCTGTTTCATCCACCCACCCGCGGCGACCTTTGCAAGGATACCCTTCCGAATAGTCTCCCAGACAGCAGGAACGCCAAACATGATGTTCGGACGAAGAGCTGCGAGATCACCACGACACCCACGCACTGAAGCATCAGTTAGGGTCTTGGGCCGCGCGTAACCTGATGTGATGCCGGTGTACAATGCACAGAGCTCGACAATATATTCAAGGACGTGTGCGAGTGGAAGGTAGGCAATGTACGTAGACCCTGCCGGGAGATGATGTCCAAAAACTGCGACGACGGAACCCACGGAAGCGATGAGGTTTCCGTGCGTAAGGCAGACTCCTTTAGGGGAACCAGTGCTTCCTGAAGTGTACATTATGCATGCGAGGGTGTCTTTCGCTGGTCGACGAGATTCGAGGGCAACGTTCGAAATGATCTTTCCGCGCTCTAAAAGAGTTGAAATTGAGATGGCCTGAATATCAGAGCGGATATTCTGGATAGAGGCGAGAATGTGAGAGGATGGTTTGCCATCGAAAAACACGAATTTGACAGTGGGAGTTCCAGGAAGGACTTCCAAAACGGTTGTAAGAAGATCTGCATTCGTGAAAACTCCAACACATTTCGGCTCATTGAGCGAATGCGTTAGTCCTGATTCTCCCAAAGTATCATATGCGGTTGCAATCGTTGTCGAAATCGATGAGCAGGCGTGTGCCATTATCTGCCAATTGACACTGTAAGTTATTAGATGTGAAGGGAAGTCAAGAAAATAACATCCACGACTGACCTCGTCTGGGCGTAGATATTGAGCACATGGTCAGTCGAAAGGCCCAAATTTAGCAACGCCCGAGCAACACTTGCAACCATCCCTTCAAATTCGATGAACGACAGATATTTGTAGTCGCTCAGTTCAAAATACTTCCAAGTCTTCGCCTCCACAAACTCCTCACCACCAACGAGTTTCTTGACCTTCTTCTCCTCCTCGTGGACTCTAACCACGTCACGCCAACCTACAGCGTTACGGCTCCCATGTACACGTTTAGAGTACTGCAGAACGTCAAAGACGGTCTCAATGCCGTCGGTTGGCTGAGTAATGAGTCCTTCGCAGGAAATCGCCAGACGCCTTGGAGCACCTTCACCTTCACTCAAGGGTTGGCCAACCTCTACAGAGCCTTTGCCAAAGTAAGCCGCCTTTACAGTTGAAATATACGGTGCCATTGATGTTGGAGGGTTCGGGTAGGTTGCTGGCCCCGAAAACCCCTCGACCTTAATCAATGTTACTCTGGACCAGTCATGTCTGGCGTTTTGATTTTGAAGTCGAGAAGAGTCACGTTCAGGTATAGGCCAGGGGTTATCGGAATATAGAAACTGGATGGGCTCGACGAAAGAGAGAAAATGGTCATAGGATGTGGGGTCAAAACAAACATAGATGAAAACAGATTACTTCAATAATAATTACGCAGCATGATCTTCATCAGAAAATCTTATCTTATTAATTACTTCTAGAAAATTGTGAATCTGTGCATTTTGTAAAAATTGCGCGCGAGAAGGATAACAAGTGCACACGTCAATGCTGTCATTGACATAGATACGAGAGATACAAAGAGAAAGCTTGGTTCGTGATATTTATATGGATTCAACTTCTTCAGCGTCGTCCCAATCTCATCCAGACCAGACAGCCTGCGAAAATGTGTCAAATTACAATGAAATGCAATAGAATTACTCGCGGCTCACAGGTCCGGGTTGAGTGTAGTTGGCAGGAACGGGGTAGTAGATATTGATGAGGATACCGGGTTCCTTGCAAAGACAGCATAACGCTTGAGCGGGCTATCTTCAGAAAATTGGGTTACTTACATATCCCGTGTATACTCCTGGAATCGCAACGAGAGGTCCAGGAGTGCCACTTCCTGGTGAGTGTTGGCTATTGATGGACTAATATGTAAGATGAACAATTCCATACCTCCTCCAGTGACGTTAATTTGTCCGCAGCTAATGTAAAATTGAGCTATAAGACCATATGAGCATTTTCTGGTAGACATCGAAAGAACCATATTCACCTCCACCGTAGGTTGAAGCGGCGTGTAGCGCAATGGCCTCTATCCTGACTAACGTTTCCGTTAATGTTTCTATGCTGACAAAGGACTAAAGACAATCCAAAATACCCAGATATTGGCCGGAAGGAAGTGCCGCTGGAACCGTGAAGGTTACTCCAGGTATATCTAAAGGAACGGAGAATGGGATGACCAGTGTTCATGCCATCGCGATATCCTATTTCAAGCACTCACTCTGAGCTGGGTATGTAATGCTCGTGCCGCCATCAGTGACCGCAGTGATTTGGTAAACCTGAAGCGGAATGTGAACTTGATGTGAGATTGAGACCAAGCGAAACTACCTTAAACCACACTGCACCGTCACCAGCGAACGAGGCAGCATTACCATTTGACGCCCGCGCCATATAGACGTTGATAATCTGTGATTGTTTGTCAGTTTGAGCTGATCTATACCTGGTGAGAAAGCTTATTACCCCAGGGTGGTAGATCGACTGGTCGGCCATAATTCCAAGGGAAGAACCAGCTGCGACATCGATGGTCTGTGCAGTGGCGTTGGTCTGTGAGGTGTAACAACGGAGGTCGATGCTGGTCACATCGGTGACCTATAAAAAAAGTCACTTTGAGCCTCATTTTACATTAGGAAAAGGCCAACTGGAGCTTGAGAGTTATAGTTGTTCGTCTCACGAACGTTAACCCACGCGGCAGTGGTCACTCCACTGACTACAAGCGAGGGGAACGTATCTGAAAGGATTTTTACGGTTTAAACTCTCCAAGACTGTGATAATAGATGGTCTTACAATGAGCGTAGGTGGAAGACACCAAGGAAGCTAGGGCGAGCAAAGACTTGTAAAGCAACATATTCCTTGAAGATCCAAGGCCAAGACCACTGGAATGTTAAATACTGAAGTCTGCGTAAGGCTCAATGTTCGACAATCTCCGCGCCATATGATAATGCATCAATTTTTCCGCCTCTGGAGGTACAGTAGCAAGAGAATGTCTCGTGTTCGTTTACCTGGGATTGCATTAGGCCAGGAATCCGATGAATTGACGAATGTCTTCCGTTGGAACATAACAATCGAGTCGTCGTCATGCGTTTACAACTTCAATAGTTCCCGTAGAAAATTCTGATGAAGAAAAGTTGAATTGCGCGAAAATGAGAGCTTAGCACTCAGTGACAGTATCAGAGACGTCCCACAGTAGAGAAGGGTTCATACAACGATTTCTGCATAAATGCCGCATGAAGGGTGAAAGAGAGAAGTGGCGGTGCCGAAAGTTTGATCAGCCGTTGAGACAAATTCTCTTAGCCATCGACCATCACAAGTACCACTTGTTGGGAGAGTCTGAACGGGTAACCAGATGGCCACAAGGGCAATGAGATGAGGAGTATTTCCGTAAATCTCACGAGCATTTTCAATGCAAGTCTGACTTGAATCTGACAAAGTTTCAGGTCGGCTGACAACCAAGTATGTGCTCTTGTCTATCATTCACCACAGATAATCACTTCATTCCAAGAAGTTCAGAGATATGGCGGAAATTCTTCGGAAGCTTGAGTCCCGTGGACGTGCGCTTGGTGGTTTAATGCTATTGACAATGATGATCAACATGGATGTTGTTTAGAGAGGAATCAGATTATCAGAATATGGTGAGTAGACCATTTCGGGTTGTCCTTGTAAATTAAATGTCCTTTTTGTGGGACTCTGTGCATGTTAAACTTGTGGTCAAGTGAGAGTGACTCTGGTTCACGTTGACAGCATGCTCTGACCTCACCCAGGATGCGCCCTGCTTGCAAATCAATTAATTTCCCACTGCATCAGCGTGACATGCTATCGAAGAACGCTAATGGAGCGTCCTTCTCTTTCTACATCATATACTTCTAGCTTTTAGGTCAACGTCAAACACCCCTGCAATGCGTGTGCCACGTGTATCATAGGCTGTCACAATGTTGAGGACCGTCATCCTCCCAATGTAATAGTCTTTGAAGGGAGTGGCTCCCGGATTCTATTGGGTTAACCTCCAGGTGTGATCTAACACGAAGGTTGCATGAGGAGGCATGTAGTGGAGGTATGAACCCAAAGCTCTGCCAAACTCACACTTCCTTCATTTGCTGTTATTCCTTCGCTTTCACTGTTCCCAGAATCTGGGATGGCTTCTGATAGTCAACCCAATGTGCAGTGAGTCTACTCCGCTGATACGTACATAATATTCGGAGACTCATCGTAGAATATAGATTACGCTCTCAACATTCAATCATTGGAGCGATGTGCCAGCGCGACCCTGGAGAAACCTCAAGACCACCATCTTTGGCTAGAAGGGGTTCTCGTCGGTCATATATTCCCAGTTCCTTGAGCTATCCGTCACCGCCATCAAGTAACGAGGACGAGATTACGGCAGGAAAGGCCCAACCGAAGTCGAAGGCTTGCTATTCATCAGCGCACATTCCTTCGCGACCTCAATTTGATGACAGTGAAAGCACTCCTCGTTCGAATTCCAATCGCGACTATGTTGATGCAGTCATGAGATTATTAGCACACGAACGTGCTCGAGCGGACTTAGCAGAGAAACAACTGGCTAGGGACAATGAGGTCATCGTCACGCGTCTGCGGAAGATGCACGAGACACATATGCGTACTGAGGCAGAATTGATACGGGCCAAAACCGAATTGTCTATGTATAAATATCAGCTTGACCTAGCTCACAAAGGTTTGCGTTCGTACCAAATTGCGGGCAGCCATACTGATATCAATGGTAAACCTACAGAAATTCAACGCGCGCAGGTAATCATAGACGACGTTGAACGAGCCCGAGCAGAAGCAGAGGAGAGGAGCATAAAGGATCGGGAAGAAAATCGTAAGCTCGTTCTCCAGAGAGCTATTAATGAGGCGAGAGAAGAAAGCAAACAGGAAGGCTGGAAGTTGGGGCTGGAAAGAGGAAGACGGCATGTGTTGGCTATGCAACGGGAAGAGATTCGTCAACGCCATTCGTTGCAACTCTCACCTGCCCTGCACAGGCAAGTTCATAACACCTTCTTTTCCACTTCCTCACCAACGTTTTCAATTCTTTTTAGGGATGCACAAGTTGCCTCAATCCCCCCAAACATGCCGTCTTCTCCTACGAACAACGATCCTGACAATGCTCACGAGAATGCGCCTCATTACAGCCAGCGTGCTAAAAGCATCCACGCCCTCTCCCGTGGGCGTCCTAGATCTCCTCGTTCTCGTTCTCGGCCCCGAACCCGGTCATCGAGTCTTGCGCCTTCCCGACATTCTATCAAATCACACGCTTCAGTGCCACCAGATGGATTCATTCCAACTCTTGGAAGCAATGACCATATCTCACTTCCTCCTCCCCACGGACTCAGCACTCCAGTCGACATCATTGAAACGGCTGTAGCTAAATCTCAGAGACCTTCCGGTCCTCAATCAGGGGTTGTAGGAAGCAGCAAACTTCGAGGCGATTCTGCAGAGAAGAATACTGGACGTGATGCTTTCGATGGCGATGACGAGTCAAGGAAGAACAAAGCCTTTTTCTCTCATCCTCATGGCGATTCTAGGAGGAGAAACAGAGAAGAAGCAGAGACCCCGCTGTCGGCTGCTTCACGAGCATCGACTCGTATATCTGAATTTGATATTGTGGCTCCACCACCAAATCAAATATCGCAGGCGAAAAGAGAGCGACTAGAAGAAAAACAAATATTTCACTACCCCCAGCTCGGAGTCAACCACAATGCTCCCATAACAGAGCCTATACGGCCACAGCGAGTCGAGGAAGCAGATCATAATCAGGTTCATACTGAGGTACTGTATTTACTGTTGAAGGGCTTCATTTTAACGTGTTCTGGACTCTTCCTGTAGGCCTTGAGGACACGAGTCAGTGAAGCTCCAGTTTCAAATGGCATACAAACTTTTGATCCAAACGTAAGACACGATCTTTCTCGAGCACGACAACCCCATCAGTCGCCGTTGTTGTCTAAATTCTACCGAACTGCCTCTCTTGGCCCAGATTCTAGGGATTCTCCTGGTCCTCGACGAACCGTCGAGAGATCTACTTCGAACGTCACTGTTCCTGGTATTGATGTCCAACCACCAGTAAGCATGCAAAAGTTTTATGAATGACCCATTCATACCATTACACCTTCCAGTCACATTCCCCAACCAACACGTCTCCTGGAACTGTTCTCGACCCAGTTCTTCTTACACCTGACCACGCCTACCATCCACTTCCAGGCAGTACCCACAAAAGCCAGGCCGAGTCCTCAACTTACCAGCACCACGACCCACTCATTGTAAATCAGTTCCCTCCGGGATTCATTCCTTTATCCTCTCTTTCCACCATTCCTGTAACAGACCAGAAGCTGGGTTCAGTTGACACCCATTCGAAGTTGCAGGAACAAGGTTTTCGTCCCAGGCACCAGATTTATTCTGGCATACCTCAAAAGTCTGACATCCCTTATGGTGTTCCGTCCTCTAACTCCGTGCTATTTGGCCTCGGTGACACACGAGACAAATTGCATGAAAGAGATTTTTCCCCTGCACCACTAAATAGGCCATTTTCAGTATTTTCTGACGACTGAAACGACTGTATCCTGTTAATATCTATTATAACAATGTTGGAAGCGAAGGTCGATGCATCGAGTTTAAGGTCTATAGTACATATCTCTCTGCTCAATGGGATGCGGGCTGGGATGGTTCTCTCTATAATACAACAAATCGGCTCCAGGACCCATCCACGGAGGTCTTTCAACTTTGTCGGGCGCAGAGAAATTAGGCATCGTATCTTCCGTACAACGCATTGCCTGCGTCGGACAATCGTTGTTCTGTGTCATTCCCAGAGTATTCAGACCGTCAGCCTCGGGCGAGCGGTTAGTAGAAGAATAATAAATCCACAAAATAGTGACATACCTTGTAATACCAACAGGTGTGAGGTAGAGTAGGAGACCCTGGTATAGCATATCTACCCCATAATAAACATAAATCCATTAAATCCATGGGGCTGGACCTACACGCAATCAAAGACTGAGTATGGTCCCTCGTAAGGCGTTGAATGCGGCGAAACGATTAGGACGTGACCATTTTCGTCAACGCTTGGGCAAGAAAAGCTGCACGAGGTAGGAGCGGCAGCGACAGTTATACAAAGCCAGATAAGAACGAGACCAATGGATTTTAGGACCAGAGCGAGAGGACGGGTCATCATGGTGGCAACCGAAAAGCCCTGACAACATTGTGTTTGTTTTGTTGATGAGACCCATGCCAAATAACGCGTCAACCAAAATCAAAAAGCGGTCGTCGTCTGACAGGCTTTGCAGGCATTGATACTTGTTCTTGCCCATGATCACCATGAGAACCTAGTTCCCTCTACACATATACACTCATTGTTCCAACCATGTGGGAAGTCAGTAAGGTCCCGTAACCTCTCTTTCCTATTCACATTGATTTTTCTCATTATCATTACGAGCAGGACTGGGATCGCCAAATGGCACACTTATATCTAAGTTCCGGGCATCCTACGTCTCCTCAAACCTTACCCAGACGCAAATCCCCACTCACACCCGCACGAACACGCTAACGCCACTAAAAACCCGCTCGGGGCTCAAAATCATCACCTCCCTCCCAGTCGAACTCCTCTGCAAGATATTCCTCTTTGCCTCCGAGGCTCCCCCTCCAACGCCCCCGTTCCTATATCAACATTCTCCCCGACGGCGCTTGTCCTCTCGCACGTGAGACTTGTGTTTTGACTGAATGTTGTCTTGACTTTGGTACCTTCAAATACAGCCCATTCCTTCTCCTTCCAGTATCAAGGGCCCCACTGTCTACCCCCATCCGGCTTCAAGCGACCGCCTGCGGTGGTGGGTTGGTATCATCGTACAGCACGCAGGGTGACTGGTTTTGGACAGCTGAAGGGGAAGAGCATGAATTATAATATTTAGAAGGGAAAGAAAAGCACACACTCAATTCCAGCCTTAAAAGCGCCCATCCACAGTCATCTCGGCAAAAATTTGTCCCAATTTTGTGGCCGGTATACTCTCCTGGCAACCCTTGGTCGACTGCAAGGCAGCAGGTAGATTGGAACGGGTGTCGTTGTTACATGTTATGGTTGATGGGATGGTCCATTTTAGAGAGAGCTGAGTATTGTTGAGGCAGCTAGATTGTTGGTTCAGGTGTTGCGGGTTGTCAAGCTTGATTCCGAGCCATGTGTAGCGAACGATGACCGTCTGTTAAAAGAAATTACCAACGCTGCAAGAAAAATGAAATCCGAAATCCGATCCGACACATTTCGTCTCATCCCATCATCTATGCCACCTTCGTTCCAACAAACTATAGGCCCGAATGACATTGAGCACACGCGACGTACTATCTACCCCCCGAGCTTCTACATGTATTCTGTTTTTCAAGTAAATCATCTGTGGCAAAGGCAATGCGAATCTGTCTGTTCTGAGCTTCGGTGGGGAAGCAAGTCTACTCCTGTGGCGAGTTCTGGATTGTGAAGGCGACCTCGAGGCTTTGTTGAAAATTTTCATACCTTGGAAACATGCATTTAGATATCATGATTTCAGGGTGCGCCGCATCTAAATGTTGCAACTTTACGTATTTCCGAGAGTAACATCTCGTTGTCTGTCAGATTCCCGTTCACCTCGACTGGGACCTATTTCTGCAATTATCGATACTTGTCCATTGCATATCGCTATGTATCCACGAAAATACTAATACGAACCAAATCATAGCGTCTATCTTGACCCACATCGCAGAAACTCGGCCTGTCTGCGACGTTTTCCCTAAACTTCAAACACTCACCCTCCAGATCGACGGAGGGACACTGCTGACTCGGGCATCATTAGGTCTGGTACATCAAGGGATGAGGCCCCTCACTGTCGATGTTCAAATCACCCCTGAACTGGCACACAATCTGATACCTGTACAATTCCGCATGAGGTGATACTCAATATATCCAGCGCTTCAAGCGGTCAGAACGAAGTCAGGCTTAGAAGCCAGTTTATATTTTTTCTGAATTTTTTTGTATCACCAAAATTCTGGGCCTCCAGATCTCAAGACCGAGAATTACAAAATCGGCTTGTAGAAATCTGTTCTATCGTTGCAACAGTGTCTAAATCAAGTGTTTTTATAATTACTATGGAGTTGTGGCTGTCCCCATAAATCGACCATATTTTATCGACTGTATATCCTGTTCGCTCGCGCATCGCAAATCACGTGCATTTCTGCGTTTGTATGATGAGACCTAATGTGACGCATTTCGTTGTGTTTCTCTCGCGAGGCACTGGCATCCCATGCCTAAAGACCAAGTTCAGCAAATGGCTGACAAAAGGGGTCAGAAAGTGAACAAGCGCAAACGTTCTATTCAAGATACACCTATTAATCTCAATAGGGTTCGATCAGCGATACATCGGGTGCAAGTTATGAAGGAAGAATTGGCTGGCATTGAGGAGACCGAGGCTGAGGTTCAGGAAATTATGATGAATGTTTCCACATTAGAAGAAATACTTCGTAGGGCCAAAAAGCCGGTACATATGTGGCTTTACAGGTCTTTGAAACTACTACTGATGTGTTTATCACAGAAATTAAGCTTTTCGTCCTTTACCACAACGGAACTCGAAACCCTCGGCGTACGTAGAAGGAGGCTCGTTTATAACACAATAGCTATGCACGATTTGGCGATAAAAATGACTTCCCATGCCGATGCTGCAGTTGAAGCACTGCGAACGCGAATTGTGGATATTTACAACCTTGTTAATATGGACGTGAGTCTTTTCCCGCGCGTTCCTGTATCTTCCTATACCTATGTTGTTCTAGTACGAAGCCGGATCGAGCAAGGTTTTGGATGCAGTACTTCTGACGTTGGGAAAGGCTTCCTTGTCTAATAACGGATGCGCTGTTGCAATATTACCTGAAATGAGGATCGCCACAGGCGACGGAATACAAATTCAAAATCTTGTTACTGGGTACGAAATATGGTTGACAGGGAACGTTGACTATGCCGTCATTAGATACAAAGATGAATTGGACAACAGAGGTACGTATTTATATGTTGATACATAGTTATGAGCGATATTGCTTAAGTCTGTTGCAGACCGGCTCCTTGGAGTCGATAATTCCCGATATGATGCGCTCACAGTTGCCCAAAACCTCCTCGTTCTCATTGAGGCCAAACGTCAAAATGACGGCGAATCCCTTCCCTCATTCATCCCAAAGGCTGTCAGTCAAGCCATTGCTGTGGCTGAGCTTACAAGGTTCGAATGCCAGTCCACTACTTGGTCTTGACGACCTATATTTCTCATCGCCTTTTATAGTCAGCCCGAAGTCCGTTTTTGCCTTTCAAATAGGCGATCGTGGATTTTTTGCATCCTCAAGAAGGAGGTCAGCGGTTGGGTATACTACGAATCGACAGCTCGTCATTTACATCAAGCAGTAGTGGAACATTCGGTGGCTTCAGTCAGTGAAATACTTGGGTTGGTATCTGAATGGGTAAGTCTTGGCTGCTTTTCTGCAACTTCTGCTTATTCGTCTTTTCTTTTTTCAAAAATAGTTGACTCCGAGGGCAACACCTGAATTATACCAGCTGCTTGATTAAGGAATCCTTCGTACATCTATTTTCAAATTTCAATTACTTTCTATAATGTCGCCATTATTCTTCTTGATTTACGCCTAATATTATTCATTATATGGCAACCATTACATATTTCACTAACTTTTATGATTCATCATGTCTCGCGTTCGTTGCTTCATATTCTTGTACCTTATGGCAAAAATCATTCATTATTTATTCGACATTTTGACCATATGAAGGGATGATAGTAATGTCGGAGATGAAGAGGATGAAATTACTGAACGTTATCCACCCAGCAAGTTGTGCAAACACACGTAATCCGATGAGTGTTAAGTGATTGGATAGAGATTACTTTTATTTATCTGCGGTAGGTAATAGGATAGGAGCTATATATATTAAGTATACGAGGAGCCTGATCATCCGCTCCGCCGTCGTCCCTCGACAGATCCTTCCACCGTCCATAAATCCACTTAGCTCCGGCTGGAGAAGACGTTCCTAGATCCCTTCCGAACAGGCCGAAAAAACTTTTATGTCCAACTCCACAATTTGACAAACAATTATATCTTCAAAAACAAGCACTAGCCATGGGAGTTGCTGATTCATCCAACATCGCAAACCTGTGGGGAACAGTTTTGAAGAAAAATGCAATATAATGAACCATCCGACAGAATAAAAAAAATAGGCTGTTAGAAGTATATAAGGTAGACGACATGCATACCCATTTATGTGTAACTTGAGGGTGGTTAGCAAACGGCCTGGGAATAGGACGTAAAAGTTCTTCCCAAATGCAACCGGGTATTTATTGTCTTTGGACTCCACCCATTCCACTCTCAACCCGAACGCTGCACCCCCTCACCGCCAACTCCTCCCCATCCTGAATCGCATGCAGCATCTGGTATATCACAGAAACCCGCTCCCTCCACCCGAAGGGCTTGGACATCCCCTCGGTGAGCGTCTGGAACGCTGCAGGCGCGTATCAAAGTCGGGTTCGGAGAGGCGTTTGGTAGGGTAGGCGTTTAAGATAGTGGCTACGTCGCCTAACGAGAAGGAGGGGGACAGCCGGGAACAAGTTCCTAGAATGCGGAGACTAAAGCCAGTCTTGTCTGCCCGACCTAAGAGGAGAGCCAAATAGACGGAGGGTGGTGAGCCGTGTGGATTGAGTGAGGGAGAGGAGTATGAGTATCGATGTGGGTGCGAGTACATGAATTTATGTGGTGCTAGTAATAAAGAAATAAGATCAGTCTCGTCGAGTTGAAAGCAACGAATAACATAGAACTTGAACTTGAACTTGACACCGACCTTGAAACTAGGCCATATTCTTAATAAACCCAACACATCTCCAATCCCCATCCCGTCGTACTCCCTGGATCCAGATTCCAAACAAACCCAAGTACACACGCTCACGTCCTCCCCCACTAACGCGCTCCACTCAGCCAGGTCCCCGCGCCGCAAGGTGTGCATGAGCTGCACGAGAGCCCAGGACGAGGTTAGGTAACCTCGACCCTTGGCAGACCAAACAGTGGTGGATGAGGGTTTGTTTTATTTGCGTCGAGTGGCAGGAGAGATTCGAATATGGATGGGGTACATGTGTGTCTTGAGTGGTAGTGGGGGTGACTGCGACGTCGGAGTCCAAAAGACATCAATCCCACACTCAAACTACTACTTAGCACGAGAAATGGCGATCAACAACGAAGAAACTCACTTCAGAATCACTTGTAAGTATTGTTCAGTGCTCTCAGCGCTACGCCAATGCATCCTTCTAGACATCAAATTCGTCAATATACCTCAAGAGAAAGCTGAGCACTGGTACGCTGTCCTATCGATCAAGGGTATTCCTGGTACTGGCCCCTTCACACTGTCCTTCGTCGATAAGAGCCAAGTTCCCTTTTCTTTGTAAGCCCTATCCGACCTCTGGTTTCCTTATCTGACTCCAACGTATAGTAAATCGAAGCCCTCAGCTACCATCAGTGTCAAACTGTTTGCGAAACACAAGGTGCAGGCCTGGCGCTCGGACGTGCTTATTGCTCAGAGGGATATTCAAGTTGATGCTTTTGCAGGGGAGGGAGAAGGTGCGTCTGTGCCTGCATCAGTCCTGTAGCGTCCACTCACGATCAATTCATTCTACTAGTTATCTTGGCTCCTACAGCCGAATACAGTAAAAAGAATCCTTCGAAACCCATCCTAGTCTTCAACATCGAAGTCGTCAAGCGTCCCGATCTGGCAAACGTCAACATCGATCCTGCATCGCTCGAGGTAGACCCCAGATTGTCCAAGGCCATGGTCGTCATCCGTCGTATCGTCAAAATCGGGATGGCATTTTCTGAGGTCTGTGCATAGGCATTGTTGCACTTCTACCACGCTTAACCATCCACAGCTCAATCCAATTGCGAAAGCAGTCATGTCACTTGTTGATTTTGGGGTCTCTGTAAGTAAAGGCTGGTATCCCAAGTGTGTCAGTACTCAGTTATTTCTGCAGGAATTTGATACCCTCCTCAAGCGCAATGAATCGGTCCTTCCCCTTGTCGAAGCACTTGGCTATGCGAATGTGCTTGTTGCAGATTGGGATGATCCATCTCTTGTTGGGCATCGGCAGAATCAAGAACGAGTGTGCCAAGAACTGTTACCTGAGATAGACCAGTGTCTCAAACTTCTACAGCAAATTTCACAAGCCCACCATGGTATGTCTCTAGTTGATGATGTTATGTTATTCATGCCCTGAAACCTCTCCTTAGGGAAATGGCTTTCAGAAGAGTCAATCAAAGAGGTGGACATTCACTCCAAGAAACTTGGTGAACTTGTCAGACGCTTGGAATCTAACCAACATCTGGATACACAGCATGCAGTTATCAAAGTTGGAAACACTGTCATGGAGGTGCGAGATGGGCTTTGTGAGTACTTGGAGAGCTTTTGTATCATGTTCTGCTCATTGATGAACTACAGATAAGGACAGTGTTCTCAGCAAACTCTGTATTGCTAAAGATGCTGGCCCTGTTGGCTCCAAGGCTTGTTTAGAGGGTACTCGTGTTGCTCTTCTTCAGCACATTCATGACTGGGCCTTGAATCCTTCAGGTGAGAGAACTTTGTTACTGAATGGTGCAGCAGGCAAGGGTAAGTCAGCTATTGCCCATACTATTGCCAGGCAACTTGAGTCTTCTGGCCATGCTATTGTGCCTTTCTTTGCATTTAATCGTTCAGTTCGAGAATGTTCCTCATCTCAGCTCATCCCAACCTGGATGAAACATCTTGCTGAACACAATTCCAAATACTTGAGCTATCTGCAGAGCTTGAAAGATCATGACTTATGCTCAACTGATATTGTTGACCAACATGATGTGTTGCTGTTGAAAGGCCTGTTATCTGGCATTGATGATGGCCATCTTATTGTTTTTATTGTAGATGCTCTTGATGAATGTGATGAAGTGGAGGCCAGAAAACTTTCTACATTACTGCATGATTTATTGTTGATGTCTGGCCTACCTTCATTTGTGCGCTTTTTCTTCACCTATCGTCCAGACCCACAAATCATGGAATCATTTCTAGATGTTTCTGCCTTGAATATTTCTGTTGATAACTATCAGGATACTCACAGTGATGTTCAGAAATTTATTGCATTTGAGTTAAAAGGACCTAGATTTGAAATTTTCATTTCTGATGTTGCAGCAGCATCACAAGGCTTGTTTCAATGTGCTGCTTTGTTGTGCAAAGAATTGACCCAGTCTCGCAAATTAATCTCAGGATCAGAACAGCGCAGATTTCTTCAGAAATTGAAAAATGCACCAGGAACTTCACTTTATCAGACTTACTACTTGATTTTGAGTATGTATATTGACCAGAATAACCATGAAATGGTCAAGCTCTTTCAACAGCTTATGGCATGGATTCTGCTTGTTCAATTACCTCAACCATGCCAAGTAATCTACAAGTTGGGTGCTGCACTTTTATCAGAGGAGGAGCTGAATGATGTCAAAACTATTCTGCCATGTCTCAGCTCTATTCTAAGTGGAAGTACAGTCAATGATAAACCTATTACTCCATTTCATACATCTTTTCGTGATTTTCTAGTCACACCTACTGCAAGTAAAGAGTATCATGTTGATCTTGAGTCTCAGTACCAGGAACAGCTTGCATATACATGTCTCAAAATCATGAATACAGAGCTTCATTTTAATATGTGTAAACTGGAAACATCATTTGCGTTGAACTCTCAGGTTCATGACTTGCCTGAACGAGTCAGAGCAAACATGTCATCAGGTCTTCTTTATGCAAATCAATGCACTGCATATCATGTGAAAAAATCTTCTCCAGTTCTGAGTATCAAAGAAGAGTTAGAGACATTTTTAAAGCAGAAGTACCTTTTTTGGCTTGAAGCACATAGCTGCATGCAGACAGGAGATAATAATAGCCCAGGAATACAGTTAAGTTATTTTTTACATTGGGCCAAGGTAAGTTTTAATAGTTTATTATAAAATATTGACTAAATATTGAGGAAGAGAGAAAAACTCATCAATCTTGTGGCAATCCTTGAGGACTTTGTGAAATTTGAAAGGAGATTTCGAGGGGGTTACCAGGTTTCTGCTCCTCAGGTATACTATTCTGGTCTAGCGTTTTCTCCACAGACCTCAATAGTAGCTAAAATATATTCATTTAAATTCCAAGGCCTTATAAAAGTGAGGAGTGGAGGTGATGTTGCCTGGCCATCCTCAGAGCCATTTGTCTTGTATGGAAGGAGTATTGTAGAGGCCATAGCATGGTCACCAGATGGCAAGCACATTGCATCTGGATCCTATGATAAAATGATCAGAATCTGGGATGCAGTTACTGGTCAGCAGGTCAATGAGCCTCTTCATGGGCATGACAAGAAGGTCACTTCTGTTGGCTTCTCACCAGATGGCAAGCACATTGTGTCTGGATCAGATGATAAGACCATCAGAATCTGGGATGCAGCTACAGGTCAGCAGGTCAATGAACCTCTTCATGGGCATAACAAGGAAGTCACTTGTGTTCAATTCTCACCAGATGGCAAGCACATTGTGTCTGGATCACATGATAAGACCATCAGAATCTGGGATGCAGCTACAGGTCAGCAGGTCAATGAGCCTCTTCATGGGCATGACAAGGAGGTCACTTCTATTGCATTCTCACCAGATGGCAAGCACCTTGTGTCTGGATCCCTTGATAATACCATCAGAATCTGGGATGCAGCCACAGGTCAGCAGGTCAATGAGCCTCTTTATAGGCATAATTCTTGGGTCACTTCTGTTGCATTCTCACCAGATGGCAAGCATATTGCATCTGGATCCCTTGATAATACTATCAGAATCTGGGATGCAGCCACAGGTCAGCAGGTCAATGAGCCTCTTCATAGGCATAATTCTTGGGTTACTTCTGTTGCATTCTCACCAGATGGCAAGCACATTGTGTCTGGATCACATGATACAAGCATCAGGATCTGGAACACAGCTACAGGTGAGCAGGTCAGTGAGTCCCTTCATAGGCATGATTCTGAGGTCACTTCTGTTCAATTCTCACCAAATGGCATGTACATTGTGTCTGGATCCTATGATAATACTATCAGAATATGGGATGCAGCTATAGGTCTGCAGGTCAATGAGCCTCTTCATGGGCATAACAAGGAGGTCACTTCTGTTCAATTCTCACCAGATGGCAAGCACATTGTGTCTGGATCCTATGATAAAATGATCAGAATCTGGAATGTAGCCACTGGTCAGCAGGTCAATGAACCTCTTCATGGGCATGACAAGGAGGTCACTTCTATTGCATTCTCACCAGATGGCAAGCATATTGTTTCTGGATCCTTTGATAATACCATCAGAATCTGGAATGCAGCCACATGTCAGCAGGTCAATGAACCTCTTCATGGGCATGACAAGGAGGTCACTTCTGTTGCATTCTCCCCAGATGGCAAGCACATTGTGTCTGGATCACATGATAATACCATCAGAATCTGGGATGCAGCCACAGGTCAGCAGGTCAATGAGCCTCTTCATGGGCATGATTCTGGTGTCATTTCTGTTGCATTCTCACCAGATAGCAAGCACATTGTGTCTGGATCCCTTGATAATACCATCAGAATCTGGGATGCAGCCACAGGTCAGCAGGTCAATGAGCCTCTTTATGGGCATGATTCTGGGGTCACTTCTGTTCAATTCTCACCAGATAACAAGTACATTGTGTCTGGATCCTTTGATCATACCATTAGAATCTGGAATGCAGCTACAGGTCAGCAGGTCAATGCACCTCTTCATGGACATGACCTGTTGGTCACTTCTGTTGCATTCTCACCAGATGGCAAACACATTGTTTCTGGATCATGTGATAATACCATCAGAATCTGGAATGCAGCCACAGGTCAGCAGGTCAATGAGCCTCTTCATGGGCATGACAAGGAGGTCACTTCTGTTGCATTCTCACCAGATGGCAAGCACATTATATCTGGATCAGATGATAATACCATCAGAATCTGGGATGCAGCTACAGGTCAGCAGGTCAATGAGCCTCTTTGTGGGCATAACAAGGAGGTCACTTCTGTTCAATTCTCATCAGATGGCAAGCACATTGTGTCTGAATCATGTGATAAGACCACCAGAATCTGTAATGCTGCCACCAGTCATCAGGTCAAGCATATTGTGTATGGACTGAGCAAACATGAAGCCAGGTTTTTATATCCTTCTCTGTAACGACTTCATACTCTAACATATCTTTCTAGAGATACAACTACCACTCTCTCTTCTATTATACTTCGAACTCCATGGTTTTGTCTTACTGACAAAGAATCAGCATATCTTGTCTGGATTCCTCCTGTTTTTCGACACTATTCTTTTATTTGGAATTCATGTCTAATAGAAATTTCCCAAAGAAGAAAATGCTTTGTTCAATTTGAAGACATTATATGTGGACTTGCATGGACACATATCTTTAAAACTACAACTCTTCTCAATTAATATAACAGCATTACACATATATCTCAACATACTTTTCATAATCCACCGCCAGTGATTTCTGGAGTTTTTTCTTTTGACTTTCTTTTTTTGAGGTTATTATCCTTCCTGTTGATTCTATGATAGCTGATATGGTACAACTGTTCTTCTCCTCATATATCCATCTTAAATTTTTAATGTATATATTCATAAGGTAGCTGCTGTGTGATATATGCACATATCTGCTCTTACCAAGCATGGGAGCTGCTGCATACTCTGAGTTAATATGTCTTCTACCACTCTCAGGGGCTCAGAAAATATAATTTAAGTGTATAGTATTACTCTAGACACATTTACCATCAGGTGCAGCATAAGAAGTGACTAAAAGCGAGCCCAGAATCATGAAAAGTCAAGCTTGATGATGAGTATGGCAGGATTGCTGATCTGTGATTCAGATCTCGCAATTCCCATTTGGTAGCAGGGTGAGAGGCGCAAAAATAAAACACAGAAGGTGCTGAGAATATAGGATGTGGAATGGTGCCATAGAGAGTGCAAACCTTGGCTGATGGTTGATATATCATGACTACTCTACAATTGTAGATCCATCATATATCATAACTACTGATATGCCTAACAATAGGAATTGCTCCATGCGTCTTACCACATGGGCTGTCAGCGAGTCGGAGGCATAGATGATAGCATACATCAGCGGTGATATTGGTGAAGTCTTGTGTCGTGAATCGACTCACCATGTCACCTATCTATGAAGCATCCAGAGTCTGACACTACATTCACTAATCCCATCAACTTACCATTCTCACTCATCGCCTACTCAGTCAACTATTTACTCATCATTTCTATTCATTCTTTCATCTACTTACTCATACTGTTACTTACTCATCTTGTGCTATATATTTCTCTTACTTATCATCTGAAGTCCTCTTACATATCTTAGACACTCATTAGCTATTAAAACCCTACTTTGAAGCCTGTAAATTCGTACAATCAACACCGTGTAACAAGTTGATTCTCATCTACTTATTTGATCCCTCAGTTTTTTACATCTTGACCCTTCATGAAGTAGACATGAGTCAATTTAGTAAGGTGAACAGTTCCAGTCGCCATGGGTTTTGTTGGTGGGTAGATAAGTAAATAAAGCGAGAATCTTATCTTATCTTATGTAACTGCACACGTTTTCGCTCGCGTCGTCGTCTGACAGGCTTACGCAGACGTTGACACTTGTTCTTGCCCATGATCACCATGAGAACCTAGTTCCCTCTACCCATACACACTCATTGTTCCAACCATGGGAGAAGTCAGTAAGTCCTCATATACATAACCTCTCTTTCCTATTCACATTGACTTTCCTCATTTCTCGCAGTTTATCACGAGCAGGACTGGGATCTCCAAATGGCCCGCTTATCTCTAAGTTCCGGGAATCCTAGTACTATATCCTCCTCGACCCCCACCCCCACCGGCACCCACGCCTGCCCGACCACAAACACGCTAACGCCACTAAAAACTCGCCCAGGGCTCAAAACCATCACCTCCCTCCCAGTCGAACTGCTCTGCAAGATCTTCCTCTTCTGCCTCCAAGTCTCCCCCTCCAACACCCCCGTTCCCATATCAACATGGGGGCCGCCCTCGACGGCGCTTGTCCTCTCGCATGTCTGTGCGTACTGGCGCGGGGTAGCGCTCGGGTTTCCGTGGTTGTGGAATTGCGTTAGGCTGGATTGTGGGGATTGGAGAGCTACTGTGAACGCAAACGTTTCCATGCCCACAAACACACGCATCCGCGCCCTCATCCGCGCCGCCCACGGGCACCTATCCCGCAGCGCCTCGCTCGGTATAAGCCTACACATGTCCGGCTCGGCGCATGACGACATGGACGTAGAAGTTGGCAACGCAAACTCGGGCGTGGACGCGCTGCGGGGGCTGCTTGGGCCGTATCTTGGGCGGATTAGGCATTTGGGGCTTGCGGGGCCGGTGGAGTGGTTGAATGGGTTGTTGAGGGCGCCGGTGCCTGGTGTCGGTGTTGGTGGCGATGGCGATGGGGGAGGGGGAAGGGCTGCCTTTGCGTCATTGGAGTCTCTCAAGATCACATACCACCCTACGAAACGCGCCTTCACCGGCAACCCCTCCCTAGGCCCCATCCGCATTTTCACTCGCCCACACGCACACACACACGGGCCTGCCCCCTTGCTGCGGCGCGTCGAGATCGCGTACGCGTCCGGCATAGCGTGGAAGTACCTCCTGCGTGATACGCTCGATTTTCCGTGGGGGCAGATAACGCATCTGAGTCTTGTGCATGTCGTAGCGCGCGCGGAGGATATGCAGGCTGTTCTTGGGCAGTGTGTAGTGTTGGAGGAGTTGGTGTTGAGTGTTGTTAAGGCTGTTGATGAGCCGGGTCCGGGTGGGGGTGGGGGTTGGAATGGGGTTGGAGGCGGGGGTGGGCAGTGGGGTGTGTTGGGGAATGGAAACGTCATCGGGAACGCGAACGTGAATCCATTCATAGGAAACGCCCCACCCCAAGCACCAGGACTAATACCCATACCGGCACCCATACCCGTACCTATACCCATCCCGCACAACCCCGTCATAATGGGCCACCTGACTATCCCAAGCGTCACCCGCCTCACGCTATACAACCCTCGCAATTTCGACTACGCGAAATACCTCTCTGGGCTGCGCATTCATCTCCCGTCGGTGCAGCATTTAACGTTTATTCTTGATACCGTGGACTGTAAGGCTACGAGTGCGAGTGGGGTTGCGACTACGGACAACCACGGGCCGAGCTCCAGGCCCCGGGGCTCCAGTACCCATGCGCGCAGGCGCAACACGAACGGGAACGGGAACGACACCCGCGACGGCCCCTCCCCCGCGCGTGACTGGTCCCAAGCCCAATTCACCTCTCTAACCACCTCCACCCTCGGCTCGGGCGGGAGCCTCTCTCCCCTCTCCCTCCTCTCCCTCTCCACCCCTGCCCACGTCTCCTCCGACGACATCGAGCGCATCATGGGCGAGCACGCGGGGCTCACGAGTCTAGATGTGTTCCTTGGGGAGCCGCTGAGCGAGACGACGGTGAGGCTTATGAGGCAGGGGTATGTCGGGGGTGTTGTGGAGGTGTTAAGGTGTTGTGTTAGGAGGAGGGAGGTTGGGGGGTTTTTGGATATGGTGGAGGGGAGATGGGTTGGGAGGAAGAGGGAGAGGGCCCGGGAGAGGGAGAGGGGTGTTGGGGTGGGGTATGGGGGGTTTAGGAAGGTGGTTGTTAGGTGTGTGGGTGATGAGGGGGAGGGAAATGGAGAGGGAGCAGACAAGGGGAAGGAGGAGGAGGAGGAGTGGAATGAGTGTTTGGAGAGGGTTGAGGAGTTTCAGAGGGTGGGGAGGGATGTGAGCCTTGTGCTAGATGCGCCGTGTTTGGACGCATAAGGTGACGAACTTTTGAATGAACTAAAGGAATCTTGGAAGAAAGGAATTGTTGTAAATGTTAATGTATTTCTGACATTGTCTAGTAGTTAAGTACGACTTGCGTACGATATGTAACCGTGACAAGAACGTTGTAACTAACTTGAAAATCACCTTCCGCATCTGCATTGATATATTACTCTAACGATTTGGATATTAAAGTAACAAAACACGTTGTCGCCACACAACCCAACCTTATAATCGAAGCTCAACAGCTCACGTATCCAGAACAATCCAATCTCAAATGCTATTTCATACTCAATACAAGGCCCCACATGACACAAAATGTGGCTTATCGATGTAAGCTTACCTGTGAAAGGATTGCTATAATGCGTTTGGTCCCTTGCGAAATCGGGCCACCTGATGCGATGGGTGTAATGCCGGGAGGACGGATAAAACCCGGGGTCTTCAAGTTGAGTCCTGAAGACCACTGTATGCTGTCTGAAGGTGTTGTTTAGTATGGCTCTTGTTCTGCTTGGTCCCAATTCCAGTACCAAGTGTAATGTTCTTGAAGCGTATAGAGAACAAAAGCTGTCAAGAGAGCAAGGGTTTGTTGAATTGAGGATCGCGGTCAGGTGATGGGGTTGTTGATGATGATGCAAGTATAAAAGGCACACGTTGTGATTCCCCAAATTTCTGAGTCAGTCTGTTTAGTTCCGTTTCCCCTCGTCGTGAATGTTCATTGGAGTTCCAATGCCGCCCTCATCCTCATCCTCGTCCTCGTCGCACACCCGACCACGCATGGGAATGGCCTTTGCCAACTCGACCAACCTCTCACCTTCGACGAGACGGAGCTATCTAAATTCACCGCTGCTGTCGGTGTCGCTGTCCCGTTCGCGCAAGTCTGCTCCAACTTGTACGGTTTCGCTTGATACTGTCGCTGTCGCTGTTACTGTGACTGCGACGACAACTGCTGAGGCGACTGACCTCCACATCCCCTCTTCCCCTTCCTCATCCTCCTCCGCATACCTTTCACAAAACCTCGTTCCTTTCCCTTGTTCCATCAGCCAGTCTGATCAATCTCCCAATCCCCCTTCGTGTCTCTTACTTCTCAGGTCTTCGTGCTCGCCTTCACCCTCACCCTCGCCCTCACCCTCGTCGCACTCGAGATCCCGAGCCTCCTCCATCCTCACGTGCGCTCCATCCACATCCGTATCCTCATCCGAACGCAGGAAACGCTCGACAGCACGGCTGCTAGCACCCGTGCCTTCACCCTCTCTCGTCCCAGCGCCAGGACAGGATCAGCCTCCGCGGAAACGCCCCCGTTTGCAGGCCAATACGAACCTTTCCGCTTCTTCATCTTGGGCAACGACTGAGTCGACATCCGCAGCCAATGCACAGCAATCGAAGCCAAAATCGCCATCCCCATCGAAACCGAACCCGAAATCGAAATCGAAATCGAAACCGAGATTGGTATCCCCGATCACCGCTTCGGACCTACGTACGCTCGCGATCGTGCAGCGCTGTGTCGCCGAGGGCGTGTTGCAGCGTCGTCGAAGGCGGATTGGGATGGGGGAGAGTCGGGTGGCAGGGGAGGTATTGGAGCCGAAACAAGAGCAAGAGCTGCAGCTGGAAGAGCAGGACAGGATCCTCGCTTGCCGGCTCCGCACGCGTCTCCTTGCGCAGGGTATGAGCACGAGGCTTGCGGGGCTTGTGGATCTTGAGCGGGAGCTGGTGATTCTTGCTGAGGCTGAGGCGCAGGAGGCGCAGGAGGAAATTGGGCTGGGCAATTTGGATAGCAACGTGATGGATATAGATATGGACGTTGATATGTCTTCGTCCCTTTCAGCGTCACAGACTCTGGCTCCAGCTCAGGGGTGTGACTCCGTCGATATGGATATCGACGTCGAGGCGCCCCCTGCTGCTGTCGCTGTCAGCGTACCAGCTCGGATTTCAGCCATCAGGTCCACAGTCACAGTCCCGGTGCTCTCTACCTCCCCACGCCCACTCGCCCGATCGACGACGAAAACTGACAACGCCAACGCCATGGATGTCCTGAGCCCTCCGCAGCTCGTGGCGGCGCTTATGCTGCGTAACCACTTGAGTCCGGGGGCGAAGGGGTCGAAGCAGAGAGTGCTCCCGTCATTGCCGTCCCCGTCGTCGGAGGCGGATGCGGACTGTGTGAGTTCGCAGACTGAGTTCGCGATGAGGAAGAGGTCCCCGCTTTTGTATTCGTGGGTTGCTGGTGAAGCTGATGTGGATGTGGATGGCGATGGCGATGAGCTTTGAGCTTGGGATACGCCGCATAGGTTGTTGAGTGGTCTGTGATCCTCTTCGGTTATATTCTGTGCTTGGCCTATTCTCGCTTCCACCTTCCCGTCTTCACTCTGTATTCCCAGCCTCCGCCCCAGTCCCGACCCCGGCACTACACTGCGGTTCGTGCGCGACGTGACGTGTGGCTTGATGCTGCATGTTGCATGCTGCGCCCTCTTCCGACTCGGGCTTTCTCGGGTAGTTGTTCTGTGTTCTCTGGGAGTTGTTCATGTCCCCAAGAATCACATTGCATCGCATCGCACTGGATCGTATATCGCATATTCCGTATCGCCCCTCGTTTTCCTTGCATCGTCGTGCTTTCGTCGCATATCAAGTTCGAGCTCAAAGTACATCTTGTATCCATTACCTGCATTTCCCCCATCCTCATTCTGACCCTGGCCCTGGCCTCGACACCGACACCGACACCGACACCGATTCCAACACCACACCACACCACACCACACCACACTACTGTCATGACATTGACGGTCACGACCTCTTACGTCTCGCCACGCCTACATCTACGAGTTCCTATATCCTATCTCATATCTCCTACACACACACACGCACACACACACTATCGCTTACTGCACTTACTGCACTTACTGCATACAGCATCTGCTGGTTCCCTTACTGTATCCATACTTGCTTTGACTCTTGAGCGCCTGTGCGCTCTGCTTGGCTGCAGCTGTAGCTGCGGCTCGGCCTATAGTACCTTCTAGTACGACTACGCTCTTTTTGATAGCGCTCTTTTTAATTGGATTGGATTGGATTCTTGGATGCGTACTATTGACTATGACTAAGGTAGACGCCACTCATAACTATCTAAAGTTGCGTGACTTCACTAGAAATCGACATAAAAATTGTACAAGCTTAGATTTAAAAAATTCGCAACCACCAGAAATTTTGTTTTATTAAAATTAACAAATCAGTTTTGATTGTAATCACTTGACCATAGGCACAAATTGTAGCCATGATGTCATAGTACCTTACATGATTTATACAATATTTTTACTTTTGCTAATCTTCCTGTCTTTCAAGAAGTATGAAACATTGAGACAGTTTTTTGAGCCAAAGTATGTATGTTAATATATTGTTAGCTTTATTTAACTAACTTAACTTCTAGCATTGTGCATGTGATGATGGTACAGATGAGCTTTACAATGCCCATGGAGGAGCATTTTGTTGGTTGCATATAAATCACTTTGGAAATAGATGTCATGTGCATGACTGTACAAAGTCAAGAGAATCTGGAATACAAGCTTGTCCAGATCATCAAAGGCCATGGTCAAAACATCTAGAAGATCATAGTCATATTAATCTATCTGGAATTAAAAGAGTTTTATAAAGACCAGGAGAACCACATTCATGGCAACCAAAGCTTAAGAGATATTCACAACCTCATGATAAAGTAGATAAAGAACATCCAAAGAGATAAACCTTCTTCAGCCCAAATCAATTTTATTGTATTGAAACAATATGTGCCTATTGTGGAACTATTATTGCTTGGGCTAAATTTGCAAAATCTGAATCAACAACCAATATTTTGAACTTTTTGAACTCAATTTATCCAACTGAAGAGTCTCGTCCAGATTATGTGTGCATTGACAAGGCCTGTCTCCTTCTGAAAAGATGTGTTAATAGTGGATCTTGGAAAAGTTGGAAAAATGCTACAAGATTGGTTGTTGATACTTATCATTATATCAATCCTTGTGCAAAGGATATTATGTGTGGAACTTGGTGTAATTCTGCACCAATGGATCACTTCAGGCTGCCCCTCAAAGGGTCCCTCTTAGGGATAACCCCTCCACCCAAAAATTAGGCCTGGAGGGAGTTTAATAATGATCAATAACTTGGACTAATGATGGTTTGTAGTGACTATTAATAATGATCAATAACTCAGACTAATGATGGTTTGTAGTGACTATCAATAATAATCAATAACTCGGACTAATGATGGTGTGTAGTGACTATTAATAATGATTAATAAATTGGACTAATAATAGTTTGTAGTGACTGTCAATAATGATCAATAACTTGGACTGATGATGGTTTGCCATCAATAAATAATCAAACATTATCCAAAGCCTCTGCCTTGCATCTGTAAGGGCAACCTCTGGGGGCTGTGGAACAGTCACACAGCTGGCAGAGGGAAATCCAAAGTTTATTGAGTATGTAT
>JABAJU010000100.1:0-80459 GCA_018220975.1 Tephrocybe sp. 9980TJB
CAGAAAAGGGAAGGAGTGAAGATGTAAAAGATAGAGTGGATAAGGTTGGTTGTCCCCTGGCAGATTGTCCCCTGACAATAAAACTCAAACTACCCAAATCGATTCTCATTCACCCTGTCATTAATGTATCTAATTTATCCTCATACAAACCCTCTTGAAGTCAAAGGAGAATTGAAGTATGAAGTAGAAAAGGTGTTGGACTCACATTTAAAAAAAGAAAAGCTGGAGTATTTAATCAAATGGGAAGGATACACAGATGAACACAACACTTGGGAACCTATCAGAAACCTTGAGCATGCTCAAGAGTATATCGAAGAATTTCATCGTCAATATCCATCTGCTCCAAGGCATATAAATTTTCTTTCTCAAGAAGACTTTGCAGTGATGTTCTGACCATACCACAACTATACTACAACTCCATCCAGAATGTTCTTATGATTAAACCTTGATGATGAAGAATGAAACTCTGAAAAAGTACAGGCCACATCATAACCCAAACAATCATTATGAGCTCACCATTGGCACTACTCTTTGGGCTTCTTTTTGGCAGCATCAGGAGTTGGGTGTAGCTCTCTAGATAGTGGATTGTGACATGGGCTGAGGTATTTAGCACATTGACTAGCACCACCAGAAGTATGAGCCCAGTGAAGAAGAAACTGCTTACCCATAAGAGCCCTTTCATCTCTGGTAAAGGTCCGAGTGATTTCTTCATCTGGAAGTCCATCCCAGTTTAACTGGCCTTCAATGCTGGCAGGTGTAGAAATGTGTTTGTAAATAGGGCCAAGGATGTGAGAGGAGGTGATGTCTTTAACTGATGAAGTAGCCTGAGTTAGGCATATGCTGGGATTGGCTGCTTGAGTTAACTGTGTTGATAATCTTGTCAAGATCTAGATCTGAGGTTTTCAATTATTTCCACACAAAAGAAACTGGTGGATGCTGAGCATCACTCCTGGATTTATTCTGTTGCTCCTTTTTGATTTTGACCCTGGGCATGTAGAGTTCATGCGTAGTTTTAGAACTGGGAGAAAGATGCTTGAAACTGACTGGCCCTGTCATAGACAGGATAATCCTCTCCATGCATTGAAATCCTTCTCTTCTTTCTTCTTGAATGTTCACTATCATCATCTAACAGATGTTTTGGCCATTTTAATGAGGAGAGTGAGGGGTCAGAATAAGGAATGAATAGCTTATAAAGCCATGCAAATGTTCCCTAAGGTAATTTAGATTTAGTCAAAGTATTAAATCATCAGCAAGAGAAAGAATACCTTGAGATTCATGTTAGATAATTAATTGAGATGCTGGATAATTAACTTGACTGTTATTGAGCAAAGATGAAGGAATGTTGAAGGAATGTAATGCTCTTTTATACTGCAGCAGAATGAAAACAAATTTTAGGCAATCTATACAATACTATAGAAAAGAGAGATTGAACAGAAAAACATTGAAATGACTGAGATCAATTGGGTTCATCGCCAAGTATATAAGTTGGTCCAAGCGAAGGGCTCGCAAAACGGCGTCATGCACGTCTTGAGCTACTATAGTGAACGACTCGCATTTGAAATCAAGTTTGATCATTGGTGGTCGCCTTTTTAACCGTGGACTTCCAATATTTAACTTGTGTCCCCCAATGCGAGTTCATAAACTGGGCTATTGGTTACATCGTCCATTTTTTGAGTCAATATTTGCAGACCTGAAGTGAGGGGTCCTCCGGGAATGGATCTCAGATTGGCATTAATGATACTATCTTTCGGAAATATCAGATAGTTGAAGGAGAAATCAATGACACATTCGGACAAGCTCCTGGATGAGACTTCGATGTGTCTAAGGTACTTCATGTGCAATGGGAAGGCAATATTTTTGACGGGCGTTGATATCTGCGACCGAAAGGAATTCAAGTAGGGGGACGTGCGAAAGAAAATACCATCGACGGTCGAAATTTCACTGGGATATGAGATATGTTGAACGATTTCAGGCCATTGAATGCTGAGGAAAGGTCGCCAATTCATCCCGTAGCCTCTGGGTGTGAGATGCTTCAGGAAAGCTGATCCCGTGAGAATTTTGTCTAGAAGCTGAAGCTGAGCGCATCCGGGAATGTCACGGTGAGGTCCATTTCAAGTTGTTTCATCTTTAGGGAATCGTGCTGGCCCAGAAACTGGATGAGGACCCGATGTTCATCCAGTCTAATTGTTTTGCGTGATCAGCAAAGGAAGAACAAAGAATCAGAGTTCTGGCGACGGCCCGCCACAAGATCCTGGATGAGAGGCAGGTGTGAAGGCAGGAATTTTAACAAGACAGGGTACCTATTGTTTTATACTTTCCCCGCACTTATCACTGACAAAGGAACATTTGTGGAACGCTTCAATTCTCAGGGTTGGAAGTCGTAGTATGAGTCAACCTTGATCGTGGACCACAAACTTGGAGACTGACTGCTACGTCACGCCAGTGGGAACAAGTATGCAAAATTGTCATGACCCAATGAATTAAACGGTATGAATAGCTGTCCTCAGCATCTTGGACGACTCGGACCTCGCTAAAAATGCAAGCAAGCACCTCTAGGGGAATGCGAAAGGTGACGGTGAGCGCGTTGTGGCGTCTCTTGTAGTACCGGATTATCGATTCGTGTGCTCGGATTCGTTCCTCAATATACTCGTGAAGTCTGGTGTGTCTTAGACCTTGGGATCCACAAAGGAACCTATCCAAGATGTCATCTGAAATTTCACGCAAATGAGTTGGAATTACACATCCATTTTTTAATAGTGTCAAAAATTATTGGAGTGAGCCTTAATGTAAGACTGTCGAATGTGTGAAAACACAACTTCTTTGCGTAGGAGGTCATGAAGCACAGCGACTCCTTTATTCAAAATAAATAAAAACCAGCCGACTTTTGTTGTGGTTCAACATGGAGTCTATGTAGTACGAATGTCCTTTAAACCTTTGAAAGTACTCAAAGCCCCGAAAATATTGAATGTGGCTCTTGAATCTTTTGAACCGATGCTAATTAGCTCAGGATTTCATCATAACTCACGAGATACTTGAGAGCTGTCAGTTCACTGACGTTGAAGAGCTTGATTTCTCCGAAAAGGTGAGAGGGAAAAGGTACATGAAAAAGAATCGTATAGGTTGTGGTTCATATAAATCCGATGCCTCTACTACTACATTTGTCGTTTACAACGTTATTTATACCAGTCATGCGTAGGAGATGATGACACCGGAGGAACTGGTAGAAACGGAGGTGAGAACCTCGCCGTTCTGCTCAATATCAAAGATGGTAGCGCCAGAAGGACCAACACTCGTGCCAGATTTGGTGGTGGCAGAAGCACCGCTGAAGGTGACAGTCCCAAAGTTGGCAAAGTCAACGAGTGACTCGCCCTCCTGAAAGTCTTCAACGATCCACTCTGTATTCTCTTGGCAGAGTGCAGCTGTAGAGGAAAGGGACTTGGAGACGGTCTTTCCGGTCGTCTCATTGGTAATGACAGCGGAGCCAGCCTTTGTGCTGGAGGCGGTTACGGTTACGGTTATGACATCACCACTGCTGATTGGAATGCCAGAGAAATCGTATGACAATGCGGGATACCATTCGTACCAAGCTGTATGGAATCAGCCTGACATGATGAGTGAGCTACAAGAACCAACTTTACCGTCATAGGAAACAGCACCATTAGAGATGGTAAAGTCCACACCAGTTTGGAGTATAGCGGAATTACAAGTATCGCCATCAATACCAACCCATGCGGCAGCCGCCCCAGAGCTACCCGAAGGGGAAGGGACGGTGAAAGTACCAGTGACAGACTTGAAGGTTCCCTGTATAAAGATGTGAGTAATCAGGCTACTAAACAAGGAGAGAATGCTTACAGAAGGATAGCTATCCCAGACAGCACCAGCCCAGTTCGAGCTGTACACAACATGGGTGATATTCTTGGCAGCGACGTCGAAGCTGCTGCCGACAATTCGATTGTTCGGCTGTGATTGACGCCCGGCACGACGGCGTTCAAGACGAGCAGCCATACGCTCAGAAGAGGTAGGGACAGCGATGGTACTAGTGGCGAGGAAAGCAGTGAGAGCGAGGCTGAGTTTCATTGCTAGAGAAGTAGGCGTATCCACGAGGTAGGATTATGAGAAGCTTGGGGGAGAATCTGGTGCTCTTTATACCTTTTCATTGAGATAGTCCTTATCCGCTGGCGTTGAGATTCATATGCTGCTTCCTTCAAAATAGATTGCGCCATGCGTTGAGGATAATGGAAAAAGAGTTTTGTATTGACGATCTGGCAGAGGGGGTTAAAAAGGTAGGAACTCTCAGTTAAGCTCCATATGCATGACAACCACAAGGTATGGGACCCACAGGGTTTGAATCTCGCTGCTCACAAACATGAACAATTTCGGGCGAACAAGGTCTGTCATCGGTAATAGTAAAGATCTCTGTGGACAACTTGTGGAGCATCTTTGCGATAATTGACATCATCGAAGGCTGCAGAAGTATGAAGTATGGTCAGCATGCATGAATCATGGTCATTCGAAGAGCACTCGCCTTGAAGGGTGGATGAGAGGAGACGAAAGCGGGCGGAGGCTCAAGTCCGTCATGTGTGCTAGTGGCTGACTCGACTTCGTCCGAAGACACGGAAATACCTCACTGAAGATACCAAAAATGAGACGATAATCGTCAGGTGGGCGGCACTCAGAGCATCTGCTGTTGACGTGTCATCGGAACAGTCGTCGCGCCTGGCATTCTGAATACATACTATTTTCGTCTCTCAGAAGTTAATTTGAAAGTTCCTCTTTATGCGCAGCATACTTTACATAGACACAGCTGTTGGCATACGCTGGCTATTCATGCATCCATGCACAGTCTGTGAACGGCGGGTGTTGATAGATTTTGCCCATTCATCACTTCATCTTATCTTGCTTACAACCATCTTGCTTACAACCAATTTTATTTCAGATCTGAAATCTGATGCATTGATGGGCGGCTTACATTCCCATCGAGCGCTCAAATGCCACTGGGTGGACGGGGTACTACCTTAGGCCTCTGATCAGTCGTTCTCAATACACTATCGTCCATGTTTCCATTGAGACTTGCCATCCTTTCCGAGGCCCTCGAACTCATGATCTGAATCATCCACGAGAGGTTCAGTTTCATTATTTTTGGAGTTCCTGGCAACAGAGAGTTAGTCTGATTGCCGCAATCAGTTATTTGTTATCGTTTGAATTCAGAGGACAATCCGTCCTTCAATACGCCAACCTCTTCCATTCCAGGCCTCAGGTGCAGAAAGGCAGCCTGAATGCAAACATATTTACTATGAATGCTTGCCTCTAATCTCGTTTTACGCCACTATGGTCATGGGGGCTCAAGGGCAGACTCGCATGAAAAGCAAGAGTGGCCAGCCTGATTTTCGAGTCTCGTAACCTTGAAGAAAACTTACTTGCATTCAAGATCTTATCTACCCATCACGGACTACCCAATGCTGTGTTACCGGAAATTGCTTATGATAGCGAAGGAATCTAACTTTCTTAAGTTGTTCCCGGAGCTCACAATATAGCCCATTCCGAGTCCAGTCAACGACATTCAATGGTGGACGTCAGCAAATACTTACCGTAAGCACTAACTGCGTGACTGATGATAACTCTCTTTGACGCCTCCAAGGTTTTACCACCTTATCGTTTTGAACATTTCGTGGTATAATGCATGGTAGGTGTTCATAATTTTAACTTAACAAGAGATCTACCACATCTTTGCTCTACAGGACAGTGAACACCAAAGCACATTGTTTATCTTAAAACTAAGCTTGTTGATGGAGTTTCGTCGATGAAAGCAATAATGTGGCTCTTGCTCTGCCTTCGGAAAAGTTGGCCAATTCGGCGCCGGTGGACTCAAAAAAACAGTGCCTGAACCTTGCTCACCATTTTATTTCACGTAAGCTTTGTCGTAGTTGGCAAGTGTCCTAATAACTTCGGTGCTAGCATCTTCCGTGGATGTTCAAACCATTCAGCATGTTACGATGCGGCCTTATAACTCGAGTTTTTCGAGTTATCTATGCTTCACCAAGTCTCATCTCCACCACCTTGGGGCTAGCGACATGTTTACTGCAACCCTCCTTTCCAGCGTTCTTGTTATTTCGGCTTATGGTTACCCTTATCTCTCAGGATCTCAATTAAATGCTTTACTGAGCTCCCAGGCAGTTCTTCAAGTTAAAAACGCAGATAGGTTTCCCCAAGCACACAACCCTATTTGCGTTCAGATAGAGCAAGCTACATCTTCGGGGACGCGCGTCTTTTATCCCGGTAAACTCTCACGTCAGGACAAATGATTTTTTGAAGCTGATGATTCTCTCAAGGCGATCATGCATACAATGAAGATATTCTTCACTGGGCAACATCAGGCATCGAACAATCCAAGTGCAGTGTAAGACCAGACACAGCGGAGAACATAGCCATTATCGTAAGCTAATTCCTCACCTCGCCTTGTTTTCTAAAATTCTAATAAAAAAAATATCGCATGCAGCTGAGGATCCTTGGTAAAACACGGACTCCATTTGCAGTTCGTCTTTTGCCTCTTCAACCTAAAGGATGGAATCTGAATTAACCTTTGTAGGTCAAAGGCGGTGGCCATGCGACAAACCCTGGCTTCTCCTCAACGACTGGAGTTCACATTAGCATGACGCGGTTTTCAGAAGTTGTTTACAATGCCTCATCCCAGACGGCTACTGTTGGTGCCAGCTTGATTTGGGATGATGTCTACGCTGCACTCGCACCTCATGGCGTTAATGTTGTAGGTGGACGTGAGTCAGGAGTTGGTGTGGCAGGTTTTACTTTGGGAGGAGGTATGTTTAGAACGACCACTCATGTAGCACTCGACTGAATTTAGGCCCAGGAGCTTCGTATCTGACAAATCAACGTGGGCTGACAGTGGATAATGTTGTTGCGTATGAGCTTGTTCAGCCAACTGGAGACATTGTCACAGTTACGAAGGCTTCATACCCCGACATATTCTTCGGATTGAAGGTATGTTTGTTATCTAACTTGATCCTAGCTCTAACTGAGAACCCGGTCAGGGCGGCGGAAACAACTTTATCTCGCAAAGGATGTATTCTCCCGTGACTTTTTGTCCCTCATCCAAAGTTTCCCTACGGGTGATGATTTTGGCCGGTACGCTTGTTTTTCTCTCCAACTACCTCCATCTAACAGAAGATCAGGGCTATATACAATGGGACTCCTATTTTGGGCTACACGGCCAAGATCCTTTGTGCTATCGCTAATGAGACGGTGGTATGTCAGACCATGCATTACTTCAGCCTCTGCTTATTTGATACTGTTGAAGTTCTGGTCGAATCACTTAAAGAATTCGGTGTCACCTACGTTGACTATGGTGTGCAACCATTCCTCCCCACCGCCTTCGAACAAGATGTTCAGGACTCCTCTGCCTATCCTCCTACGCGGAAGGGTGTCTGTCCTTTCCATCTCTACTTTGCCTGGTCTGATGAGCATTTTGACAAAATATTCCATGAAGCAGCGAGGCGCAGCGCGGCACACCTGGCGGAAATCGCCGCTGCGGAAGGCCAAGACGTGGCTAGAGCAGCAATTTACCCAAACTACACGATATTCGATACACCTTTGGAGGTGATGTACGGTGGCAACCTACACGCACTCCGCACGCTGAAGAAGTTTGTGGATCCCGAAAATGTTATGGGCCTTGCAGGGGGTTTCAAATTTTGAATGTCATTTTTGGATAGATTCCGCTACCAATCTGTAGTTGCTTGTATAGATCTAGCTATATGAATCGTGTACTTATCACCCTTCGCTTGCAACAAGACCATTGTGCACGCGTTACTTTCTTAAAGGAGTTGCAACGCTTTGACAAAAGAAAGGACTTGTAAAAACCACTCTCCAGAGGGTCAAAGTTAACCTAAGCTCTACGAATACAATTACGATTGTGGAATGTGCATTCTTCACTAAAACCATTAACCTTGCTAGGCGCACACATCTGGAAAAGCTGACTAGCGAGCACTTTTCATAGGTCTATCTCCCTTTCAATCGTAAACTCAGCGATGGGGTCTTGGGGGACATCACCTGGCCAATCGTTAAAATCTAAAGTCAGAGAACGACACTATGAATATGGCGATCACTTCCTAGTTTCCCGTAAACGCCAGTCTTGGAGAGGTTTCTGTGAGTTACACTTTAATTTCTTCAGCACGTATTTCTTGCCGCGCCTGTGGCAGATTTTACATACCCGAATCTACGAGCACATGAAACCGAATAATAAATTGAAAATACAACTAGTGACTACAGAGTCCTACAACTGCTACTGGCCAGCCAGCCAGCATAATGATCAATAACTAAACTAATAACTAACAACTCAGTAACTAGCATTACTACAGTCTTTAACCAAACCCAGCTTTGACTCCAATATCTCATACAAAACACGGCGTGGACAAGGTGAACGTCATGTCATGGCCAGGCAAGTCGTCCGTATGCATCTCCTTCGTGTCATTGTGTCAATGCACACCAATCCTAGCCTAGCAACCCCCACCAAGCTCAAGCTCATCCAACAACCTCTGCGCAAGCACGGCATCCTCCGACTTAAACACCTCCCCTCCGAGTCCCTCCCCCTCATGCATATGACCCTTCCTCTCCGGAATCGGACGCTCGCCAGTAGTATCAACCTCGACCCTCTTCCGCGGACACAGCCTGGCCTTCGGCTTCGGCTTCAAGTTCAGCTTGGGTTTCATTTTCGACTTTGGATTCGTCGTGGGGAAGACTACTGGTCCTGGTGCCGATACCGGCAAAGGAAGAGGCAGAGGTAAAGGCAAAGGCAACCTCCCCCACTCACTCATCGCACGCACTGGTATTCTCTCGCTGGCAGCCTGAGCCCGAGACTCCGCCGATTCCGATTCGCCGTGCGACCTCCGTCTGCGAGTCTCCAGCCCCAGCGCCGGCCCAGCGCCGACGGAGCTGGTATTCGAATTCGAGTCCCAGCGCTTAAACGCACTCGGCGGTGGTACACCAGCAGCGGCTGCAGTCGTGGCCATGGCCGGGGTGGGGGTGGATGATCTTGGCATCCTCGGAGTGGGTACACGAATACCAATAGTACTCGATGTCTGAGAAGTGGAAGTGGGAGTGGAAATAGAAGCGGAACTCATGGAAGCAGAGGAGGTGAATGTATGCGCCCTCCTACGCGCCCCACTGGCACTGGCACCGCGACCGTGCCCATGCAGGCCAGCAGCCCCAGCCCCAGGGACATGTACGACAGTAACCGGGCTCGGGGGCGGAGGCGCAAACGGGTCCCGGAGATCCGTACAGTCGCCTTCCAGCCCCTCCAATTCTATACCGCTCCCACGGAGGTTAAGACTGATAGCGTCCAGGTCCAAGTCTTCCTCCTTCGCCGATCCACTGGCACTGGCACGGATGTCAGTTAGGGATATCGAGCTCGCGAGCGAGTGCGCATACATCCCCCTGCCCCCGGGCCTGCTAATGCTAGAGTACGGGATCGGGTACGGAGGGGTGTACGTGTATGCGGGTGGAGGGGAGGCGTACGCTGGTACGTTGGTGCTAGGAGGCGTCGTGGGTCCGGCCTCAGGCTCAGCGTCGTCAGCCCATGACCATGTACATGCGCGGTCCTTTTCCTTCCCCTTTAGGTTCAAGTTCAAGTTCAGGTTCCCGATGCGTTCGCGAAAGAGGGCAGGTATGGAGGTGGAGGTGAAAGCTACCATGCTTACGCCCACGGGTGCAGGGGTCGACGAGGCTCTTACGCGTGCGTGTATATGGGTTCGAGAGCGCGTGGATGTGGATGTAGTTGTGCTCGTACGCGTACGTGTTGTTACTGTTGCCGTTGCTGCTGCAGGCGGCGGCGGCGGAGGTAGGTTAGGAATAGGGATGGATACAGGAGCGCCGGGGAATGGAACGGGAGCACCAGCCTGAGAGCCATATTCGCTAGCAGTATCAGACTCTGGAGCCCCAAGCTCGGAATGATGATGATACCACGAGTTAGTAGCAATAGACGACTTATACGTGCTGTACCTCAAGCTGCTACTCGTAGTCGACACACGCCGCGGTAGGCAGGGTGTGGTTGACGTAGGACTGGGACAGTAGTCGCCGTCGTCGACACCGTTACTGTGTGCGAATCCACACCCGATAAGCGTTTCTTCGCCGATGTCGGACTCGTGCTCGTGCTCGTGGTGGAGTTTACGGAACTCCAACCCCAGACCTAAACCCAAATCATCATCATCACGGTGCTCCGTGTCGTACTCACTGCCAGACGTTGGTGGGGCCAGGAACTGCTGGTGTCTTTGTCGTTCTTCGCAGAGGGGGGTCCGTTTTGGACACGGGCCCGAGAAGAAGGAGGAAGACGCAGAAGGCAGAGCACGCTTATGTTTTAAGGACTTGGGCTTGGATTGGGATTTGGATTTAGAAGTCGACTCGGATGATGGAATATCGGCTGATCCAGAAGAGAGGATACGGATGTGGAGATTCGGTATCAGCCGTTTTGGTCTGCGAGGTGACGAAGATGAAGTACTAGCACACCGTCGATTTCTGTGGTGGTAAAAATACGCTCCAAATACAACAGCAAGCGATATCGTCGTAAAGACAGCGTCAAGAATGCGCAGTATAGCCACAGGGGTAAGAGATTGTTGATGTGTCGCAAGAGATGTAAAAAGAGACGGTAGCACATTCTCATGTGTTATAAAAGCCACAGGAACACGAAACGCAGTGGCGAGTGTATATGCGATCTGTGCAGAGAACAATAGAATGAGGGCAGTCTTGTTCGTGTTGGCAGTGGGTGCTAGGGGCGTGAGATGAGGTGGGATTATCGATGAGCGGGAAGGTGAAAACGGAAGCTTAGTACTGGTACTATGAGACTCAGGGTCAGCGGGTGGCGCAGGACTAAGACTGATCATGAATGCGCGAAGATGACGTTGTTTGCGCGTGTAGATGAGATGTATAGTGGTCACAAGTGTTATCAGAATAAACGAGAGTGAGAGAACGGGAGCGATGGATGCAAGACGCGGCGGGATTGTAAAGAAGGTGGCTGCAGGTATACCATTAATTAATAGGGGTATGCACATTAGAGAAAATTGCATACCGCAAACGAGAAGCAAAATAGGGACGATGAGCATCCTCGCACGCGCATGAGCCAGGACCTGAAGATGCAATAGTGAAGCAGCAAGCGTAGCCACTAGAAGGGTGTGCACGACAGCCTGAGCATGGGGGTTGGGTACGAGGCTGAATGCAGCGGCCAAGAGAGCGAGGAGGACAAGAAGGGGGACCGGGGAGTAGAACATGGGAGAGGGAAAGCCAAATATTAGAGGGTTTACGAGTTATTAAGTATAAGTAGGTAACCACTTATTCGGTCCGATTATATCCATGACAGTCCTTCATGCATAAATTCTTTCTCTTTGCATGAATAAATCAATCGTCAGCTCGGATTCTCCGTTCATATCATGCTATAAGTAACATCCAGAATCCAGTTCAGTCCAGCCCAGCACCCAGCCATACGTTGGCCTTGACCCTCTCTCTGTGAAATTGCCCCGCGGCTCAACACACTATCCCGCAGACGCAGCGGTCTTCTCGCGCTCTAGCCCAGAGAAGAACCCACCAACCGCCGTATCCCAACTTCCTTCCCTATTTCGGTTCAGGCACTATTTACTTGACTGTACCTTTTAGCTTTAGCTTTAGCTTTACCACTCTGAGCTTGCCCGCCACAAGTGCAAAGGCTGCCGTTAGCGCTTACTCCAAGCCACAAGCTTATCCCTTCGAGGGAGCTAAGTAAAGTAGTACCCTTTCCACATGCCTGTCAACATGGTGCACAATTGGCACCCAAATCGCACGCCGTCGGTCGGGTAGGAGACGAGGGTCAGGCTGTCACGGCGTAGTGTTCGATCGGGGATACGGATGTCGAAATTCGAATTCAAGGCGAGGATTTCCTGACTCCTGAGGCTTCCTCCGAGCGCGCGGCGATACGCATACCAAATGGCTCCACTCCACCGCCATACGTCACCACTAGGCTCTGGGTGTTATGAAGGGGTACTTGCTTACCTATGCACATGCACCATCGCAGATAACGAGGGTGGGTTAGGCGGTAGGGGTTTTCCGTTAGCTCAGAGCTGCGGTCGAAAGGGTCGAGACGTAATGACATTCCGGCGTAGTATGCCTCCGAAGTTCTGGATAGACACGGACACGACTCGCCCAGGGTCCATGAAGGAAGAAAAGATCTTTCATGAACGGTCATGGTGATGGATGATGGATTCTTTCTTTCTTGAATTGTGATGTGTGCCTTGTCATCAATTCATCAATTCATCAAACGAGACATTCCAGACCCTTCATGTCACCGTTGCTGCACAACGCTATCATACTCTCAAGGTCTTCTTGAATTCGCCGCGGTAATGTCGACGCCGGAGCAACCAACGTCGCATTTCCCCAGCAGGCCGCTGAGTGAATGTGCGAGGGCTTTGTCAAACCCAGCCGTACGTCAGTGCCAGTGCGCGTATACCTAGGTGTCAGTGACGGACCGTTCTTCGAATTCCTCTGTTTCGACGCAATCACACTTTTCAATTGTCAGTGACGCTTAAAAATGAAACGAGTGTGCAGAATTTGGTAGAAACTATTCGAATTCGATACAATGTCTCCAGGTACTGTGACTGCCATTCACCTTCGAGTTCGCATCCACTCATTGTCCATACATGGCCAGGCTGTCGGTTCACCAAACACACGCGCCTCGATAACATCGCTCTTTCTGGATCTAAACCCACAATGCACATCCCGTGTCCCCCGACCCAACGTAGACGGACCAGGGTTGACGATGGTCTCGACTATCAGGGTGGAGCCTGAGGAGACTCAGACACAGAGTGAAAGCCTGAGCCTGAGTCAGCACCAGGATAGATATGCAAAAGCCGTCTGTGCAAGAGGTAACGCTTCTCAATGTTCAACTGTACATATATACCCTTGTATACGCGACCTCACTCACGTTCTAAGCCATTAGCTCCAAGCCCTACCTCGATCTTCTGCTCCCTTTCCGTACCCGCCGATAAAGTTGAGACCCTACCGTCAACCGCAGAGTGGAGTGGAGTGGAGTGAACTTATCGAACTGAGTGTTACATTGTAGCACATGGTAGCTCATTGGCACCAGATGGCATCTCCACTGAAACCATCGCACATACTAGTAATACCTTTCTAATCTCCAGTATCGCAACCAACTTGAATAGAGATGTGGTCTACCGACTCGAAGCTCGAGCTCCTTCGCAGAATAGGTGGTCATTGACACTCCACCACCGTGACGGAGCTCCCAGTCGTTCAGTGAAAAGACCGCTTCAACTTGCGATATATAGAGGGAGGAAAAACTAATGACACCGATTTGCAGTACACTGTATTTCATGTGACACACCTTTACTATCAGCGAAGTGGCTGTGCTTCATGAACTTAGCCTCTTCCCAGCACTCAGCGTGCACCGAAACATCTTCGACAATTCTATAAACCCACTGTGACAATTTTTACACATTACAACCACAAGGAATGGGTATGCTAACTCTAACTCATCTATAAAGGCGTAGTAACTTGGATATCTGTAGTAGATCTAAGGGTTGAAGGAAACTAACTTCAACAGCACAGCCTACAGCAGAGCTGGAGCCCACAGTTATATCCAAGAACGAATCAAAGCACACGAATCTATAATCCGCTACTATAAAAGGCGTCAGAATGCGCTCTCCGTCACATGTCGAATGCCCAGAGGCACTTGCTTTCATTTTCACTCAGGTCGTCGAAGATACTGTAGAATGCAATTCAAACGAGCGTTTCATCTGTTGGATTAAGACAGTTTCTCATATTTGCTCCCACTGGCATGACCTAGCACTATTCACTCCAAATTTGTGGTCCACCATGAAGGTCGAATGTCACCCAACCTGAGCGTTGGAAGGGCTCCAGCGTTCCACAACTGTGCCTTTGTCGGTGATAAATGAGGGAACGGTATCTACAAAGATGTACTGTGTCTTACAGCAAACCCTGGCTTCACATCTACCTCGCACCAGGGATCTCACGCTGGGGCGCAGCTTGCGGGAGAGGTACTGCTTCTCCAACTAGCTACAGACGCACATCAATCAACTAAGTTAAACTCCAGGTGTCAGCATGATGCCCCGAAGCACGTCAAAGTCTCAAGCAACCATCCATCGAGCATAGCTTCCTTCTTCGAATACCTGACGTTCCCGAAGGAAGATATTATTACCCTCAGCATTTAATCAAGTGTCCAGATGTTGGACGAACCGCTCACCCACGGCGTTGCAAAAACTGACTCAGAAGGTGGACGAGGTGATTAATGGCTCAGTTATGGAACTTGCTATGTCGGGAAAACTTATTCAATGGTGAAATTCCAGACAAAAGCGGTCCGTGAACTGGTGGCTGTCCCAGCAGGAACCGGCTGTGGTCCAACTTGATCTCATGGAATCATCTCCAGGCTCTATTTCGATGCTCGCACTCAACACAACTGTTTTTCAGTCTTTTCGTGGAGGTGTAGTATTGCAACTATGGGCCCCTTCTCGGCAACCTTCCACACATTGAGGAGCTCAAGGTCTGTTCAAACGCTGGCCGTAATAACAATAAAATCGTGGGTTGGAACCTGAATATGATTTGGACCATTTACTCCACGTAGAAAGACAATCGCAGAGCGGCTGCTGGATTGTGTCAGGCTACGGAATAAGGAGAAATTACCACTCAAATGACTCGGAATCGAAGGCTGTATAGGTGTTGGGCAAATCGACATGTCTAACCTGAAACAAGGTTATTGATAAAGTTGATTGGGATGGGTGTGGAGATGTTGTCGATGAAAGTGAGGGTTACTATGAATCTGGTGGTGATTTTAGTTATGACTCTAAGGACGACGATTACGAGTACTAGGATTACATTCATCTGGTATCAACTGTACGTGCTGACCTTTGTCGAAAGAAAAACTATTAATTTAAAACAATTACAGGCTTTGTGATTTTTGGGCCTGGCATTTAAGCACGAGTTCCACTGGCATTTGATGGTGTCAAAGGGCTAGAAATTACAAGAGCATCCAGCAACCTCCGCGCCAACACTGCATCTTCCATCCCACTTTCCTCTTCCTCCGCTGTTTCTTTCCCAACATCCTCCATCACCACTTCCATGCTCCCTTCCGCATCACTCCGCACCCCAGACACACGGCGTGGCATCGTCCGACTCCTTCTCCTCCTCTTCCTGCCTGACTCTGTTGCTTTCCCCTTCATAGATGACGACGAAGGAGACGGTGGGCCGAGGGGAGAATCAGAGCTGATCGGTGAGCAACCCCACGTGCGTGTTACGACTGGCGGGGTAAGTGGGGGAGCGAACGGGTCGCGGAGGTCAGTACAGTCACCAGGTTCGGTTTGCACACTATGTCTTGAGGACGCAGTGGAGGAATATGCGGGAAGAGCGTCGGAGTTTAAGTAGGTGTACGATGATGGCGGCGGGTTGGGCAGTGATGCTGCGCTCCACGAAGATGCACGGCCTCTTTCTTTCTTCTTCTTCTGTGCACTGTAGTTTACACTGTCTTTCCCTTCCGTCCCGAAGCTAAGTAACGCAGGGAGAGGAGTACACATCCATGCTCGGCTGGACTTGAAGCCTCGGCCGGGTGTCGAAGAGGTCCGTATACGGGTACGCGTATGGCTTAAATCCTGGGTTAATGGGCGCGGCTGAACATCGGTGTCTATCTGAGAGTATATGGAGGATTGGGATGGTAGGCAGGACGCCGTAGACGTTGGACTTGGACAATCGTCCCCCGCGAGACTGTCCTCCCCTATCTCAACATCCCTATCATGCCCAAGATCAAACTCGAAATCGGTCTCTGGGGTCGGCGAAAGTGATCGTTGAGATTGTTCATGGAGAGGTGTACGCACGAGCTGTGACAAGGTTGAGGAAGACGCATCGCATGGGCTAGTGGGTTGGCACTTGGGCCTCGAGTTGGAGGTAGGTGTGAAAGACACAGTGGACTGAGAAGAAAGGGGCGTGAAAAGGAAGGAGTGGGATTGAATTGAAGGGGGCGTTTTTGGCCTGGTCAAGATATCCAGAGCTTGGATATGTCCTGTGCAGGCAGGCGATGAGGGGTCTCGTACATAGTCACGGTGCTGTTGGTAATACGCGCCAAAAACAAGTGCTAGTGAAATTGTGAGGAAGCAGGCGTCAAGTAGGCGCAATAAGAAGGTTGGCGTCAAGGGTTCGAGCATCATAAGTGAAACGAGAAGGGAAGAAAATATGGTATCGCGCGCAAGAAAGGCGGCTGACACCCGAAAGGCAGTGGCAAAAGTATATGTGACCTGTGCAAGTAGAAGCAGGACTAGATAAACTTGACTGGGTGGCGAGGGTGATAATGTCGCAGAACGTGGTGGAAAAGTTGAAAGTTTGGTCCAATACCACTGAGTAGGGTAGGATGTCGGGACAGAGGTCGTTCTGGTCGTGGAAGCATTGCAGGATTGCAAGCGGTTACACAAGAGGTATACGGTGGTCACAAGTGTGAGGATAATGAATGGGAGGGAAAGGGCAGACACGGCTATCTGGAGACGCGACACAAACGAAAAGAGGATGGCTATTACGCGTTAAAATCGCGTAGGCAAAGGAAAAATAGACACATACAGCAAGCAAGGAGCAAACTAGGAACAACGCACGTCCATAATACGCGTGCATCAGCCAGAACTTGGAGGTGCAGGAGCGAGCCTCCGAGTGTGGCAACGAACAGCGTGTGCACGATTGCCTGCGCATATGGGCTGGACACGATGCCGAACACAACAGCCAAAAAGGCAAAAAAAACCAATAGTAAAAGTGGGGAGTAGAACATGCGGGGGATGTGGAAAAACAGCGTTCATCGTAAAACGAGGAGGCTTCAAATGTATATCTGCGAAAGATGTTTGCATTCATCTCCGCGGCATACCATCAGCCACATGACCTAGAATATCAACAAGCCGCGCCGTTCATGCATACATGCTTTCCTCAATTTGCACGAAAATTCGCGACGTGCCCTCGTCTCATGGACAGTGATCGGAAAGTCCACGTCCTCGACACATTGCCCAGGCAACTGCGCTCTAAACTTCAGCGCTCAGCACTTTATCATCCTCTCAGTCTCCGTAAAAAAAGAAAGGGACCATTCAACATACCAGATTGCGGCATTGATGGCCACAAAAGTCCCCGTTCCACTTGCTCCATCATAAGAGAAGTATGCCCATTTTGATCCAGCCAAATGTATTTCGGTCAAGGCGCCCGTTGCTTCAACTTTTCCTATTTCGAATTTCTCCCGCCACCTCCTAAGTGCCAACAAGTCCCAACTCAAACTGCCCATTAGTCCGCTGTATGCAGCAAACCGGTGCCCTCGCTGCTGTTTGCAAAATTCGACGTGACATAGTACAGGCATCGTCATCAAACCATTCTAAGTCTTGACTCGAGAGTGTACGAATGCGATAGCATTACCGAGTTGCGGCGCTGTTCGTAATAGCCAATGATTTGACCAGTTTTGTATGATGCCTAAGCTCTTGTATAGGATTGGGGAATGAGGGCTGAGTGAGAAGAGAAGGGAAGTCATGGAAGAAGGGGATTAGCCAGGCGCGGGGGACGATTTTCCGGAGGGGTGTCGAAGTTGAGAAACACCCAATGCGAAGCTATTGAAGGACCTGATGGTCCCGGGAATTGATGAAGAAGAGCCTTTGGTTTAGGCGTTGTTGCTGTACAACGGACAGGCATTCGCTCGTTCGTAGATTCTCCGCGGTGATCCTGGCAGAATTTCTGTCTTTCAGATGCTGAGGAAGGACTTATGGTATTTTACCTACCTCTGTAGGTCGCAGTCCATCATCATTTGTTTTGACCATTGATTCGGGGCTGCTTATAGACGTCATAACAGTGCTTGCATACCAATCAAACTGGCATATGTGTTCTGCGATCCACGTAGATGACACTTGGACTGTTTGTGGCGTACAGAAAGGGGACTGAGGGTGAGTGAGCTGGCAGTGGCATCTGACAGAGATTAATCTAGCGATCTTATCTCTTATCACCTCGCTATTAACTAGCCTTGATTGATTTAACGGCAATGAAGATGCTTGAATAGTGAACTCAAGTACTACGAATAAACTTACAGTATACCTATTCGATCTCATGGTACCTGGCTCTTGAACGCTCTTTAGTAACTCTTATAATGATGGTCTACTAGTAAAAGTTGTAGTATATTGCCGCGCGTACGGAAGTTCCAATAACATGGATGGTGAATTGACTTGTACAATAGTTCACCACTGCCGCAGTGCTTGATAGTACAGATGGGCGAGTCCAACGTCCCAAATCGTTACTGGACTGACATGTAGTCCCTCTGCAACTTCCACTGCAAGTACAGGTAGTCACACCTCTGCCTGTATTGATATCAGAAGTAACACCTTAGGGAAGGCCTATGTATGTGACCTCAGGCATGTTAGAAATACTAGACTGCAAGCGAGCTAAGGTAAGCTTAGTGATGAACATCTCTGCATTGCTCTGCCTGATAGGAACCAGGTAGCGGTAATCCCCACCAGCCCCAGCGGCGACGTCTGTATATCGTATGTTTGCCCTGCCTTGAATGAAGAGATCGATACCAGCCATAGCCTCGGAAACGTTGGTCGTCATCATAGGGACGAGCCATACAGACCTGGTAAAAGTTTTCGTCAGCTCAACCCTTTGCGTGAATATCGCAATATTAGCACTTCGTCCCGTTCTGTCCATAATTGATGTCTGCACTGCCTCCCAACTAGTCTCGAATGCGATCTACAGGCGCCTCACTCGGCCTGTCGCCGCATACAACCTGATCAAGTGTATAAACTGACTGGATTTTATAGCGTTAAATCTTTGACAAACGACTTTAGTTGCAGCATCAGTTCCACAGGGACATCATGCAATTGGTCGACGGAAAGTGGCTGTGGCGTCGCTTTGAAAGTCTCCTCCTCAATGTTCATGCCAGGGCCCTGGAATATACGCCGGTAAAGTACCAGCCTACTGTTAGGGCCTACCGTGTCTGTGGCATGCCAATAATGAATGGCAAGGCAAGTATATCTAATCAAAGACTTACAGTTACGAGTTTCTGTGAAGTTAAAAGATTCGGCGTATTCTTTCTGGTCCTTTGTGGCTCGTTCGAGGAGGCTGGAGACTTCCTTGCTTGTTTAGTACACAGTCTTAGTACTAACGCTGAAGACCGAGTACGTTGCACCAGCTTCGAGTTGTACCTCGGCAAAGGAAGCTTCTTTCCTTGCTTCCAACATGACGGCCTGGTTAAAAGCCTGAGCGGAGTAGGAATATGATTTGGTGATAGTATATGTATGCACGATAGAACCTAGGAAGTAAGTTAATTCCCAAGTCTGTGGAGGATCCATGATAAGCACAGTCACTAGTGTTGTTGGTATTATCGTAGTCGAAGATCTCTTGCCAGACATACTGTACGTTGATTTCAAGATTGACGGGATTGGATGCACGCAACGAGAGGCTATGGTCTGGGCGTATCCGTTTGGCTGATGCCTTTGCCGCAACCAAAAATTGTAAGAACAAAAGTGCAGGAACAAACGACAAAGAAGAGAGAAGCTGCACAGCGGTCGTTACAAGACTTAAGCAGACTCGATTTTGCTGCCTATACGCGCTTCGCAGTGTAGTTCTCAATCTCCTCGCTGTCAGGGCTTGATACATTGGTGGGGAAATAATGAATGAAGTAATCTTTCTAGGCTCAATTCTTGACGAGCTTAAGCCATTTACAGAACAATTGTCGCGAAGTTGGAAGGAGTGTAAGGCTACTACCACTGTCACCGAACCGAAACTGAACGTGTTTTTCGGAGATCACCGAGAATAGAAGATGAAAAAACCCCTTGCGTGAGCTCCAGACAGGGAGGGTCGACAGACAGAATTGGGATTTTGGGGGGCCCTTGCGAGCAAATTTGCAGCTTGACACAGGAGCATACTACAGCATAGTACCATGAGAGGGCCGAGAGTACTAGAGCTGTGCGCTGGTATACTTAGAAAGAAAGCAAAGTACAACAGTCCGAGTCCTCCATAGGGTCAGTTGGTTTCGAAAGGGGTCTATGTGGAACTGATTAAAGTCATCTGAACCTCTGATCTCGAGCTCCGGTCATATAAGTCGAAATGGAGCAGATAAATAATGTAAGGAACACTTCTTCATGAAAAATTTGCAGCCGTATTGAGGGCCGCTGGAGAGACCATATAGGTCAAGATTTGGAACTAGTATTACAGAAGAGTAATATCCTCTACACGTCCGCCATCCGCCCCAAGCCTCAATGCCACGACCTGTGTACTTAAACTCGAATACCCATTCCCAACAAATATCTCTGCCCTCCTTGCCAACTCTACATCCACCATCCCAGCCCAGTCCGCCTCGCCCCACCCAACTGGCAGCTGCCCCGAATGTGTCACATGCTTCATCGGGCCACCAACCCATCCTGCCTTCCGTGCACGTGCGGCATTGGTGAGCATCGCCTCTAAGCGGTAGTGTTGCGCATATACGAGTGGGTGATCCCATGCGCCGTCGTGGAGGACGTGTAATGTGCGTAGATGCGGCTTGTCACGCACGATCGAGTCAATGATCTCGACAATGCGGCTGAGTGATGGATAGCAGTGCTCGACTACGGAGGTGTGGTTAGAAATGTCGAGGGCGGGTGGGTATACTGAGGGCTCGAGAGAAGGTAAGGTGGCCCATGTAGTGAAGCCTGTTTGTTTTTCGGCGAGGGATTTGCAGTGGTCATCAAAGTCACCTAAACTTAGGTAAGCAAGCAAGGGTCTTGGAGGGGTAGAGGGTCAACCTACCACGTCGGAAGTGAAGTGCTATGTATGGGTCCCCCTTGTCATCGATGGACTGACTTAAATGTAGGTTCAGGTCCTTTGCAGCGCGCTGAGCGATGGTTTGGATAGGGTCGGACCACTGGAAGTAGTTCCCAAGGTATTTTTTATAATCAGGCCACACGCCATGGAGAGCAGTAGAGGCAAGGTAGCTGTTGAAAGGTCAAAGCATCAATACAAACGTATTTAAAAAAAGTTTGAACACGCACTTCCAATTCAAGATCCAATCGTTCACAACAATACACTTCTCATTCCCGTTGAGCTGCAACTTGGTGTATTCCCAAAGCGACGGATTAGAAACCCTGATGTTAATGTATTTCGTTTCTTCTGGAGAGCAAGCTTCCTCGAACATGGTAGCACTGATACTGTTTCGCGCTACACCCGGAAAGAAGGCGGACAAGGGTACTTTAGCGTCGGTACCTCTTGGACGCCATATAACGGGTTGGTACACGTATACGCGCGATGTCTGCAAAGCAAGATGATGATATAATAGAATTTCTTGGGCCTAGAAAACCCTGGTCAGCGCCTGTTACAGATTCGGCTTTGAAGGACACACTTGATTATTAAAACCAGCTCCCTGCAACTGCCTGAACATCACATATTTGTTATCCTGAGAGTCCCATATAAATCTTCGTGATTGAGCTTCCTCATAGTTGGTTAGGGTGCTGTAATAGGTGTACGAAGGTTGAGATTTAAGAAAGATGTAAGATGAAAGCAGAGAGGCCATCACCACCACGGCGAGAACAGGGCGAAGTAGCCTCCATCTAGGAGATCCAACGTAGATGTAGTAATGCATGCATGGACAAGACGAGGATGAATGGGCTCAAGACCGTATGAACGAGCTAACCTAGAGCTAACCCGTTGCGAGGCATCATGACGATCATGATGGCAGTCGAATTTCGATATGGAGAGCACGTGATGACGACACGCCTCGAGGCTCGCGCTTCAAGTTAGTTCTCTAGTTCCTCCTCTGATTCCCTTCAGCCTCCGTCCGCGTTTAATATTCTCAACGTTTAACGCGTACAAATACAATTTAATTCTATAAATAAGGCTATTCAGGACATGGCTCATGGCTCATTTTAGGTAGCCTCTAGATTCGAACCCTTGACAATCATTTGTAAGTTTCCTACGCCTTGTCATCATCCTGACATCTTCTTCGCTTTGTTCTCCTATCTACCTTCAATGCCTGGTGTATATTATAATTAAGGCGCATTTATCGCTCAACACCAAGTGTGAGCACACATTTCCGACTTTGTTGTCGCAGAATTGTTGTGAGCACCCTTTGAAAACTTGGCCTGAGCGCGTGTCACTTTCCGAGGATTGGATATGTTCAAGACCTATCAGTGCTTCACAGAAAGTAAACAAGTATACATGCACTTTGTTCTCTTCGGTAATAAATATAAACAGGTGATTAAAACGACACAACACGACAACCCAACCCATTTACGAGTAATCCAGGCTGATATATGCTTTAAGCTACGCGGACGCTTCCCCTACTGGTATGTGGACTTCGTTGAAGAAATCCTTATATAAGGCATGTGGGTGTCCCCGCCTATCAGTGCCCTCGTGAAGTATTGGCGTATGCACCCATGCGGGATGGACGTTCGAAGCTGAAGGGAGTTAATCTTTACTGTGACACACGGGGGGCTATCTCAGAAGCAGACTGGAATGCTGAATACGCGTCTCGAGTCTATAATGCACTTTCTTCGGTCATCGATGTTCATGGGCTTGGAGATGATGGATGGCGATCGGTAAGTTGGGAGGTATATAACGTTGTAAGCTCCTCTCTAAGTTTCATTCGTCTTGGATCTAATTGGTCCGTTCATTGTTGCAGTTTTCTGCCTCCATAAAGGGCATATGGTATGATAATAGCGTCGGTCCGCGGTGGGGCGATCATGCTAAGATATGGTCGAAAGGATGGGTTGATTAGACCAAAGACCCACTGTTCCAGACTAACACAGGAAAGTGTGCAAGTGGAAGAGCATACAACGACAAACTCAGAGGAGCTAAGGACAGATTGTCGTACGCTTGACATGTAACTACAGGTTCTTGGTATCTTCATTCTGAATCAGGTATTACACAAGTGACATGCGACAAAAGAATGAGAAGGCAGACAGACACCAAGCACAGGACCCTTCAAGTACAGTCGGAAAGGACAGCTATGTCGAACCTCGCCATTCCTGAAGTTGGTATCAAATAAAAAAAATAGTTGATGATAAGTATGAGGGCTTTCAAAATCAAGCGTTCTCCCTAAACGACCTCCGCCGTCTTTGAAACATCAATAATGAAATTTCCTCGCTTTCCAGAACCACCAGAACCATCGTCGCCGACGTAGGTCTTTCCCGGACTTTCGGGGTTCACATGTGTTCTAGTTCCCGATCTGTCGCGAGCGGCACGAGAGAATCTAGGAAGAGAGATAAGTGTCCCCTGAGTGGACTGCGTCCTATTCTCACTGTCCCAAGGCCATTTTTGTTTGGGACCAGCCTGACCAGCTGCTACGCGAGCTACAACGAGGGTCGGCGCGATTCCCTGCACAAAGGATGTCAGCTTTTACTCGTAGTTGAAGACTTCGAAACAGACTAACAGTACATGCAGTCCAAAATGCAGATGAATATTCAGATGCAGGGCCATCAACAATGTATGCGATCAGCGCAAAGATAGTTGCAACGCAGTAGAGCACAGCTGACTCGACGAGAATCTCGATGATGCTGCTGTACGAACGGAAGCCCCCAATTGCAACGACGCGATATACGATAGCACCAGTGCAAAAGACCGTAGTTGCCAACGTCGTAGAGTAAAGGGCAGTTGCATAATCGACACCTAAAACTCCGAATGTGGTATTCGTCACGGTCCGGTAGATTGCGATGATAGAAAAGGCTATTGGATTGTGTTAATAGACACAGGAAATGCCAGATATATTATCAGACCTATAGTAAGCAAGGTCGTGATAATGGGGATCACAGTGATTTTCCAATTTCTTCCCCAGATCACCCAGGTACGCCATATCTATCAATACCGACGAGCTGAGGTATGTTACGGCATTTTGAATGTCATATTCACTTACAATTACACCGTCAGCGACTGCAGCATTCGCGTCCGAGAACGAAATCATGGCAGTAAACCACATGGGATACTCATTTAAAGCAGCAGCGATAGTGTCCGCGGTGTCACCATGAGCGATGAACGCCCTGCGAACATACGCCCAATATACACCAAGGTCGGCAGTTGCTAGAATGAATAATACGGTGATTACGATGGTCATACCTGCGCGTGACTGCCCACCGCGTTTGGGACCAGACCCTACATCCGCTGCTTAGAAAACTGCTCACAAGAGAAATAACTACGTACATATGTTATGGAGCGCAGAGAGGAAGACTGCCAAATGGATGCCTGGGGTTCCAAATCAGTATCTGACACTACTAGCAGTAGTAAGGCGCTAGTTCTAGGTTTCCATACCTCGCATTAAAGCTTCAAAAATGACTGCATTGAAGTATGCTTGGTTGATCTCCTTGTCAGGAGCACTCAGTGCCATGGCTATCTTGAGTGGAGAGGGGGAAGGAAATGAGGAGTCAATCATGGATTCCTGTGTTGTATATGTATGAATAGACCCTTGCTAGTAACAGTGCTTCGAACCTTAAATGGTAGCTGCGAATCGATCATGATTCAAAGTACTGTACTTAGAACTTTCCGACATGGCGGCGCATAAACGGTTTGCTACTATTGACTGCTTGCTTGTTCGGTCGATTCAGTTCATTTCATTAATAAAGAAAGATGTGGTCGAGACTGACCAGATCACGAAGTGAGCCTCTCTAAAGTGTTCATCAAAGTGAAGAATGACCCTGAGAATCATACTACAGTCGTAGATTCAGATCTTCGACGCAATGGCGTCTATGGTTGAGAGGCTGTGTCCTGGTAAGACAGTGCAGAACGACTCACGTTGTCTTTGGATGCATAGATGGCCTGGAATTTGCAGACTGTACAGCCCTCGAAATTAGAGGTGCCTTAAAATACTGAACTTCTCTTGGATGATTTGGATGTCTGGCAACTGGCCAGTGCAAGGCCGCGGGCTTGTGGAACGGTCTAAACCACTTCCAGTCCCATGATTCTCATTGGAAGAGGTGTGTCAAAAAAGAGCCACAACAGGAAAGGCTCTGTACGACTTGCATCTTAGGTAAAGGTGAATCGCCCTGACAAAAGCTGTGGTCACTGGAAGACATATACTAAGGTCGTTAAAAATAAACATCCAGGTGGGCACAAATTTGCCTTCTCTCACTCCAAAGGTCCTCAAAGACCTAGAGGTTCTAATTCTGAGAGTTTGATAGTTTCAATCAGCTCAAGTCCTTATTCATATACCAACCCCGGAAGCGTACCTCAACCAGTACAAGTCAGGAGGACGGAATGATCTCCATACGTTTTGTAGCTGATGGATTGCATCTAGAATGGCCAATTTGACCGACAATAACTGTTGTTTCAGATTGAAAAACCCGTGACAGAAGGCAATTCATTCAACGCGCCTAAGGATTGGTGATAGTTGGCATATCCGACAGCGGACGACTTGACATATGCGACTGGAAGGCAGTGGGTACTGGCCGCATATATGATATACATGCACCAGCGCCCTTGATTTGTCTCATAAAGTGGGCTCCGGGTCTATGATATTCTGACGTGAAAACACCTTGATTATCCCTCATTTTATTTATCTCTCCTTTATGGACGAGATCCAAAGCAGAGATCCTGACTTGCGCGTTTCCGATACGAAGCCCGTGTATCTGTATGACGAAAATTCGAACTATCAGGTCTTCATTTAGCCCTGGTAAGGTGTTGAAGTTAGAACTCGGGGTCCTCCAAAATAAATTACCCAAGTTACTCGCGCTACATCATCATCTTCGCAAGGTGGTTGAACTCATCATTGATGAAGAGACTGAGTACTGAGTACTGGAAGTCCGCTATCAACCGCAGCCGACTTATTTCGAGCTTTGAGAGGCTCATGACCTTTATAAATATATCAGTGCCCCAATTTGCCGGAATGAACGGACGTTGTGTATCATTGTTGGTACATACCAATAGTGTTCATGCACACTAAGAGTGCCTAAAGAATGAAGTGGTACAGTACTTCTGGATGGGTCGTAAGGTATGAAAAAGGTAGCGATGTCGGAGGGTAAGAGGCGAATTAGGTGGGCCGGAAAATATAATAAGATGGCGTCCAATCATATATAGTCATACAAGAAACCACAATCTGGGTGCCGAAAGTAGAACTCTAATCTTTGCGTCTCCTATAACGGCCAAAGACTCCACATGCTGAAGCACAAAATCCAAGAAGAAGAGCAATGAGAGCACCAAGCGTAAGCCAATTGGCATTGCCGTACTGAGCAGGAACTCCTGCATCACGTATGCGGTTGCGCGTGATGCCAAAGAGAGCCATGTCAAGCACGAAAGCCACGAGCGTGACCAGAGTAGCGAGGCCAGCAAGGAGGGACATGAAAATAGTGCCTATGCGATGGTATCCGGCGCCGCAAAGGCCGAAAAGGAATGCAAGTCCGGCAAGTCCGGCGGCTGTAGTCATAGAGCGATAAGATAGGCGCACTGAAAAGTGGGGGTGGAGAAATGACGTACCAATCGGGTGGAGAATCAAGGCTTTCGTGAGATTGTGCATCGCGGTCGTATTTAGGTTGGTATCCCTAAAGAAAATGAGGTCAGCGAGTAATTCTCTCTACTAGTATGCTTAAAAGCCCACCCGACTTGCAAAAAGTTGTATCCTATCCCAACGGAGCTCCCCGTAAATCCAAACACTCCATAGCGTACTTGATCTGCGCCCACGCCGACGTTAAGGAATGATATCTTGTTCCATGTCGGTTCAGAAACAGAAACCTAAGACTGAGGTGAGAGAAAGTGATAAGTACCTAGACGGGAAAACGTACAAAGACTAGTAGCACAGCTGCAGCAAAACAAAAGAACAAGCCAGGGATAGCAGCAGATGCAGCCATTATACTTTCTAGTGTTTAGACCGCGTAAACCTGGCAGGAAACTTTTCAGAGTCGTGAAAATCGACACCTGTTTCGAAAAATACTTACTGCAAGACACAGAAGCGGATAGCGGGAGAAAGGAGAATGCAAATTTGACGGAACAAGGGTGGCTGGCATTTTATAGCTCCCTATCAGATTCCTAATTAGGAAATGTCGTCCACGATCGATCGTCATCCGAGTCCCGAACTTTAAAGCACGTCCATGTTGAAGCCTCCGCAGTACATATGATGTACCTCGTCCATGTTGGGGCTGTGCGATGCGGTGCAACAATGTAGTAGGACTATTATCCGCAGCCTGAGCGCAGCGTCGCATAACCAGAAGGGAAGATGGGGAAGATTTTGTTCAAGAAAAAAACGCATAGCCTCATTGAGAAAAAAAAATATGATGTACAGGACAAACATTCTTTGTTTTTGGTTTTCTAACAAACAAAAGAGGGGAAGGAGTCCATCTAGACAACATAATTCTGAGTGGATAAGCAGCGTCAGAACAACATGGTAGCTCGAGATTCATAGCGGGCATGTAAGGCAGTGCTATATCAGGAGATGGGATATGCGCAGCGGACCTGAGAGTTTAGCGCTAAAAATGTTGCAGAAGGAATGACGCAACAGCAAAGCCCAGTGAGCCGATAGGCTGGAAATTTCTTCGTTCAAGGGTTCTGAGCGCGTGTGCTCCTTGTCAGCCCCACGAGTGCTCCAAGCATCCATAAGGAGCGAGATATTCCCAATATATATATATACTAATCTAGATTCCAGTTCTTGACGCTGAGGTCAAGCCTCTGTCATCTGCGATAAGTGTTAGGTTGTCAACTCGTGATCTTCAAGGTGTCCGCGGTCGCTAACGAGAGCAAGTTGACCAACGGAGGCATTGCAAGATAAATTAATCAATCGTCTTACATTTCACAACATCTGTGATGAGCTCACGATACTCGTAAGGAAGTCGATCCTGACCTACATACTCCTAGTGGAATACTTCAATCTTTGCCAAAGCTTGGACTTTTGAAGGCTGCAGCGACCACAGTTCATCGATAAGGCCAGGAAGGAAAGTTCCTGGCCCCCTAACGCCATCCTTTTGCACCGCTAGCTCTGAAGCAATGGTCAAAACCAGGATACTAGAAGTTTAACGGAATTTAATATTCCTCAATGCGACATGCGGCTTGACACGTACCCAGCCACTGCACCCAGAAGTGTATCTCCGCGAACCAACGTTGCTGCACCCTGAGCTGGGCTTCTGGAAAACAGGGCACCACAGTACGTCGCAATACTGCTTCCCACAATACATCCCGAGCCCGTAATCTGACCTAGCATTTCATGGCCGTTTCTGAGGGCAACAACAATGTTGCCGTCCGAAATATAATCAACCTTTCCCGTGAGGGCAATTACACACCCTAAAATTGACGTGGTAGATCGTTCCACAAGTGAGTGCAGACATCTTACTTTCTTTCTTCGCCATCTCCCTGACGAAAGTGACGGGATCCTTGAATCCTGGGCCAACGCTATCAACACCCTTGGTCAACACCTGGAAAAAAGCCGTTCATATAAATGATAAGATTTGACCGCAGCAATCTACCTCTTTGGATTCTGCCAACGCCGCCAGTTCCCCCGCATTACCCTTTATAACGCTTGCCTGGAATACATCCAAGAGATCTGGAAATGGAGATCCAGTCCCGTCTAAGAGCGTACTCGAAGACAATACCTACATACCTTTTACTGTCTGCTTGCGGAATGCACTCGCACCAACTCCAACAGGATCGAAAATGACTGGCTTTCGGTTCTCGTTTGCAAAATAACCTGAAAATAATGATCTCCAAGGCTCCGCACTTGGCTGTAAAAGTTCAACTTACCAGCCTTGGACATGCTTTCCTTGCCATCGGACCGCATAGTGCCAATGTTGATAAGTAAGGCACTGGATATGCGACTGAGATCTTCCATCTCCTGGGGTTCTGACGCCATGATGGGGCTACCCCCTAAACCCAGAGTCACGTTGGCTGATTGAGTCGCGACAACATTATTCGTTATCTGGATCAAATCACTCAGAACAAGAGCGCAGATAAGTTGCAGAGCGCCAGGTCGCACCTGATGGACCAAAGGGTTGACCTCTCTAACGACTGTCATTAATTGCGCAACTTGATTGACGATGATTTCCTCAGATGATGATCCCAGACTTTGCTCTGGTGAGAGCGACGACAAATTAGCTTTGAAGGCCTTCAATGTCTTGTTAAGGAACTCTGCTGGTTGGCGAGGATCGGGTTCTGCGACAATTTCTGAGATTACAGCGACACCGTCCAATGCATGGCCCGTCTTAGAAACAGACCCATGTAGGAGACGTAGCACATTCTTCGACTTTATCCCGCCTGAATGTTGGTGAGATGTATATTGAACACTTGGAAGGAAAGTAGGACGTACCGATTGCCACCGCCTTGACATTCGTTCCGTCCAAAACCTCCAAAAGTGTCCCCACACCTCGAACACCGATTATAGGTGAAGTCAACTTCTTTGAATTGGTACCCCACACAGCACCAATTCCAATAGAATCGACACCGTCTCTTATGGCGGCGCGTACATGTTCCGCGTTGTTACATGAAACCCCAATAACTGCGCCATCGGGCAGAAACTGGCGTGCCTGAGCAACAGACATGTCCGTTTGCCCAAGGTGGACTCCACGAGCTTTCACGGCGACCGCGACATCGACGCGGTCGTTGATGATCAGCGGGACATTGTATCGATCGCATATCTCCTTCGACCTTTTCGCAATTTCGATAAACTAGTTTATTCTTGAATAGACGTCGCAGGTACATCGATACGAAAGGACGCTCTTACCTCTCCAGTGTCGGCATTTTTCTCGCGAATTTGTACTATGGTTACACCACCTTGTAGCGACTGAGCGAGAAGAGCGAGAACTGAGACAGATGCTGATAATGAGGATGCAACTGATGTACCTCTTCTAACGATTCATAATAGTCCTAGAGAGCAAATAATTAGGTCTGAGCCGGCTCATTGGGTTGTTACCGCACCTTTCCTGGAGGCAAAGCCTCTCTTCCTGTTACAAGGTATACTGAATAGTCAATGTCACTCATTATGGTTTCAGAGCTTGCAAAACCCAAATTGTAACGGTGGCTGTGCATCGGTAGATAAGATAACAGGTGGTTGGGTGCTCCATCTAGGTTACTCAGTTGAAGTAGTATACCGACATTGGAGTGGTGCAATCACCGCGGGGGATATCATAAAGTACAACAATTGGTCATTAATATCTCACAACTACAACGACGACATAGACGTATCAGCAATAGAACGGCGAAGGTCGTAATCGGGCTCAGGAGGGCAAGAATCGGCAACTCATTATAGCAGATGAGAACATGCAAAATACATCAGTTCCTAGATGTCAATCCAGAACTGTTGTGCGTGACTGCTTAGGCAGGTGTGGGAGGCGCATGATGCGGGACTAAATGTATCCAGTCAATAAAAGCATCGGATAATCAGAGGGGTTAGATACTCACCCCCACCTCTGTCACCACCCCTACCACGGCCACGGCCACGACCGCGGAACTCGCCATCACCACCTCGCCACTCACCCCTGCCGCCTCTGAAGCCTACAAGAATTGTGAGTTCAGAATATATGCGTCCAATAAATAAACTCTTACCACCACGCTCACCGCCACGGAATCCGCCACGATGGCCTCTGTGTTCACCTCTGTGTTCACCTCTGTGTTCACCCCTGTGTCCGCCACGGAAGCCACCACGCTCACCACCACGGAATCCTCTGAAGCCACCACGCTCGCCGTCACGGTGTCCACGTCCGCGTCCACCACGACTACCGCGTGCCTGAGTAAATCCATCGTCCTCATTCTGCACAGGCGGGGCTACGACGTGGCCATTAGCTGCAGCTTGAACTGGCTCCTGCTCCTCTGGAGTTTCGGGAGCAGCAGGGGTGACAGAGCCCGAGGTACCGAACTTGCTGTGCAGGCTGTCGATTGAGGGGAGACCCGCGTCGTCATCAGCTGCCCAGTCAATGGTGGCCGCTTTGGGCTAATTCCAAAGTCAGTGAATGTATCAACCTGGGACTGGATAGAGGGGCACATACCGGAGGAACGACTTCGATGTGACCGTTGACGACCGGATCCTTCTCGGCAGGCGATGCCTCAGGCTCAGCTACATGACCAGCAGCATCAGAGCGTTCTACCCACTCTGCACCGTCTTCGAAGGAAGTGGGTTCGAGCTCACTCTCCTGCATGAAGTGGAAGCTGCCTGAGGTTGGGATGGCTGGGATACCTGCAACGTGAGCTTCGGAGACCACCTCAGCAACAGCAGCAGGGGCCTCAGCAGGCTCAGCAACAGGCTCTTCAACAGGGGTAGCTGGACGGGGGTGAAGTTGAGCATGTGTTACTTCAAGAAGATTGGAGTCTGGCAAAGAATGGTCAGCAAGGTTTTTTTAATCTAGAAAATTAACAGGTTTCTTACATGAAATGCCCTCCAGCTCGCCCTGTCCAGACAGCAAGCCCAATAGAACTGCCTCTTTGTTTGTAGCATCATCATCGAGAAGAATGTCACCAGCGGCATAGACAACAGCACTTTCGGCGAACGCATCGTGTTGTCCCGCGGCTAGGAGGGAGCGCAAACGGAGAAGCTCAAGGACCTTGGAGAAATTGCCAATTGAGGTTGCCTAGAGAACAAACGCGGTCAGATGATCTGGATGGCGGAGGGCACGAGGCATCTGCACGCACTTCAGCAACAGCAACAGCATCCGATATTCTGGCTTTCTCGGCTTTCTCAGCATCATTTCGCTTGGTGGCGAGCTCATGCGCGAGCTCTGCTTCGTGGGCCTGTCAAGAAACGTGTTTTTTAGTATCCTCAGTAGGCACAAAGAGCCCATAATCATACCTCAACAGCCTTTTTCACTTCAGCAAGCTCTTTCTGGATAGCTTCGAGCGTAGGAAGGGTCTTTAAGGTACGTTTCTGATCATCGTTGAGCTTGTCAATATCGGTTGCAGCGTAGATAGATATCCGGGTCTAGGCAAAGGAAAAAAAAAAAAGAACATATCAGTAATGCACATGTCAGGCATATCAAAGTTAAAAATGAGCGTACAATCTTTTTCGTAGTAGCTTTCAGGCGTTTGGAGACGAGTTCAACGATTGGACTTGGCTTGAGCAAAACCTCGTCCTCCATGGCAGGTGTCTGTGGTTCTGGAACAGCTACCTCAGGTGCCGACGAAAGCTCAGTTTCTATGGCCTCAGGCGCAAGAGTGGCATTGTTAGGGGCAGGAGTGGTCTCTGGAGAGTCCGGGGCAGAATCTGAGGGCTTTTTGGCCTTTCGCTTCTTCCTCTGGGATTTGGACAAGGAGACTGGGGGTGGTGCACCAGGAACTATGCGCTGTGCGACGGCTTCAGGCATTTTAGGGCAAGAAGGATGAAATAAAGGGATTTGGAGTAAGCTGGGGTAAAGCAGGTTGTGGATGCTGGCAAGCAAAAACGACGCGGCAGTTCTCACGACATCATCAACAAATTCCGCCATCATCTTCACACAATCCACCTTAAGTTGTTGCTCAAGACCGCAGAGGGCCTTAATTGTAAGGAACGTTTCATTCTCTATACCCAAGGGGAAGATGGGAGAGTTTTTTTAAAAAAGTCTTCAATCGACGGTTGATCAATACCAAGAAAACTTCCAAGCTTCATTGATAACTTTTGAGTGAAAGCCAACCTCGTAAAAATACAGCAGCTATGTATATAAGAGTAAGTAAAGCGAGGGTCTTGAATTTAGTCGCTTGTGCTGTTGTTGTCAGCCCCGAAACTTTCGGAATGCAAGTTGCTTAGAACCATCTTGGTCACGAACACTTGGGTAAAATTCTGGCCTCTGGACGATCTAGCAAAACGACATGCTCGCTGTAGAGGACGAATTCAGCACGAATCGCTTTTCTGGAGTAGTCGAAAACGCCAAATCGCAAGCGGAAAACCCGTCCCCAACTCGCCACCCTGATCTTTGTTTCAATGACGGAAACCTTGCAGTGCTTACTGGTACAAGCTATTTTCTGGTTCATCAAGGTCTACTTTGTCGTCATTCAGCTCCTCTCGCCTGTACTATCGAGACGCTCGAATCGCAACAAACGCGCTATCTGGAAGGTCGCCTAGTTCTGGAGCTCTCGGAATCCCCGAATGACGTATATTACTTTCTTCTTGCACTTTACGATGGAATGTAAGTATCTTTCTGCGATTCTACACTCCAATCACGCTGATCACGCTAAAATCACGCATAGCTCGGCTTTAAAATACGATGTTAACGACTTCCTCGTGGTATCTGGGATTCTTCAATTAGCCACGAAATATGAAGTTCAGTACCTCCGAATAGATATACTTCGCGGTCTATCTCTCTCCTGGCCCAGGCACCTTTCTCAATGGGAAGCACGAGAAACGAGGGCCATCGGTACGTCAGGCGCCTATGAGCCACGCAAATCCATACCTCATCCAATGTGAGCGTTGTTAATCGTCGTCTGGATTTAAAACACCAATAATCTTTACCCATGTCAGCCTAGTTATCAATCTTGCTCGTTCTACCAAAGCCTTTGAACTTCTCCCTTCTGCTTTATATGACCTCTCTCGAAGTTCTCCTAGTGTCTGTGCTTCAGGATATACTTGCCCACTGACGTCAACAACGCATCACCTGTCCGACGTCGATCTTCTCAATCTTCTTCGAGGAAAAGAACATACTTCGCGGTTCCTCTCAACTTTCATCGTGAATGAGCTAGAAGGAAGAGAACCATCGACGGCCTGCGTTCACAGGATGGAGCTTGACGCGGCCCGGAGGCGTGTATGTCAATCCGCATTTGAAGCAATCACTTTCGAAATTCTCCGGGATATCAACGGCACTCTATGTCAAAGAAGTTCTGACCCTCTTTTCACCATCATGGACGCCGAGCTAATGCAGACGCGAGAAGACCGTCCCAACTCCACGTTCCGTGCGTGCGAGTTTTGTCGGTCCGAGTTTGGGGCAGCCGTCGACATTGCCCGGGAAGAGTTCTGGCACAGATTGCCCTCCTGGTTTGGCATGGATCCCATGCTGTGGGCGTGATGGACTGATGGACATCGACACATTCCTTACTGGTTAAACTTACCTGTGACTCCCTTTGCTTTGCATTGTACCTCTATCGGCTATGTGATCTCACGCGTGTGGCTGGCAGATTCTGAGCTTCTTATAATCTAGCGTGACATATCACACAGCCTTGTCAATAAAGCAATCTCTATTTGTTCTCCGTTAAAACATGGTCACCCGTTACTTTCACTGTGTCCAGAGTTTGTGGTTTAACTTCTGTCACGAAATGATTATCTTTCTAAAGGTACTATAACTCGTGATTGAATGTGACTCCACCACTCCATCGAGGTCCAGGACACTTGTACTGAAATCCATTCAGTTGCAACGATCTGAGCTGAATTCTTGATGGTGTTGCTAGGTCGGGATAAGGCGTTGTGGGAACTACCACTGACCCCCTGGACCAGATTGAGCTCTGGTCGAGATCGGACAACATTCTCCTTCTTCCGATTACTCTCAGTGGGCCCTGGGGCTCCATGTTCATCATGTCCGTCAATTTATTAGCTGACAGCAGTGTGTTGCACGTGGCCTAGGAAGATGAACGAATCCACGACAGTTGTTCTCATGAAGTAAGCCTATTCTGTCTAGCATCGATCAACCATCGTCTGCTCGAAGTGCTTATCTTATGATACTGTAATAGGGAATTCTAGGCGCCGCATTTACTTTCCACTCCCCCTCTTGTTTGGTACTGACACGTGAACTATAGCAGCGCTATCACCCAGGTGGCGTTGTAATTTGGATCTCGTCTCGTTATAAAATAGAAGTTCCTAACAGTCTGGAGGCATCCCTTCTTCTCTTGCAACAGCCCTAGTTCTAAAATGTATAGCAACTGGTCGCCCACTGGCGGTCAGGGTCAGACTCGTGCGTCACTTTAAGCACCTCCTCTTTCCAAATCCTCTTACTGATCACACCTTAGCTTATGTCTATTGCTCTAATGATCAGCGCCGTTCAGAATACCAAGGACAGACAGATCCTCATGCTGTTCAATCATACCCTACCCATAACTATGGTTTAAGTCCTACGGTACGTCGCTGAAAGGATATGCTTAACAAAATCCCTTACAGTCAAGCAACAATTCCCACAGGCTCAGCAGCTCCAAACGGCCGCGCATCGGCCATACTCCCCTCCTGACCCACGACTCATGGTACAACAAACGAACCAGGCGTTAACGGCTCTAGCATCTGCTCGTCTCGTCTATCCTGAGTACATCCAGGTTGGTCTATCAACTGCTATGAAGAGAGCTTGACAACCACTCAATTCGTGCAACTCTTTCTGAAGCAGGATCATCGCACTGTAACTCAACCAATGGGCACCTATCCACACTTGGGCGCACGATACGAGCATCATCAATCAACTCATTTCGGGCAACCGGGCCAAAAATCTTCATGCGAGGTGCGGCTGCAACCTACCCAGATCATGACTCCAGGGCTTCAATCGCCACCCACAATGAGTGCCATCCCCCAGAAGCCTGCGGAAGGACACGCCTGTAGCTACTGTGGAAAGGCCTTTGGCAGGCCAAGTGCACTCAAGGTGCGCAATACTACGTCATTCGGCCGAGGCGAAGGTTGATCTGCAGTTTTACAGATTCATCTCGCCATTCATACCGGGGAAAGAGGCGCGTGTTCGACGTTTTTATCCCTAGGCTAAATGAAAGCTGACATGTATTTCAGCCTATGAGTGTCCTGAAGCGGGGTGCCGCCGCAGATTTAGTGTCAGGAGTAATTTGAGTAGGCATATTCGTAACGTCCACCAGATCTGGCCAGATGGAAACCAGGGGGACTCGGGCGATGACGGAGAAGATAAAAGTCCTGCTTAATTCCATATCAATTGCCCCTCAAGCCTATGCGTGTATCATCCAGTAACAAAATCTAAAATAAAAAGCTGTGCTAAATTTCGACGTCTTCTAAGTTGGTGATGGTATTTGGGTGTATTTGTGGGCCTTCTAAATCCATCAAGCTTTTGAAACGAAGAGCCATCATCATCATCACGTTGACAGTGTGATGAATTTCAATTCTTCAGCTAAAGGCAACGAGGAGAATAACTCAACCGTTAGGCAAGTTTCTCTTTCATTTTTATTTTTCACTTCGCACCAAACGTGCAGAAAAACCGCGCTGTAGGGTGACCTCAGACGCGATTCAAGGCGTCGAGGAAATCATCTTGTCTTTTCTCTCGCAGCTGTCTAAGTTGGGACGTACATCCAATAGTCGTGCAAATACCGCTCAAGATTCTGAAAGCTCTGGAGACTCCGATGAACTTGTATATTATCATAAAGAAAAGGCGAAAATTGAGCTCTTCCTTGTTGATCGTTCAAAACGAGATAATCTGGGGTACGAGGTTCCATCATCCCTAGAAGATTGCTCTTCCTCACGCTCATGAGAACATTCAGTACATCTATTTTCAAAGGCGTGAAATACCCAAGGAGAAGTGCCAAAGGAAGCCTGCGACCCATGGGTATGCAGAGATTGGATATATGCGCACTAATGCTAAGCAATTTGTGGCGTTGTTAGCTCAGCTTCTACGGGTGCTTGATCTTGCTTATGAAGCTATGGTTGATGACACACCGGCCACGAAACGGTAAATTTTCTCGTGCTTAGAAGTCTTTCTGATTCTCAGCTGACACAATCATAATTAGAGACATCTATTACCGGGACGTTCTGTTATTCAAAAGTCAAAGAACAGTCGATTTGGTCCTTTCTCTAGCCCTCATAATTATTTTCTGTGCTTATTGAGGATTTCTAGCTGGTTGATGATATCGCAGCCACCCTTGAACTGGAGCGATCTGATTTGAATATTGTGCGTTATTTCACTTCCATAGCGCCCAACTGTTTCAAACGTCAGTGCGAAGCGCGCCGCCTCAAAAGGCCTGGTCGCCGGTGTTGGGCTTGTTATACATCTTCATGCAGGAGAGTCGCTTACAGTCAATGAATCTGAGGTGACACTTTCCATCGCTTTAGTTTTCATAAACTAAATGATCATGCTAACAGGGAACTTTGATCCCTGTCGGAGAGGAGATCAAGTCGCTTGAGATCGACCCTTCAGTTGCTTGGGTCCTAATCATCGAAAAAGAGGTAAATCGACTCGCACGCCTGTCTAACTTTCTAACCTCCACTAAACGCAGGCTGTGTTTCAAACACTCTGCCGACTCAGGCTAACTTCCCATCCATCTCTACAATGCGGACTTATCATAACGGTATTAACCCAGTCTCTCGGGAATGTCATTCTCATGTCATGAGCAGGGAAAAGGATATCCTGATATTGCAACTCGCCACTTCGTGAAAACCCTTGGAGATGTGCTACATCCTCAGTAATCTCATTGTTCCGTCTGCGGTGCTTAGATGTGAATCAATTATCTTTAGCATACCCATTCTCGCGATTGTCGACGGGGATCCATATGGCATCGACATACTTTCCGTCTATAGATTTGGCAGCCGAAGCCTTCAGCACGAAAACGCCAAGCTAGCTGCGGAAAGGATCATCTGGTTGGGTCTCAAGTCTTCGGAATTAACTTCGTATGTTTTCTTCAACTTCGTTATACATCTAATGACCATTTTAATTGTCAGCGTGGGCATCGACCGTGATAAATTACTCCCAATTACGAAGTACGATGAAGCGAAGGTGTTCACTCCAAATCACATCATTCATCTCAACACAACTGACGCCATGGTCCAGGCACTTTCTCTGCTGCAAAGATCCGCGAACGTAATGCCGGCGGATTGGAGGCGTGTCTTCAATTTATTTTTTAAGCTTTCCTTTTCAATGACCGTGAAATTTGCGCCACTTCGTTTAGAAAAGAGCTCACACATATGCTGCACTGCCGTCGGAAAGCAGAAATTGAGATTCTCGCGACGTCAAACATAACTACTCAACCGCCCACTAACCGCTCACTATTCGGTTGGAATGACATTGCTGTCTTTGTGGCTGACAGTCCGAATGACCATCTTGATGCTGATAATACACACAGAGGACCACCTGACTCTTCTGCCTCCTGTTTGCCCACAGTCCTCCCTATCGGCCCGTTTCAGAACTCTTCATCAAGTTGTTGTGTTCCTCGCCATTCCTTGTCCTCGGAGCCTTCTTACAGGCCGTTGTTGCGGCATCTCGTGGTCAAGATAGCTGAGGTCGTCCGCTCATCCGCTGAACCTCCGACTTGAAAGACGTGTGTATCTGCTGTGCGCCATTCGGTGAACGGAGCTCCGCTTGGAAGCTTTCTATATCAAACTTTGGCTGTGCGGTATTCTCTATCGCAGTCGAGAATCGGTAATTTACAGAAGCTGTGTCGAACGGTTGTCACTTGTCAAACGTGCAGAGTTCCGATATAGATTTGCGTCTTCAGTTCTCCTGTATATCCAGAGTTTGGCAGTATAGTCGCATTCATGCCTACACAAGTTGTTACGCAGTATTAAGCAGTTATTCTAGCAAAGATATCTCAAACGATAAGTGATGTATATCTTGGTCTAAAGTGTGGGCGAAAAGTCCCAGAGAGCGGGTTTTAATAGGAATAGAGAAGGAGAATGCGTGACCTGTCTATCGGCACAGCTGTTAAAGTGTCATTCTCATGAACTGCTAGGCACAGAGTCCAAATGGAGGGTTGTTGGAAGATATAGATAAGCCTGAGTAGCCACAATACCGTCGGTTGATGGACGGGTGAACCGCCGGCTGGGTGTGGAGTAGGCACCAGTGTCATCGATCATATTGAAGGGGCCTGGGATACCTACTACACTGCTACTAACTGGGCACTGGTGCATGCAATGATATCGGAGATTTTATTTCTACGAGGGAGTTATGTGATATAGGACAGGGGTTTGAATAAGAGGGAGAAGGCCTACTAGAAAAACCACTTGTATTGACTCGTGGACACTGGTCCGGGAGGTTGGCCCCAAATACCGCGTTAGCTCAATCCATCTACGCTTGTCAGTCGACATGGCAGAGACGATGTATAGCTTGGGGCCATATATAGGCCATTGAAACTGCTGGTAAATATCACTGGTGGTTCCTTAACGCGCGTAGGTTAGGTGGCTTTTCGTGCGATGCTAACCATTGAGGAAAGCAAGCTCATTGAGTAGGCCTTCGATTAGAACACGAGTTTAAGCAGAACTTTCGGCAGAGACACAGTAATAGAATCAAATGGCCACGCTAAAAACGTAGATTGAGAATTTGAGGCCGTAAAAGGAGTCTAAACTATCGAGGACAGCATAGAATTCGAAGCAGTTAAAGTGGGGTGGAGGAATGCCAAGGACATTGTAAGAAAAGACATCGAAGGCATATCTTCCCTCCCCTAACAGAAAGCTAAACCTGGGAAAGAGGAGCGGACAGTATTAGAAGCTTCAAGCTAGGATTGTTAAAGTATGGTACTCACATGAAAACTGTGCTAGGTGCACATGACGTGTATCATATCGCAGGTGGGAACAAGTAACGAAGAAAGATCGCCCTGGAAGTTGTTTTGTGATACGGGAAACGGTAGTCAAGGATGCTTGAAGCATGGTTGGCAAAACAGTCCCGACGGTGGTTCGAACACCGGACCATACGATAATGGCTGACTGCAATCGTATGCTCTACCACTGAGCTATCGAGACATGCTTCTTACTCAGATTCACAAACAAATGACAAATTATCATCATTATCAGATTGCCCCTTGATTGCGCAATGCCTCACCCTCGTTCTTCAACGTATTTTTGCTCACATTTCCCCTCTCAGGCATAAGGTATGAGAATGATTAAGGCGTTTCAGCTGTTGAGGCTGTTCGATAAGGCAGAACATACTTTCGCGAGTGTCAGGTTATTTCATTGACTATATTTCTCTTTGCATGGATACATCTACTACTCTACACTACTTGTGGAACATGAGTAAAGAAGGGTGAGCCCAGCAAAAGGAAGACTCGAAAAAAGCAGAGACGTTGAGGGTTGGCATGATGTAGGTATCTTATATGTATGTAGTCTGTACGATCCAATTGCGATGGGATCTCAGAGATTAATGAAGTGGATGGGGCATGAGAATCGTTAAAAAGGAAGGAATTCAGCGTGAGGACATGGAGGTATTGTGATATATATGATAAGCATAAATGAAATGAGGAAAGGTATTGAGGTATGGACATGAAAGGAAAAACACAAAGGAAGAGTATGACAATGCGAGAATGATGAATGAGAAATAGAGTATTGAATGAATAGAATGATAGAAATACATACGTGGGAGGAGAGACCTGCTCAATCCTCCTGCGCACCTTCGAAACCGTTGGCAATAACAGCAGCCTTCTCCTTCTCGCGCTCAATGGCCTTCAGGTCCCGCCCAAGCCGGGCGTTCTCTCGCTCCCAGATGGCTTTCACCTCTTCTTCCATGACATCAAGAGTTTCAGCCATGATCCCCAACCCACGAAGGAGCTCATCGGTCCTGACGCCATTGGCGAGCTTGACATCACCTTTGCCCTTGCCTTTGCCAGAACCACTGAATGAAGAAGCCCCTACAAAGGAAGTGGATCGTCCAAAGGCCCGCTTGCTCGGGCTACCCACGATCACATCAGAGGACCCACATAGCGATACAAGGCCTGTGCCTTCAAGGACGTTGATGAGATCCCCAAACTCGCTGCGGGACGCGGCGTCGAATATGCCACTCTCGCTCCTGTTCAGGGCGGCACCGTAGTAGGTGTAGAGCTGGTTGGGGTCAACGCCGACGCTTGTCCCAGGGCTTAGAACGGAAGTCGAGCGTTTTATGGGCGAAGCAGATTTTTTAGGGCTGGCAGTGATAGCGGCTGTGGCGATGGGCAGGTTTGACTCCAGCCGCTTCGATGCCAGAAGTAGGCTGAGGAGCACCAGACGGGCCTGAAGGCCTAGGCTGGTGATCTTGGAAACGATCTCACTGTTAGTTGATGCGGTTGGTGCAGGCTTGATGGACGGCGCGGTGTTCGCGGGCACCGAGGATGATGATGGAGAGTATGCCTTGAGCGCTGCGAGGACATGTGTTGGCGTTACGACTGGCGGCGGGGTATTGAGCGGGTTGTCGTCCTTAGCAGAGGCCGCAGTAACAGCCAAGTCGATGGCACCCCTCAAGACCTCGAAAAGACTTCGCACATCGCCAGTCATAGCTGCGACCTTTTTCGTGAGCAACATCAAGGTGGGAGCTGGTAAGAACTTCTTTGCTGTCGTTGCGGATTTGCCTTCATCATCGATGTTAATGCTATGAAGAGATTGAAGACGTGACTGCAGAATTTCTTGCAATTGCGTAGGAGTATATGGTGCAAAGTGAATAGTCAGGACGTTACTGGCAGCGGATACGGACGAAGTAGATGAAGAAGAAGATGTGAGGGTATGTGTGTTGGCAATGCCAATGAGACGGAGAGTTGAGGGGGTTGAGTTCGGGAGAGAAAACAAAGACGCGAGAGATTGAGTCGTAGACGTGATGTGGTCAAGTTCGTCTAATATTACAATACTAGTCAAACGATATCAGCAACCTGTGTTGGCGTAAAGGAATCTCATACTAACCATTTAGTTTCGCGCCGGGACAGGAGAGCCTCGACGGCATCGCGTCCCTTCGTATTTTTGGATCCTCTGATGGGCTTGATTTTCCGCCCGTTGTTAAGGTCCTCAATCAGTCTATCCCAGAGAGCATCGACACTCTTCAAGGCCATGCAATTGATGAACACAACCTTCGCATCGGTGGGAACGTCGCGAAGGACCGAGTTAACAAGAGCAGTCTTGCCAGTGCCAGGGGAGCCGGAAATATAAAGGCTGGTGGATGGTGCGCCATCAGACTCCATGTCAGCATCACCAAGGAATGATGTGATGAAATGGAGGATGGCGGTACGTTCCGAGTCACGACCGGCAATTTGAGAGGTAGTACTATTACACGTAGAGCGCAGAAGAGCACGAGCACGAGCATGAACAGGCAGAAGTGCAGTGGGAGGGGTCGGAGGAGGAGTAGCAATGGAAAGTCGTGAAATTTCGTGAACAGGGGTTGCGGGAGGAGCAATGCTCGACATAGAGGCATGTCTTCTGGAAGCTATCAGAGTTCAATACGCTGAGCTTCAGGATGAATTGAAATGCGACCTACTCGACCGTGCCAGCGTCGTGACAACTTCGGTGGCATTCCGCCTAAGCGCTCTGGTCGTCCGCGGCGGAGTCGAGATCTCCATGCTCACGATATCCGGGACAAAAGGTGGCACATTTTCTTTATTCGCATCGCCATCGACTGCAGTCGAAGCAGTGCGGACGCGTTTTGGATTGGGAGTTGACTCGGGTGTCTGCAAGTGTTGCTCACAGACCGTCGGTAGAGACGGCTCTTGGGGGTGAGCCCGTTTGCCAAGAACAGAGCTGCGCATCGAGCGTGTTATCGGCATAGCGAGGGCGTTGTGGGCAACGATGAACTCGATATGAATGTGGTCGACTGCAAAGTGCTTGGATGGCTGAGTGCGAAATTATTCACACACACTTTTCAGACTCCGCATCCATCATAACGCGTCAACGCGTCGCGTATCACGTGGAGCGCGTTACCTAGCGTGCCTTGTTTGGTCCCCATCGCGTTTGGCGCGCCTCCATCTCCCCGTCCTTCGAAGGACGAATTTCTAGACATACTTGCGCCTACACTGAGAATAAATCCAGAAAAAAAGTCTCGGAGCTGAAGTCTCTTGGACAATGCAAGCAGCATAAAGCACAGTATCATTCTTCAAAGCGGAAGGCCAGTGGAACATTTATCATCTGACGATCCGTCGACAAGCTTATGAATAATGCCAGGCATGAACCGGTCCAGAATTTTCTGTTCTTTGTGTTGTGGCATTACTGTTTCTAGAAAACGGTACGTTTCTTTTTTAAATACCCAATTTGAAGTCCTCTCACTTTTGGCCAGATCACACCTTTCTTTTCAGACAATGAAATGAGCGTCCAATGCCCATACCCGGTCATATTATTGCCAGGCTGTACAATGGCATAGGCCATTATTTAAGTTCTTTAGCTCGAGAGCTATCTGTTCTATCACCTCCATTTACTCCGAACTTTCTACATCTTGTTCGTCATGCTTGACAAACTCAAGGAGAAGATCTTCATGTATGTCTGCACACTTTTTCTCTCTCATTTTCTCACCTAGCGGGTGGCATAGGTTGAAGCTTGTTAGAGTAAGATGTAGGGATCCTACTCTAAGGCATTCGAACTCCTTGCCCTTCGGTCCTGGGTATAATGATGAAGAAGACTTAGACTTCCCAACCCACAACATCGATGGGACCATATACCATCCCCAGTGGAGTAAACGTGATCCCAACGACTTTTTCGCGTCCTTATCATAGCAAATACCCTGGGGCACGGGAACCTTACCAGTACAAGCGCCCCGAGAAAGATCTCCCTACTCCTGCTGAAGGACCCACAAAGCCTACGCGCCCGGCAATGCGCCCTCTTAATTTGTATCCGGAAGACGATCTTCTTCCCCCGACGGGCCTGACTATGTGGCACCATCGTAACCCACGGCGCGAGTATGGTCTTCGCGAGGAACAGTTGCCCTCCACTAAACCCCTCAACATTGTCCCTCGCCCCCGCGACGCGTTGCTACAGCACTCCTATGCGGCTGGACCGCTCTACAAAACCATGGCCGCCAGCTAATCTACATACACTGTCGATAAACACGAACGCGAGTGTTACCGCAAGTGCCTCGCCAGCTCCCACCCCGCCGACGATATACTGATGTGTAGTAGCTCCGGCGCGTCGAAATCTTCTCACAACGTATCCTGTTCCTCCGGTGCCCGCAACACCCCCGCCCCAGTCCCTCCAATCCCTCAGACTCACTACGACACCAACACCCAGGACGTCAAAACGTCGTTCATGCGCCGTCGTAACGCATCCGCTGCGCCCTCTCGCTCCGTTCATGCGCCCCACCGCCAAGGCCTGCAGGCCAGCATTCCCGGCGAGCGCGATGAGATGATGCGCGTCCTCCGTTGCTCGCACGCTGCCAAGCTCCAGAAGGCGCCTGTGAGGACCCCTGAGGATATGGGTCTTTTGGTTAATAGTGGCAAGTCGAAGCAGTGGGGCGCACAGGGATACGGTCTTACGGGGAACGGCGCTCATCAACGCCACCATGTGGATATTCAATGGGCTTAAGTCTATGCTGGTCTCCCTTTTCACGGTCTTCGATTTATTTATTTATCTTCTTTTCCTATCTCTAACAACCTCAAATTCCTTTTCATCTCGATGTACAGTGTATCAGTATCATCCTTCATGCTCCTTACCCACCCTCCTTCGTCTTTTTATATATCTTCTCTCGTGTTTCATGCACCACACGCTTATTGTATCATTTCTTATTCTTCTCTTCTGCCTCTTCCCTTGTCCATTCTCGTGCACTCACGCTCTCCCACACATGTTGGAACATATATCGATCGTCGTAGTCGGTCGTGTAATATAGCTAGCAATATTTGGAATACAATATCTTTGATCAGAAAACTGATAGTTACCATTAGTTTACTCAAGTCTCCTGTGAATGCGATGGGTCGGACATTCATCAAAATCCAGGACTTCAGATTCAAAAGCGATGCAAGAGCTGATAGACCTCAAATCAATTGATCGTGCATCATGTCTTGAAACGCGAAGCAGTGCAAATGGAGTATTGTAGAAAGGCCTGCTCATACAAATCAAAACATATATGTCGTTATGGATCCGGAAATGGGGGAAGTCACTGGGAAGCCGGGGAAGCCCTGCAAAATACCCCACATGATACTCTAGTACGGCGTGCTTATGCGCCAAGATATTTCAGAACTGTTACAATCTCTGATTAGCGATGCATCGAATGCTATTTAACGCGACTTATACATCCTCTATATCCAGAGCTGGTCTCCCTCCCCTAACCTTGTTTTCTCCGTTGACCAGACGCCCATGATGAAGCTATTTACTATTTCCCTTGCTACGTTCCTACTATTCTCGCCCTGGTTGGTGTCCCAAGCAAAACCAGTCCTCAGAGAGTCTGATGCTTTGGCCATCGTCGCAAGAGGCGGATATCATGCCTGCCCACTAGGAGGGTAAGTCCAATATCTGTAATTGACCGAGTGAATAGCTGACTAATTTTTGCTTCAGGCCGAAAGGGGAGGAATGTTACAACAAGGCATTCACCACTTGTAACGGCCTGTGCACGAATCCTTCTGTATGTTCCATTGCGATGGGAATGTGTACGTCTGCCTTATTGTAAAAGGACAACTTAGACATTGACAGAACAAACTCCAGGTCTAACATATCGCGGAAAAGCATGTGGTTGCATCAAATAATTAGTACAAGATTGGGAAAAGATACGAGCAACAAAACATAAGCAGATGTGCAGGTGTAATAGGGAGGAAAAAGAAAAAGAAAAAAAAAGTTTACTGATCCACTTGCTGGGGTCAACGCAAAGTCTGAAAGACATGCATCAAATTAACCAGCAAAAAGAACTATAGAGATCCCCCGACGACACAAGCCAGAAGTACAGTAGCAAGGTCACCGCGTCCCCGTGTTGTAAGCAGAGCACAGGGAACTGGGGCGGCAAAAATTAGATAACCAAGAATAAAGGCAGTGCCTCCATAATAGTGGTTAAACTATTAAGAACAGATACTACGCTTGATCTAAGCCAAAAGGCCAGAGTGGTAAAGAAAGACCGATGTCAGCCTTTCATATTTATACGACGCCCCTATGCGCACGGAATTAACGTAATGGGCAGGCGCGTCGCCGCCTGAGATGATCATGTTGGGAAAATTTCGGTCTCCCCTGCAAGTTGAAGGGAAATATCATTCAATAAATCTTCAGACGGTATTTAAGGCTTCCTTTTTGTAAACGAAATGTGGGAAAAGTTGAATTGGAGTCAAAATGCTGAAACACTTTCATTATCCAATCTGCCTGGATTGAACAGGCGACCTCAAGATAGGCATCCATTACAGTCTCGCGCTCTGCCAACTGAGCTAAGATCGGTATGACTGTGTATTGGAGAGCAGGAAGAGAGGAACTTGGTAGTGACTCGACAGGAAAAGGGAGGTGGCTTCGACGCGCGAGGGGTTTGGAGACCCTTTCGGCAGACCAATCATGTGGAAACACACTGAAACATTGTCAGAGCCCCAGCTAATGAGCGAGCACACCGAATTTCATAGTTGACTGTTACTGGGCGTTCCTGGTGATTGTGGAGGGAGTTATAACAGTCAAACAGTAACATCAGCAAGAGAGACTGGAGGTATTTGGGTTGCGACTCACAATGAGGTTCTTCGTTTGAAGTGTAGGGAAAAGTCAGGATTCACCTGCTCGTCAACTTTTTCGAGTCTATCACAGACAAGTGCGCACTTTCTGAACGTTGGAGCATTTCCGATACCCAGGATAAACCATATTAACAATTCAGAACACAGATAAGAATCACGGTAAAATGCGTGTTCAAGATCTACAATGATAGTTAAGAAATGCAGACAATGGGTAATTGGTACTAATACGAATGCAAAATGTCCATGGTATCTATGAAAATCCTTCCGTGTTTGTAAGTCCGGCCTGATAAATGAAGATAGGGTTTATGTATAATCTTACAACAAGAAGAAAGCCAGTTATGAAGGTAAGAAAGAGACTGGCTGGCCAAGGAAAGCATCGGCCGACGCGCCACCCATCGGGAAAGGTGTTGGCGACAATGAGGTGCAATCAAAGGGGAATACACAAGGCTCAGAGTTAAGCGAGGATGAAGATGGATTTGGTGAAGGATAGTATGTGGGTGCGGGACCGTGAAGCAATGCAGTGTGCCATTGGCAAATGCCTAAGCTGCATAAGGGAGCAGGGCGCTGAGCGGTAACACCTGTATTGAAACCCGAAGAAATGGCATTGCAACTAGGCAATGACGCGGTGGGGTCTGCATAATAATAAAAACATTCCTCAGAACAGATCGCCTGCATCGAGACAGTGAAGAGCTCCGGAAGATACGAGAAGTCGATGTTGCTGTAGAACTCTGAGCTGGTGTCGACGGTCGGCCACAAGCCAAAGAGGGAGGGACTAAAGGGAACATTAGGGTCGGAATCCTTTTCCCATGTGTACGACAAATCATCTTCGCAAGGGGTGGGGATATCGAGCGAATCTGGGAAAGGAGGAGCCTCGGCCGTGAGACTGTAGTGTTGCGTTTGCTTCGTGCCAAAGGCAGACTTCGCCCGGGAATTCTTTCTATTTGTAATGTAGTAATGGGACTTCTTCTTGTGGCGCGTCAAAGAACCAGGGTCGCCAGTGCAGAAGTCGCAATCTGGGCAAGCATGAGGCTTCTCTCCGGTACTAGAAAATAGACAATCAGCGATAAAATTATTTCCAATGAAGAGAAATGCTTACTGAGTGTTCATATGAGTCTTTAAATTCGACTTTTGGAGACCTTCGTATGTGCAACCATTGTGCGGGCATTTAAAAACCCTAATTAGACACGTTAGTCGGAAAAGTATCACAATCACTTTCGCAGACGTACTTCTCACGCTTGTGAGTTTGATCATGGCGGGGAATATCTGCTTTATAGTAGACAAGGATGCCGCAAAGCTTGCAAGGCTGGTCGTTGATTGCCTTTGACTTAAAAAGAAGTATAAGTAACCGGTATAGTATAGGAGATAGGTCAGAACCCACACGGCGAGGCATGATCGAATGATCAATTAATCAAGAACAAAGCAAGGGAGGAATGGAAAGCGTTTGGATGAGTTGAGCGGAATGCCTGTGTGTTGGGAACTACACGCCCACTCCTCTGCATTTTTAAAGTAAATCCCCTCCCTCCAATGGCCCTATGCTGTACGATTGGTCTTCATCGACTATTCGGAAAATTACTGAATAAGGCGAGGAAATCATGGTTTAGCGAACCAATCGTCCTAGGGAGGCAGGAGGGGGCCATAGCACCTTGATGGTAGCAAAATATGGGAATAATGACGGATTGGTCGACGCTATTTGTTAGATAATATCCATTAAAGGAGATTTTAAAAAGACAATGGCAACATTTCTGAACACAGCCAGCGACGGAGGGTGTCCTGGCAACACTGCAGAGACTTTTTGTCCTGAATAGGAAGGGTGGAACCAGGCTGCGCCAGCCACCAGAGGTTGAGTAGAGCTATGCGAGTCGCGAGCGACGATTGTCTAGACAGGCTAAACAAGATTCTAAACTTGTCAAACCAGAGATGGATGTCTAAAGATGCGACACAATGCCTCAGTTGGCGCAGAAGACAAAGAGTAGTTAGGCAATCAAACAAAAGCTCAAATCAATTATTTATTTATTTATTTACCGCCTGCGCCGAGTGGCCACCAGCACTTGTGCAAATGTTTTATGGTTCCGTTCCAGTATCAAGCGTGTCTTCGACTGAATATTAAACTACAAGAAAATTTAGAAAACTCCAGTGATAGTGCGCCCGGAGACGAGGAGACAACGGATGAGGACGGGGCAGAGGCGTTGTTAGAACCAGTGGGAAATGATGAACACACTGTTGCTGATAGTTTTTAGGTGCGTAATCCAAGGAAAGTGATGAACTCGTAAAGCTCCTCAAGTACAAAAACATCCGCATGGCTCATTTGAGAGCTTGAGAGTCCAGTGTCTTCGGCGATGGAGTTCAGCAGGCTTCCAGGGGCTAGGGTATATAGGAGGTCCTGCCGCATCTGTACTTCTATGATGGACGGTGTACCCCACAATGATTGGTCGAATAATGACGAAACGGATAGCGGCCCCGCACATCGCCGATCAAGCTCGTTTAAACCTCTGTGGGCGCTGGACACTGGATTGTATATAATGCAGTAGTTGTCCACTCGGTACCCTATTGAAGCAGGTCTTCTCTCACGCCTGAACACTTTTTCATCATGCGCTTTGGCACGCTCTTGCTCCCCGTAGCTTTTGCTATCGGCACATCATCAACACTCACCCTGGCGGTACCCATGAGGACTCGTATGCCAGGTACAGGGGTCTCAGACGATCCATACCAGGCTCCCCCACAATACCGAACTTCGCTGAACAACCCCGGACAGTACGTAGAATCTAGACTTCCTGCCTTTGAGTTCCAATCGGGCCCACACTAATATACAACCCGAATTCTAGATGTGATGAGATAGATATCTTCCCTCCCGCATTGTCGCATACGGGGCTTGAATGTCAACAGCAAGGAGGAGTTGGCTTCCGCATTCATGGAGTGGGATTCTGCTATAGCACGCGTACTTCCGATAGGGGATTGCAATCGCAGAAAGGGTCTTGCTACTTCAAGGACACAGCCCATGGAATGTAAGACCCAGAAACCTCAACATATAGTCTGTTCGCGCTTACTTTCATTTTATATCGACTGAATATAGGTGCCACTTCGACCAGAATCTCCACCTCTTCCCTCCTGAGCACCTGACCATGAACGCGTGCGAAAGAAAGCATGGGGTAGGGTGGCTTCGTGTGTCTGGCCACGTCCAACACTGCTTTTGGATGCATGGAGACAGCGGACAATTCTATAATGATGAAGTCGGACTGTGTTTTTATTTGACCGAAAGAAATGATCGAGCGCAGCAGAGGCCAGAACCAGAACCAGAGTCAGTTTACCTTCTCTCTGTGGGTATGACAATACTGATCAAAAGTTCAACATTTAGGTGCGACTGGAGAGACTCGGATGTTCTGCCTGTTGACATGACTTTCGAGCAGTGCATGCATTTTAAGGGAAAAAGCTGGATGAACTTTGGCGATTCACGTTGCTATGGAACGAAAGTTGTACATACAGACTTGAGACAACTGGATGGGGCTTGCTTTGAACCGGAATTCAACTATCTGGGTCTATCATTCTCAGGCTAACATGGCATTAAAGTATCATATTTTATGCCTGACCTCGATAGTACTTGATAGATGGCTTGATAGATGGCTTATCCTAGAGTTCCTTCACTTACTTCTATCAAATTGCGCACTTTTTGTTAAGATACCGTGCTAACGGAAGGTAGATCGTTCAATGGCGTACAGTAAACCGAAGACTTGTAATCGCGTATGAGAGATGTCATCGATTGCATCCCGCGGCAAACCATTATAATCTCTGCCTTTCTCGAAACTATCGATGGCTGCAATATTGTGCTTATGTCTTTTGTTTTTGCACAGCTTCGTCTTGGGAATGGTGGTGTTCATGTTCTGGCTGCATTTACAGGCCGCTGGCTCAGACCGTTTCACTACTATGTAGCTGTACTGCTTTGGGCCTTTATGCGCCACAAATATGATATACATTCGAAATCTCCGATCTGATATCATATGTTTCAAAGGCATCTCTTGAGCTCCCCTTCACGTGCACATATTATTCGTTGCGAGTGATCCTTTCACGTCTTTGCTAGTATATCGGTTAGTACACGCGCCTGTCATATTTGGACGCTCCTGGCCGCGCGAAAGCTGGGTTCGACTCCCAGGCAAAGAGTTAAATTTGAGCCATGAGATTTGTTTTTGAACAGCTTCGTCTCGAGAATGTTACTGTGCACTGACCTGACATAGGGCTGCATCTACGGGGTACAGCCCTCGAGCATAACGTTCCCGCCGCCTCGACCTTTTACTCTACACCCCTTCATCTCGACCTTGCCTTCGTACATCGTTTACGTGTTGTCCCTATCATATCTTTGCTAGTATATCGGCTAGTACAGGCGCCTGTCATATTTGGACGCTCTTGGCCCAGGCAAAGAGTAGCCAGCCATGTTCTCGGGTAACATTTTTCTGAACACCTCGTTCGTCTCCGACGACAGATGGGCTGCTCCTGTCGTCTTTCTTTGCCACTATATGATATATCAGTTACCTGACGTGCAGTACTATACTGCTCTCAAATTTTTAATTCTATTATCTACTTCAAAATCCCTACCAAATCCTCTTAACCATTGTATACCTCGTCAAATCCTCCAATTTGACCCTCTCCTTCTTCCCTCCCTTCCCTCCCTCTCCCCTCCCCTCACCAATCTCCGCCGTCCTGGGCACATCATCCTCCTCCCTATCCACCAACGACTTGAGCTTCCTATTATACGCCCGCTCATCCTTCCCCTCCCCAATGGGGTCGCGCCCAAAGTCGTTCACCGCGTCCGCGAGCTCGCGCGCGGACATAGAGAGTTGGCGGTGTGAGGCGAAGGAGAGGAGGTTTACGCCGAGGATGACTTTTATTACGAGGAAGCTGGTGGAGGGTGGGTTAGTGTAGATTCGTTGGGGTTGAGGTTAGGTTAGGGTTGGGATTGGGATTGGGAAATGAGATCGACGTACCAAATCCAAAACAACACCCCCATTCCTACCCATGTCGGATGCGAAAGCCTCATCCAATCGTAATCCGACCGCATCGAGAACACGAGTCCGAGGGTCTGCCACCCAATGATAACAGCCAGCACCGCCAGCGGAAGTGCCGCGAACCCGAGGCGGCGCGCAACGAGGGGAGATTGGTCTACGTAGGTGTGCTACGTGTGTGTGTCAGCGTAAGGCAAGGCAGCTATAAGTCGTACGTAAACACCTTTCGCGCACCGCGTCTACCCATTGCACTCCCGCTCGCGAGATCCCGACATAGGACGTCTGTGTACCGCTCATATACAGATGGGCGGATGTGGTTGAATTTGGTTATGAACGCGTGTTTGAACCAGTCGACGAGCATTTCGGATGCCATGACTGTTAGAACGGGCTGTTATTTGGTATCGGAGGAAGTTAGAGATAGGATAGGATAGGATAAGGTGGTGAGTGACATACATACGAAATAGTCCACAACACATTATTCGTCCACGCAAACTTAAACCTCCCAAAGCTCTTCGGTAATACGAACCCTTCTGAGCCAACAAACTCCGACCCGGAGAGCTCAATGAGGTTCCGGAATGCAACGACGGTGAGCATGAGCGCGAGCGTGAACCGCTCCACGATATCCGCGCAGGTAATCTGGAAGAGGTTGTCCTTTTCGAATTTCTTGAACACGCTGCCTTTGATTTCGACGAACTGGTTCGAGACGAGGAGCGTGAGGAGCGCGTGGTCGTATGAGTTTATGGCGACGTTGAGCGAGATGAGTTGATACACCATTACGAGGGCGTGGGTTACTGCGGTGTTGGGTTAATGAGGAGGCGTGGGTATGTGTATGTGAGGGAGAGACGTACCAGTGTATAGGGTTGCGAGTAGGAAATACAAGATGGGACGGAATGTGTGCGTTGATACGGGTATACGATGTGAGAGAGGCTCCAAAGTCGATCGCGAGAACAGGCAGTCTAGTATGTCTTGTCCAATGGATGCGCATAGTCTGTCGGCAATCTAATCCATCCATGTCAGGACATTCGTCGAAACAAAAGAGAAACCGTACACACCTCAAGAGCATTAAATATAACATAGAGCTTTATCGTATCCTGCCCGCGGATGGTGTGGTATATTTTGCTCGCGTCGGTGAGGGGAACCAATATGACGACGGTTAGGACTAGAAGCAGGGTGCGGAGGATGTCTGCTTTTTGGGACGGTGGCAAAGGTGGGGGTTTGAGAGAGTGGAATGGAATGATGGAGAGGAGGAAGTTTGAGAGGAAGCGCGTGAATGCGAATACGAAGCGGATAGGTTGGATGGTGAAGGTGTACAGGAAAGAGTCGAGGCAGACTATGAACCCAAAGCCGATAATCTGTGAAGAGAATTTAGTGTTGTTAAGTGTTGAAATGAAATGAAGTGGTTTACCTTTTCCATTGCGAGTGGGATACTCAAAAAGTTAGAAACGCGCTCCCATTTGAGTTCCTGATGCGAGTCAAAGTCGGTCGCGAGCAGTTCTTCTTGCAGGTAATCCCACAGCGAAAACGGAGCTGGAGTCAAATCCTGCTTGTTCTCAAGCTCCAACGACGGAGGCACCTTTTGTTCGAATGACAGTGGTGGTGGGGAAGTGGATATTGGCGTCGGTGGAAGTGATGAATACACAAGCGGCAGGGATGGTTTCTCCTCCTCCTCCTCTGACTTGATAAACATGTGTCTGTGAGATGGCGCAGAGTGTATTGGTGCATGTTTCGAGTCCTCAGCCTCGATAGGCAAGTCCTGGATTGCAAATCCCAGGGATGTGGCAGGTGGGCTGTCGCGGCGTTTAACAGCAGGAGACCATGATGCAGCAGCAGGGGAGATGGAAGAGACGCGACGGCGCAGTTTTCGTTGCTTGGTTGCTGGTGACATTTATATACAGAATAGATAACCACTTACATGTGTTCAAGTCGTTTAGTTTCAAGTCAGTTCTGATCCTTGCTGCAGCCATAGCCAAACAGGGACCAATAACTTCATGCCAATTCGTCGACGCCATGCTCGAAAGATGACGACGCAACACAGGACACCCAGTCATGAATCAAACCACCTTGTTCAATGAAGCCTACTACTTATGTAATTCTACTTTAACATCGATGTTGATATAGGCAGATATTCCTGAGTTTCCTTTCGAAGCCTTCGAGAGCTAGATCTCCAGACTACCACCGGCCCAGCATTGGCAATGAATTAGTGATGATTTTCTTAACGACCGCTTCCACCGAGAGGTGAGAGAACCTTGGCGTAGGAAGAGCGCTAGCCGCAAGAGTGGCGGCGAGGGTCGTCCTCAGCCAGAGATTTAAGTTGTTATCAATGGGTGAGCCTTTCATTCAGTGTCACTGGACATGAGGACCCCAGGACCTCTCAGATCTTCCCTCTCGAATGCCACCCGCTGGACTTGACCTCCGCCTATGCTCAGAGCTTATGGAGATGGCGCCTAGAAGGAGACTTGAAAGACAAAAGCCGGTGGCAGTCCGCGCACGATTTCGAAGATTGCGGCCCTGACCGTCCAATTAGCGCCCGTTTTCATCGTGGTTTCCACTTGTCGCGCCTTATTCCGCATTCCCATATGAACGGCCCCTCTGAGAGTTGTGAGCTTACTCAAACAATACCCTCTGAACCAATATGTTGACTGCTTTTTCCCAAGAACTCCGAGCCTTGAATACGGTTGTTCTATAGACATGTAGAGTCCATACGGAGGTCTTTACCCGTATTAGTGACTTCGTAAAAGCAAAAGGAGCAAACCGTGCACACCTCAAGGGGATGAAATGTGACAAGAAGATCAGGGTGGCTCTTCGGTGCGCTCTTTCTTCCAAATAGGGGATGCTGGGTCGGAGGGTTGTATGGCCGATTGATAATTACGGATAAACCGCACCCCTGAATGGTTGAATGGTGCACTTATTTAGTTGCAGTCAGCATCTGGTCTTCAGCTGCGGCGGGGATGGCAATGTGGCCGATGGCTATGTAATTACCGAAAAATGGCACCGATAAACGTCAAATTTGCACTTTGTTGGAGTTGGTCGACTGCACATCATCGAAATTTCGATTGTCGAACAACCACAATACCAATTTTTATGTGGCCAGCCTTACAGTATTCAAACTTATTCCAAGTACACATGAAGTCTGAAGGCGCATCAAGTAGATGGAAAGCGATGCATCAGCCGGTCATTTACAAAAGTCGCGATTCGCGCCCTACGCTTATATGTAACCCTATGCATCGATCGCGCTAGTAGTAATGGAGAATTTGAGATAGTTGCCGAAGTCACTCGCCACCTACCCTAATCAGGGTCCTATTAACATATACATGCATATATCGCGCTCCATTCGCTATAGTCAAGAAACAGTTGTTCCAGGCACACTTTGCAGACTTTTCCCGTATAAAGGCCCAACATCTTTAACAAATTTCAACCAAGAATCAAATCCCAACCTGACCAACATCGACATGTCAACTGCTCCTTCTCATCCCAAGCGATCTAGGGCTCCAGTCAATGGCAAATCTTGCATCAAGTGAGTGTTGATTTTCTTCAAGAGCTATTGAATATGTACCGATCGCCCTCAGGCATACAGATTCCCTACGCGCTGGTTACTTTCCTCCTAACCCTCGCCTTCAGAACCCAGTGAACGTTGCTGCTGCGAATGGCCCATTGCAATCGCAGGACACGTAAATGCTTCCAGTTTCGTTCAGCGGCCAGCAACTTGACAATTGATTAGGAGTCAAACTGCCCATAAAAACTTTGTCTCTTTGGGTCAAGCCGACATGCCCGCCCAGGGCTCGAAGCAGGACAAAGGCAGCGACAAAAAAAAGCGGTTCTTCTAACTGTCGCTGAGTTATTACTGACAGGTAAGTATCTGGAACTTTAGAGAAAGTGTACGCATTTATCTTTCAAATATCAAGGTTCAGCGCGTTTGGCGTCCTGAGGGGTGTAGAACACGACATGGACTAGACCGCTTGACCGGATGCCCTGAACCCTATATCATGGGTTACCTATTTTAAATCTTTAGCCACATTGTAATACTTACCCACTCTTCTAAGTATGTGATATATTTGTGCGAGGAATTATCTTAGGCCACCAGTGGAAGTTCAAGTCTGTGTCGATGAGTATAGTGAGCGGAGCCAATATTGCGATATCACATGCACATCACAAGGCTTGTCCACGATCACCAAGTATGATTGGAGGGACCGCCACCATTATTTTTCATTATTTCGACGATTGTACCAACCCCTAAGAATGTGACATAGAAGCATTAGCCCAGGTTTCCGGTTCATATTTTGAAAATTGAGAGATGATGATAACAAGACGTTGACGTTGACTGGGATTGTCATCTGACCAAGAGATGAGAGTCAAATTTCTGTAGGTTGAGGGGAAGGAAGGATATGAGTGGGTTAACGAAGTAGGAGCCCATATAGTAATGGGCTGACCAGGATTGTGAATCCGAAAACAATAAGGAAGCAAAGGCGATGATGCTGCTGGAGAATATCAGGAGCTACCGGTGCAAAAAAATAGCATGACGCCGAAAAATTTGAAGCATCGGTATATTGTCTAGTAGTATAAAAAGAAGTTGTAACAGTGTCGGGTGCGCGTATGGGGATCTCCCCAATGCATAAATCGCCAATATGGGGCGTCGTTGTTGGAATATGTTACACTGACGCTGTATTTTAGGCTCGCATTCATTCCAGACCTGGTAATCGTACCTGTGCTTGCGGTCTTTATGTTTTGTTGTTAGTTGCACTGGTACAGTGTATATTATTAGGTGTCAAATAGACGCTTAAAAGACACAAAGTAAGTTAGTTACGCGTCCATCAGACTAGATACCAAATGCAAACAAACTAACTAGTAAATCAACGTTTCAATTTCAACAGCAGCGACTACACTCTCCCTGCCTAATATGACCACGAGGTGCTACGTTGGTAAGAGATAACAGTTCTCTGCTCCACAACTCGTCGAGGTGTGCCTTGGCAAGCTACATGATAATGTTTAAATTGGACGTGCGCGTGCACCCTTATCAAACCTATTACCCGTACATCGCGTTTGTTCCCCCTCGTTGCCGCAGCCGTCGCAGCAACACCGGATCATCCGCACACGCGATGTACTTTTTTTTTACTGGAGCAGCCTGGAAGCCTGCTCTTAACCACCATAAAAGTAGCGCCCGCAGGCTTCCGACTAATAGCACGTTTCTTCGTGTGTACAGACTCAACTGGGAAGGGCGGTCTTTCAGTGTGTGAGTGCAAGTTACTTTGATTATACTATTACCAGAACTAATTACGATGTGTAGCCCCCATCCATACACGTATTCGACCATGACTTCCCAAAGCATTTTCGGCGAGGACGCAAAACTCGATTTTCAAGAATACCATCGGATCTTTGAAGCGTCTTATCGGCCACTGGAGATGGAGAAGCAATTCATTCCTGTGAATGTGCAATTCATCGATGTGAATAGTACTGTTAGTATGGAGGTGAGCTATTTGTCCGCAAAACCATTGTACCAGCTTACTAAAACGCTCAAGGTTTGGTGAGAGATAACAACTTGAATTCTGTGCCAATCGACTCGTCGGAAAAATCTATGCCTTGTCAAGTCCCCAAGGTCATCTTCCATCTCCCTGCCGAGTGCGAGAAGCTCGGAAAGGTTCTCTCAGCAGACTCAGAGTCACCCCTCATTGTCGAAAACATAATGGTGGACGTCATTGCCTCGTGCGAGAAGTCGGAGAAAGTTGCTAGGGTCTTTGATTGCATCCCCGGGCCCATTAAGCCAGCACTTGAAGACTCTGGCCTCATCATAGACTACCTTCACACGATTAATATCACCGGTGGTTCCACTCTTATCCCTACTGTTTGCGCCCCTATCACCTCCGTTTCTCCTCGCAGGTCGCTCTAACCATCTTGACCGTGATACCCCTTTACCCCATCGAGGTACAATGGATTCACGAGATCTACCCCATTGAGGCCCAATGGATTTCCGAGCCCAACTCAAATAACGAAGACCTTAGACTCTTTATTTAACCCAGTGGCAACCCTATCCCTAAGGCCCTTGTCTTCTACCCCAAAGATACTTTCGACATTGACGCCATCTACGCCAAGCCCTCACTCATCAACGCCCGGTCCCCAGGTTCATTGCTAAGCAAGCTCCAAATGAGTCCGTTCATGACTGTTGCCAAGGTCATGACGCACCTCAACGTGCATGGTATCCTTTCGTTCGAGTCTGCATACGTGAGGAAATGGAGAAGGAGAACCCCACTGTCTGGATGGTGATTCCGCCTAAGAAGAAGAGGGACTGTATTGTTGCTATACAAGTCGATTGTTGGAGTGTCTTTGCCATCATCAGGAAGCCTGAACGCGCGAAGAACGTTGATCCTGTTCTGACGGCCCTCTTATGTCACCTCTTCAACAGGTCTAGGTGCAGTTGGCTCTCTCTCTTCCTCTCCCTCATCTGCATTTTCATCCCTATTGCACCATCGAGGTCTGGATCTGGCTCAGTAGTACGGCGGTGCGTCCACAAACGGGCGTCGTAGTTCTTTGTCCCCTCTTCACCAGTCGCAAACCAGCTCTTGCTGACGTCGCCACCGTCGTCATGGCCCTGGGCGCTGGAACTAATAGGCATCACAGGCACCGAGCCAGGAAAGTAATTCCTCTTCATCTCTCTACCGCCTCCCCCTTCAAAAAGCTCGTCGTATCTTCCTCTTTATTCTGTCTCCACATCCAGCGCCGGACCCATTGTTGTCTCCGATCTACCTTGAACGGTCCGCTGCAGGACTTGGTAGGCGCAAGCGTGAAGAAGAGGCGTTTTCATTCTGGACAGGCGAACTTTGCTTGGGCATGGAGGGCAATAGTAGCCCATCCCTGCACCCTGGGAGGAGCATCCCTCCAGAGACGTGCGCAACCCGCAGTGCTCTCCGTCTGTATCCTTGTACAATGGCCAGGAGTAGAAAAGAGAGAATGAGTGTGTGAAATAGAATGGTGAAAAGGAGGAAGTTCAGGAGGAAACACGTGAATGTGAATACGAAGTGGCTAAGTCGGATGGCGAATGTGTAGAGGGAAGAGTCGATGCAGATGATGAAATCAAAGCTGGTGATCTGTGGGGGAGTTGAAAATTCTAAAGTGCGGAAATTAATTGAAGTAATTTACCTTTTCCATGGCGAATGGGACGCGCTCCAGTTTTGAGTTCTTGATGGAAGTCATCGGTGGCGAGTAGTTCTTATCGCAGATAATGCCGTAGTAAAAACGGAGCCAGAGTCAAATCCAGCTTTCTCTCTAGCTCCAACGATGGAGGCACCTTTCGTTCGAATAGCGGTGGTGGGGAAGTGAATATTGGCGTCGGCGGAAGCGGTGAATACAAAAGCGGCAGGGTTGGTTTCCCCCGCCTTCTCTGATTTGATAAACATGTGTCTGTGAGATGGCGTAGAGTGTATTGGTACATGATTGGAGTCCTCAGCCTCGCTAGGCAAGTGCTGGATGCATAGGACGTATAGTAAGGAATAATAGATACAAATTCCGAGCTTATGTGACTTTAAATTCATGGTTCAGGCAAGGTGAATAAGTGTCACGAAATCCTTTCACTTATATCTTATCTACCTTATCTTTGTTTCACTCTGTATGTATAAGCGAGTTACCGATTGTATTGTACTTCTTTACTTTCGCACTGGTCAATACACCTCGAGTTCACCCTACGTTCCATTCTCTTTTCGGGTCGCTGACAATAAGAGGGGTGGTTCATCCGGTCATTAACAATAGGTATGCCGTCCATTTGGAACTTCAAAGAAAGCGTACCCATTTCTTTCCAAGTCGGATTCAGCTCTCAGTGCACAACAAGTCTACCGGACTGTGTTAAACTCGATCCCTCCCATACTGATTTCAGTTATAAATCTACTTAAATTGCCTCATACTTCATTGAAATTCTGCAACTGGCCCTATGACTCATTGGACACATTTCTCGTTGTATCTACTGACGTATTTCGAGTATTTGAATGACAGAACCAGACCCCAGTAGCAAGAATATATATATATATCTGATTACCTATATACCTGAGTAAAGTTTTTGTGTAGTGCTGCTGCAACTACTTCGCCTGACGTTACAGCACACCTTGGCCGTCGGATTTTTTCGTTGTGCGCGCCACACATGATGCCCAAGTTTTCCCTCTCGTCGCGTATCATTCATGTATGTATCATCATGCAAAGGATCGACGGTTCACATTTTTTTTTTAAAAAAAAAAGCAGCGGCGTAGTTGGAGTTATAGCTACTTGATGTGTTCAAATTATTTAGCTTCAACAATAGTGTTAACGTTCAACGTTTAATACTATTTCTTTGAATAAACGTGGTATCTCGGCAATCATTCACAATCCCACGCCACTATTATCTATAAAAGGCTTACACGCGTTCCACCACTACTACTCAGATACCACCAACAACCCCAAGTTTGATAATAACTATCCCGAATCATCGAACAATACTATGCGACCAGTTACCTCTTCTTCTTCCCAACCAATCGGGGGTCTAGGTGGTACTCAACAGAGCAACAAGTGCGTGTGGTCTCCTGGATGTCAATGGAGATACTGAATACCAATTGTTCTCAGGCTTGCGACTTCGAGACACGCGCAGTTTCTCTCACGTACCCGTTCTCGTGAACCAGTGAATCTCACGGACCCATCGCAACCGCCAGGGAGGTATGGCCATTCCATGTTCCCAATTTAGCTGTTTGTAACTGATATACATTGGAATAGGCGTCAAACTGACAAAAATATCTCTCGTCTCTATACGTCAGCGCAGACGCCTTGCTCATCACGCTTCCTGAACGTCGATCAATGCAGGGTTTATTCAGGACCAAGAGGGTTGGGAGGCCCTCCCGATGTGCAGGTCAAGGGTTCTACGCAGGATCAGGACAAGGGCACCGGCGATAAGAAAAAGTAAGAGTTTCATGGGCGGCACTGACGAAAGAGTGGTTTGAATGGTCGTTGAGTATACAGTACTTATGCCTCCTCCTATGCTGAACTATTCTACTTAGATCTATCACTTGAACTTGAGAATATGGAACTTGACTTATATGTAACCTATATGTACATGCATTTAATCTCATGCTATTTATGGTATGCCATCGACAACGTTTTCTTCAAAAGTTTGTCGTCAGAAGCCATGTTTACAAAGAAAAGGGGAGATATCGCAACGATGCTCGAACAACAAAGTTCGCCATAAACCCGAATTCTCGAAACAACAAACACCTTACGAACATTAATAAGCTTACAGGCGAGACACAATTGAGATTACGCAGCAGACAGTGCCCAAATCTGCACACGTGATAGTAGCGATTACTGATGACCACTGATCTTCAGCTCACAGCTCGCTCAAACCACGATGACCATGGCTGCTCATCTCCAAGACGCTATGCACTCTAAAGTATCTCAACCTCAACGGTACCCCATTCACCTCATTCACCTCAGTTGGCACTGAGCACTAGGTAGTTACATTCGGTTGCAAGCCTATATTACATGATGTGGCATAAGGCTCTACTGCGATGACTTTGTGCCCACAGATTGCAAACTTGATTCAGAAAAGAAAAAAATTGGTCTTGACTGTGCTGGATGAGAGGGCCAGAGTTGATGGATCTTTTGTTACTCCACAAGGAGAGACAACTGCATTGTTACCTGGAGGACGGAATGGGGTTCATGGCAAGAACGCCAGGTTCTTGTATCCACCCAAGGAAATCGGGCGATCAGGGCAGATCTGTATAAGAGTTTGCGTAGGTGCGGGTTACTTGGATTATACCATTACCAAAACTGATTAACGATATGTAGCCCCTGTCTCACAACGTATCTTCGACAAGGCCACAAAACTCAAATTTCAAGAATACGATCAGAAGTTTGAAGCCTCTTATTGGCCGCTGAATTTGAAGTCTAAGAGATGGAAAAGCCATTCATGACTGTGAATGCGCAATTGGTCGATGCCCATGGTGCTGTCAGTGTGGAGGTGAGCTATTTATCTGCAAAAGCATCGTGAAACCTGGCTAAAATGCTCAAGGTCATCGTTTCGCTGTTGGATGCAAGAAGCTCAGAAAGGTTGCCCCAACAGACTTACAAGTCACCCATCAACGTCAAAAACCTCATTGTCAATGCCTCAGGACACTTCACTTACGAGGAGTTAGAGGAATTGATTGCTGGGGTCCTTGATTGCATTTCCGACTCATTGAGCCAGTTCTTGAAGGCTGTGCTCATCGCAAATTCTTGACACAATCAAGATCGCCGGTGGTTCCACATGTATCCCTACTACTGTTCGTGTCCCCATCACCTCAATCTTCCCTTGCAAGTCGCTTTAACCACCTTTAACCTCTGCGCACAATTATACCCGTCTGCCGCGTCCACGAATTCACAGTTCATGACACCCCTTTACTCCATCGAGGTACAATGGATTCCCGAGCCCGACTCGACTAACAAAGGCCGTACACTCCTTGTTTACCCCAAGGGCAACCCAATACACTCCCCAACGGTCCTCACCTTCTGCAGCAAAAGATACTTTTGGCATCGAACTTGTCTACTCATTCATCAACCCCGGGTCACCCAGTTCAGCGCTAAACAAGTCCCAGCTGAGCCTGCAGGACAGCTTATGACTGCTGCCAAGGCCATGATGTGGGTCAACTTGCACAGTATTCTTTCGTTCGAGTCTACATATGCTGAAGAAATGGAGAAGGAGGAGCCTACTGTATGGATGGTGAACCCGCTGAAGAAGAAGAGGCACATCGAGAATAAGAAGGATGGTCCCTTCATTGTTGGCGCATCGTCACTAGACAAGTCGATTGTAGGTGAGTTTTGCCATCATCAAGAAGCCTGAATGGGCGAAGAATGTTGATCCTGTCTCCTGGCCCTCGACAGCCCTCTCTTCAAAGGCATCAGGTGTGGTGCAACTGGCTGCCTCTCTTCCTCCCCCTCATCCGCATCCTCATCCCCGTTTTATCGTCGAGGTCTGGCTCTGGCTCAGCAGTACGCCCGGTGTCTTCCATAAGCAGGGTCGTACCCTTTGACCTGACGTCACCACCGTCGTCGTCTTGCGCTCTGGAACTCATAGGCATCGCAGGCACCGAGCCAGGAAGGTGACTCCTCCTCTTCATCCCTCCCATCTCCCCCTCCCCCACCCGCGACGGAATGACATGAGGACATACATATGGAATTTGAATCCTTTCGTGGCCCTCTGTAAGTCACATATACATATACAGTAGTAGGCGACAAAAGTTAGCAAAAAGAAATAGTAATACATTATAGTCGGAGCGCTCCCTCCTAAACTCGAACCACTCCTCTTGGCAATGAATAACTATAATTTAAAATTTCACAACTACATGACAAGTTACGGTATAGCCAAGGTGGGCACTGGGAACTTTTCTGCGATATAAAAGGCATCCACTAGGATTTCTTGAAGCTCAACACTAATATGCCAATCACCTCTTTCTCCTCCAGTTTGCGGCCCAAGGCTCCATGCGACCCCCAGCCTAGCATCGACAAGAAGTCAGGAATTTTTTTTTGAGGACCTTCTGAACACTGACTGGCCTTCCTCAGCCATATAGGTCTTGTACGCGCACTTTTTCTCCTGGATTTCAAGGACTAGCAAACATTGCTGCCCAATTCCGATCGTCAGAGACTCAGAGGTAAATCCTTTCATTTTGATAATTAGCAGTCGAGGACTCGACGTCGATACCAAATGACTAGGCATCGAACAGCCGGCGAAAATGCCTCGCATACTTGGGTCCCTTTCGCAGCATATGAACGTTCAGGACGAGCAGGTATATCAAGAGGTGCTCCCGATCATCCGGTTCAGGGCAGTTCTAAGGGCAGCGACAATAAGAGCGGTGGTTCATCTAAAGGTCGTTGACTTGTTATCAGCAGGCAAGTCATCTCTATTCAGAACTGCGGAGTACGTGTACCTATTGACGTTTAACCGCAGGAGAACATGATGCGACAGCAGGCGAGATGGAATAGAAGCGGCGATGTAGCTCGCATTGCTAGTATATAGAATAGATAGCTATGTGCCCAAGTTTTTTGTTTCAGGCTCAGACCTTGCAAGATGTGATCTGTGAGCACATCGTTGAAACCATGCCTCAAACGGTGAGTTCTTACTGGCCACTTCAAAGCCCCTCGACAGGCAACGTACGAGCAATTAACCACGGACCACTGATCATGCCAAGCAGCCAAGCTGAAGAGTCGATTGAGAGGGTTGATGTTTGGATGAATGGCCAATAGCATACGACCGCGTTCTTGCGAGTCGCGTATATACAAAGGGCATACGCGACAAGGCCATTGCTCAGCTCCCATCTCTGCAATACAGGTCAACACTTTAATGGAGGTAGCATATTCATACCACGCGCCTTTTGGGAACGAACATCGGAGATTCCCTCTACACCGAGCTGAAAAATTTCTTGGAACATTAATATCCTATTTAATCGCAGGCTGCGGGTGCGAATTCTTTTTTTATCCCCATCCATCTTTCTGCTGGAGGCATGCGCTTGGCGCGCTTGACTATAAATGGAGACACCCCGCCACAAAAGATTGGGGTAGTGAATATGTCAGAAAGTGGAGACATGCGTTCCCACACGCGGACAGGAGCTCTGCACGCTAGAGGGGTTGAATGGAATATGGTTGATGAACACACAGTTCGCGTGTGTCCATATGCGGAGGATGCTCTTTTTTTGGGGACCGTATCAAAGGCGGGGTTTTGAGACAGTGGAATGGAATGAGGAAAAGGAGGAAAGTCGGGAGGAAACGCGGGAATGATGCAAAGCGGGTCGGTCGGAGGGTGAATGTGTAGAGGAAAGAGTCGAGGTAGACTACACTAGTAGTCGAAAGGGAAGGGGAACTGTGGCATAGTTTTCGTTGCTTGATGCTGGCGACACCTATACACAGAATAGATAACAACTCACATGCCATTTCGTTCAGTTTTCAATTTCAAATCTCTCACTGATCGGACGTGCGGCTGATCCCGAGACAAGCAAAGACAAAGAACGCGTGCAACGCACTGGTCAAAAATATTCGATGGGGACAAGGACGCGACAAGAGTAACCAGGACAAGAAGAAATGTTAATACTTGCAGTCGGGTCCCTCCTAACCCATATGAGGTATTAACCCATGCTCCTCCTTTTTTTTCCGCCTGAGCCCAAGTCCGACCTTCGAAGGGAATTTTAACCACCTTCAACAATATCATGTTTGCGGCCATCACGAATCTAAATGTACGCTATTACAGACTCATCACACTGTTTATTGGTAGTAAGGAATTTTAAGGACTCCATAGCGATAACAATAGGCGCGAAAAAGCCAGGCCTAAAAGATAATTAAAAGTTATGAGGTCAAGTTGCCTAAGTACGCTAGCCTGAATGACCGTTTGAATGCAGAAGCGCATATATATCATCGACATTACTTCTTGACAGACGAACTGATATCCATGCCGTTGCTCATGCTAAAAGGTCACTGGTATCAACGACATCTAGATACTAGGCAACTGGCGTGAGTAAAAATATACCCCGGTTAGATTCTCGTGCTTCTCGCAGAGCAGATGAACCAGCTCGCTCCCAGATCGAAAAAAACTGTACAAGATTTGAATTGGTAAGTCATTGTTGTGTATGAATAAGGACAGATCAATGCTGCGGAATGTGCAAAATAAAGCCCCTCGAAATGACACCCCTTTCGATGAGACATGCAGTACAGTAATTGAAAGGAAACGGGGGATACCGCATATTGCTGCAAGTTCCTGTATACTTGAGGCCAGGAAACGGTTGAGATTGCAGACGCACGTGGCACAGTTGTCATACACATATTCGAACAATCAAGCGACCCCACGTAAGTCCTAAATGACGAATCATTCTTGATGGAATTCTCTGGAACAATTCACTCACCAAAAATCTACGCTCATTTCTGCTTGGAGGTCAGCGTAACTGGAAAAGAGTTTGTATAGTGGTGACGCCACATATTCAAGAATAGAGCCACACGTGTGGGTAAGGTGAAAGGGAAGGCTAAGGAGCCAGAGAATAAATATATGATGTCCGGCCTGGCTCGTAGAGTCGTGCGCTGTTATCAGTCCCGCAATGGTCGGCAGGGAGACTTTCCCATGCGGTGCTGTGTGAGGCTGTTCCCTATTTAAAGGCATCATTTGGGCTCACGTTACATTTTCCCTCCTCCCTGTCTTCCCTCCACCTTCAGGATGAATAGTGTCAGGTGTGTGTATGAAACCAGACTGTCGTCGGTGAAGTCGGAGATCCAAGACGATTGGGACGAGTCATATACTACATTATGTGATCAGGTGAACCTAGTCGAGCTGGTCCACGATCCTTTGCAATACTGCCGCCCGCACCCAATTGCGCGTGACCAAGTATAACAAAGGCGGGCGGGCCTTCAATTAAAACCTATAAAAATTCAGCACCTTGGAGCCAGTCCATCAAACAATAGAGCAACACCCCAGATTTCAGGTCTCGGCGATCAGCATGCCAATTCCAAACTCCTGAGAAACAGAGCTCCAGGCACTAGCACCAAGTGAGTGCCGATTCCTTGAAGAGCCGATGAATGAATACCAATCGTCCACAGGCGAGCAGGTTCTGCGCCTTGCAGGCGCGTTTTATACACTGCTGCCCATCCAAGTCCTCAAAAGCAAGTCAAAGTCGCTGCCAGTGGCAAATTGCAACCGGAAAGGTGAATACCTCCATATTCCTGTTTGAAATCTCCACAGAGGCACTTATACATTTCATGTTCCTGTTTGAATCCAAATTTAACGTTAGGCGTCAAATAGCTTATGAAAATGCTATTTTGGCCCAACGCAATTTTGAGGCATTAGGAGGTAGACCCGACACACATGAACAGGGTTCTACAAAGCAGGACAAGGGTGGTGACAAGAAGACGGGTGGCGACAAGAAGACGGGTGGTGACAAGAAGACGGGCGGTGACAAGAAGGGCGGTGACAATGACAAGACGGGTGGTTCTTCTAAACGTTACTGATAGGTCAGCTCTCCGTTGGAACTTGGGAGAAAGCTCTACTTACCCATTGCTCTTTCAAATGTTACCCTCGCCGTTAGACTACAGTCACAGTTATACTATATCCATTGTGCGAAGAACTAGGTCATATCTTTGCGTGAAGAAATACACCAAACCACCGCTCGAAGTTCTGAGTCAGTATGTGACGTTATTACTGAGAACTGGATGAAAGAATCAGTCGTTAACATCTTATGCTTAGGATGATTGGAAACAAGCCTTGCTGGGCTAGACAAGCAACGAGTTGTAACCACTGTGACGTGTCGGATACATCAAAAACAGCTAATGTCGGAGTTCATTACAGGACGATGCAACCGCATGAGAGAAGTACCTTTGAAGTCTGAAGCAAGTGGGAACGCATCATTCAAGGACGTATCAGTCACGGTCTCACCCTGCAGTGCTTCTGACGCTTCGTCGAGGAGATCGAGAAGAAGTTTATTGATGGGGTGGCCAATTTGAACGGTACTCTCGGTGTGAAGGTGAGCTTTCTATCTGAAAAATCATTGTGTGATTATGGCTAAAATGATCAAGGTCAGCTCCGTTGGTGAGGGAAAACAATCCAAGCTCTCAGAAGAAGACAAAATTGGCGTTCCGTCAAGTCGCAAGGGCATCCTCCGTCTCGCTGCTGAATGTGAGAAGCTCAAACAAGTTCTCTCAGCAAACATCGAGTGCCAATCAACATCAAGAACATCATGAGGGATGTCCATTCTTCTAACTCGCGAGAAGTCGGAGGAACTTGAAGCTGGGGTCCTTGATCACATCACATGGCGCATTTAACAGGGCGTGAAACCCTGGCCTCACCGCCGGCGCAGAGGAGCTTGACGCGGATCTCGTCGGTGGGTTCATTATCCCCTCTGTGCGCGACCATATCGCTTCAGTTTTCCCTAGAAAATCGTTCCCTAACACCCTCATTCGGGATGAGGCCATTACCCGTGACGCGACCTTCGTCCTACACAACTTCTGCCATCTTCCACGTCCGCGAGTGCGCAGTCCACCGCATCCCGATCCCATCAAAGCCGAATGGACTCCTAAACCAAACTGTGAGCTCCTCGTCTGCCCCGAGGGCAACCCATTCCCGCTTAAGGACTTAGATCCAAAGGGTGAGCTATATATCTACCAAGGCCTTGTGTGTTATGGCTAACATGATTAAGATGCTACGTTGGTGAGAGACAACAATTCTCTGCCACACAACTCGTCAGAATATACCTTGGGCAAGCTCCGTGATATTACATTTGCGAGCTCAAGAGTCAAGACTTCCTGCAGGATGTCTTGATTATGATGATACACCAATATTCAACGATGCGCTCTTCAGAATATCGTCGGCGCCTTGTCAATGCACGACTGCCGTCGCTCTCGAATCTGTAACACCAAATCTGATCTTACCTAGGCTGAGAACCCGCGCTGCGTTGCCTTCGTCGATGTTGGGCGTGCACCACCTACATCGCGTTCGTTTCCCTTTGTTGCCGCAGTCGTCGCAGCAACACCCGAATTTTCCGCAGCTTCGTCTGTATAATAGGCTCAAAGGGACGGTTGGCGTTTCAGTCTGTGAGTGCTGGTTACTTTGATTGCACTTATTACCAGAACTAAATTACGATATGTAGCCCCCATCCATATGTGTATTTGACTACGACCTTTCCCAACGTATCTTCGGCGAGGGCGCAAAACTCACATTTGAAGAATACGATCGGATCTTTGAAGCCTCTTGTCGACCGCTAATTTTGAAGTCCCAGAGATGAAGAAGCAATTCATTACTGTGAATGTTCTGTTAGCATGGAGGTGAGCTATTTATCTGCAAACGAATCGTGCGATTTGGCTAAAACGCTCAAGGTTGGTGAGAGACAACAGTTCTCTGCCACTCGACTCGCCGGGAAAAAGAGATGCCTTGTTAAGAAGTCCGAAGGTCATCTTTCGTCTCACTGCTGAATGTAAGAAGCTCAGAAAGGTTGTCTCAGCGGACTCACAACTCACCCGTCAACGTCGAAAACCTCATGATGGATGTAAATGGCTCAGGACACCAGACTCGCGAGGAGTTGGAGGAATTTATTGCTGGGATCCTTGATTGCATTACCGGGCCCATTGAGCCGACTCTTGAAGGCTGGCCTCATTGCAGATCACCTTGACCGATCGAGATTGTCGGTGGTTCCACTCAATGCCCTTTTCCACTCCGCCCTCCACCTGGTCAGGCACCCTCCTGCTGGAGAAGTCTGGTGTCCAGCTTTCTGCTTCGCCTCCTGAGCGGCGTCCCTCGTGTTTCTTTTGAAAGTTGTCAGTTAGGAAAAGAATGTAAAACTAAATTTAAACAATGTTCCTCACGTTGATCAAGAAATCTTATCATAATATCGCACCTTTTACCGTTATCGTCCTTAATCGGCGTGGGACACTAGGTCCAGTGCCCACCTCGTGTGTAGCTTGCCAGTATAAAACGGACTCATTCATTCATTCATTCCTTCACGTGTAGTTCTATACCATCGTCAATGTACAACCCTCGCAGTTCGTTATATGTGCGCGCTGCCACACGCGAAAAAAAGGGCCGTACTACCGAGACGACTCGGAAGATGAAGATGTTGACATCATCGCCGACATCACCAAGCCAGAAGGGTCCGAAAAGGATGTAAGAATCAGTCAAGAATCAAGATGGCGTGAAAATCGGTGAGCGTTTCTGGCAGCGTGTCCGCCCCTTCATACTATGAAGGGGCGGACACGATAGTATCCTTTTTTTTTACCTTTGGCCCCCCATCGCATCCGCTCCTTTGGTATCGGACCCTGCTTTCTTTTTCCAAGCGGGTGTAATTGGCTCCACCCACGTTCCTCTTGACATCGCAATGCCCCCAGACATCTGGTGCATTTTGGAAAACCATCCCATCGAGTCGGGTGAGACACAGATAGACACCTGTATTGTATCGTCTGCTAATTCTGCATCTTCGACTCAATTTGGACTCAATTATGGTTCATTCCAATACTTTGAGCACTCAAAATTTGTCAATTAATATACATGTTTCTCGCATGAGTATAACTAAGTAAACGTGAGCAAATATGACCAAAAATCTGTCAGATGATACAACACGGTGGAGGGGCTCGCAAGTCGGAAACCCAGTGTGTCCCTGCGTCGCAGTTCTTGTTGTCTCCCTGTCTACAAGTCGCGCAGGTTGTAGCACAAACATGTGCAAACAGTGCTCTATCTTATGCCCTCAAGGAGCATCCCCTTGCGATACTCTAACGGGTCATTCTTGAACAGATGCGATGGCCTAATCTGGAACAGGGTCGTTCGCTCGTTTACTCATCCTCAGATTCTGCATGAGACTGATCCTCGTGCCTTTTTGTTAACACCAGATACATTCTATCGATGAAACAGGGATGGCAATTATTCCAGGTCCACGCTGCGGACTTTTTCTGCATAAAAGCTCCTAAGCCTTGAGCAATCTCAAGCAAGTATCGAGTATATATTCCGACTTGACTAGCATCGATATGCCAACTCCTCCTTCGCATTCCAACCTAGGATCTAGGGCTCTAGTCAATGCCCAGCCTTTCAGCAAGTGAGTGTTGATTTTTTTTTTCAAGAACCATTGAATATGTACCAATCGTCCTCAGGCATATAAATTCTCTACGCGCGCGTTATTTCCCTGCTACCACTCGCCTTCAAAACCCAGTGAACGTTGCCACTGTGAGCTCTGGCCCGTTGCAATCGCCGGAGACGTAAATCCTTCCAATTTCGTTCAGCAGCCGAGAACCTGACAAGTGATTAGGGGTCAAACTGCCCATAAAAATTTCTCTTTGGGTAAACCCGATACTCCAACCCAGGGCTCGAAGCAGGACAAGGGAAGTGACAAAAAAAAGCGGTTCTTCTAACCGTAGTGGAGTTAGTACTGATAGGTAAGCATCGGAACGTTGGAGAAAACACATTGATCTTTCCAACGTTTAACATCAGGCTGAGAGGTGTAACAGTATAAGACCCGCTGGGCTAGACCGCTTGACCATGTACCATGGGTTATCTATTCTGGTTCTTTAGCCATAATGTGATACAATGTGATACATTCGACTGTTTAATTTGGAGGGAATTATGTAGCACCACCATATTCGACGAATGTAGAGCTAAGAGGCGGGCACGGGGCCTAGAGTCACTGGGGGCCGGCAATGCCACTACGCCGTGCAGTTTGTCTTTATTTGTACCTCACTCAAATCCTTCAATGGCATGGTCGTCTCCAACACATCGGTATTGTGGGTGAACCATGTCTTCATCTTCGTTCGGAGGTCAATATAATCAAATAATTGCCCACTTTCTTTACATCAGCTGCATGATCACCACCCATTCCCTTAATCTTTGCAGGAAGTTCATGTTGATGGACTGTATTTGTTTTGCCCAGAGGGCTCACATTGTAGATGTCAGTCAACTCAACATTAGTTGCTTTCCATCTGGCAACTCTATCAGCAGAATGGTCTGTTGGGGATGTAAGGCCAAGAAATCAAGTACCTCAAGATTTCTGTGACGTTCCAGGCACATTATTATAGAGGGTCATGCAGTAAATAGTGTGCTTTGAATCATAGTTCACGTTTTGTAGTGTTGTACTATCATCATTAACTGAAATAGCTTGATAAATGTGTGAGTTTTTGTCTGAAGAGATTCTAAAAAGCTCACCTTGAGCATGACTGATCTCATCGACAATCTGTATCTTCAATGCAACCAATCCTTCCAAATTGGCTCGACCAACACTTCGTGCACTCAAACTATCCTTCATCTCAATACCAAGTAGCCCAGTCACTATACCCAGAACACCCTGAATATGATGAGCCAGTATACCAAGTTTTGTCAAATCACGAATAGCTTCTCATGCCTCTATGCATATAGCACCACCAGCTCCCTTGAGACTAAACTGATGAGCCTGCTCTATCTCCTTCTTAACTGCCTTTTCAACCTTTGCTGATGATCGATTCACTTGCATGCACATGAAATTTATGCGTCATTTGGGTGTGGTACTCATAGTCACCTGAGCAGAGATTTGTCGGTTGAATGCCTCAAGTTCCAGGGTTTTTGTCTCAATAAGACCATCTTTTTTCCTTGATCCTCTGTTTCCACTCTTGTTCTGCCTCTTTTAACCTGATCTCTGCATTATTCCAGCCATAATTTGCTATTTTAACCTCGCCCCGAAGCTTCTCTATCATTCTTTTCCCTCGATTATCACATCATCAAGTGTTATTGTAAAGATGTTGTTTCTCAATTGTTTCCTGCTGTGACTTCAGGAGTGCACTGGTAAGTAAGCATATTTGATTCTCTGAAGCACAGGAAGCTTTGTTCTCCTTGTCCAACTTTCCAAGGTTGAAGGATTGGGCCTTTTGTGCAGATGACCGGGTTTTCCTCTTTCTCCCCTTGAATCTTGTCATTCATGTTGGAATATGGCAGCCGGGACAATCTTCGAAAGCCCTCGTGACACTACAACGCTGACGCCACAAAAAACACTTATGCCCCGCATTGCCATCATAACATATGCTCCGTATTTCATATCTTTTGCAACTTACATGTTTGCTTCCCATTCTGTCGTCACCGCACTATTCCAATATTGTTCTGCTCTCATGTAGAACTCTTCCACCTTCGTTCCGAAGCTTATAGTTTACAAATTCATTCATTCATTTATACTTGAGGTTTCAAAGCCATCTTGCCTCAGCGTTTGCTCTCGATACCGCGCGCAACGACTGAGGTAAGATATCCAACTATCCATGATGTACTTTTACTTACTATTACAATACCTAGTGACTTACATTGTTATCTAGGTAAATATAGCGTTTGCTCTTGATACCGTGCACAACGACTGAGTGACTTACATTGTTATCTAGGTAACGCGTCATATCAGATTTGCTAGTCCATTAATTCAGGACCAGGGCAGGATACTGATATGAGAGCTAATGAGTGGCAAACAGTATTCAGGCAAAAAAATCTGCTTCATTTTTTCATATAGGAAGGATATGAGGTGTCTAAAGTTGTAACCACTGATTTCCTTGTCACAAATTAGGGGGCACACATGACCTTAATGACGCATTGTTGAGCTCATCACCTTGACACACGTAGCAGTATGGGATCTTCTCTGAGCTCTTTGAAAATTTTTACTGAACGTGTATATTCCATTCCAAATAAATTGTAGTTTTTAAAACATAAAAAATCTGGGGTTTAATAATATTTTCATGAAGGAACACCTGAATTTTGACCATATTTAAGGTATTTGCAAACTACAAGTTCTTCCGATATCCTTCAATACCATGTCATCCAATAGTATGAGGCTTAGTACGTTGTGTATCAAGTGGAAATTGCGACAACTACAAAACTGCCTTCACCTGGCGTATGGGAAATTCTGGCGGGGTTTTAAATGTAGGCAGGGATTGCGGTCCGAGTCCCACACTAATTAGGAGGTAAAGCAAGGCCGTGCCGAAAAAGTGTAACGGTAATTAGGGGCCTTCCCGATTTGGTAATGTCTTGTTCCCTGCATCCATCGAACGTGTGTATAAAAAGACGTCGGTCCATCTAAATCGCCGATAATCCCGATCAATTAAGCGACATAATCCAAATTTTTGGGTACAACGAAGCCCTGCCAAAAAAGTGTAACAGTAAATCTGGACCTTCCCGATTTGGTAATCTCTTGTTCCCACCACTTGCATCCATCGCATCGTTGATTCTCGACACCTTGCTGCACTAGCAGCCATGCATCCATTGAAAAACTGTTCTCTATCAAGTAATTTAGTGTAAAAGTAATCACTTTAAAGGGGGATAAGGTATAGATTAAGTTTATTAATAAGTTTATTCACCATTTCTTTCATCTTTTCGTTCTCCTTATCCTCCCACATTCAGATCCACTGACTTCCTCAGCATCTCGTGACACGGATACTTCACCACTCCCTTTTTTCCTTCACGAAAATGTCCTTGCTCCTCTGGCATGGACACTTCAAATTGGGATCCGGATAAATCAAAAGTGATGTCCAAATTGGTCGATGCCGTCAACGAGGACGGAGAACCCCGCAAAAACAATAAGAGATTTCAAGGCGAACCAGACTAAACACCATAATTCTGAGCTGCAACATGGTGTTCAGAGATTGCTGAATGAAGGTCGATGCAGTGGCGCAGAAGTGGCGAGAGCATTCATTATTAGAGACTGCGAAGTGGAGTTCTGATACCCTTTTTAGTAAGACCTTTTCGCTGTCACTTAAGATATTGTCGACGTCTCAGATGCCTAGGATTTTGCAACCAGCTGTAAACTGTTTCTCTGCTGTCCTGAACTACACAAAGGGTCAATCAGCGGAGGGTGGCAGCTGAATGACCAGTTTGAATATACTTGTGAAAGCACAGATGACAAGGCCATTGCTTGGTCCTCTCTCTATCGCGGAGTTATCTACGCCGTAATGGAGCGTCATATGTGCCACCAATCTCCCAAGCAGCGATAATCGTTTTCCATCGTTATGGATAACGAAAGGTATCCTGCTCCAATTTTAGAATCGGTGCCTGGAGGAGTTGCGCCGATCTGGGGTTGAACCAGGCTGAAACGCGCCTCTAGAAAAACCAGACACAATGAAGACCTTCTAATGGATTCGTTGGTAATGCATACGATACCTCGATCTTTATTTTACCTAACTCGATGTGTTCACTGTCAACCGAGAGTCGATCCGGCGGGCGTCTGACACAATCGCCTCCACACAGGTTCACACGAGGAACCGGAGGATTAAGCAACACAGACGAGGGAGGGTCTGCCCACATAGAGAAATGCCCAGGCCTCGAAGATGTGAAGGGCAACGAGAGAGAAGATGAGGAAGCGAAGCAGAAAGCTGGACACCAATTTTCACCAGCGCCACTCACGCAAGGATGGATGGTGCCTGACAAATTATGCAAGTGGCCCACGTATCTCTCATTGCTTTCCATGCGTGGACAATTGGCGAGATGACTAGCTCGAGAATTAATACTTTGACCCATGCACACGTTTGGCTCCATTCTCGCCGGAACGTGGGTGAGTCCCAAACCCAAGGGGCCAAGAATTTACATTAATGAAATTTTCAGAGAATTCCATCAGAAAACATGGGTGTCCTGTGAAGAAGTCAGTTGACATAGGTTGCGCCTGCCTGGCTCAAAGATGATGATGGATACACCCATTTGTACAGGTTTTAGTAGGAAGCCAACGGAGGCGCGGAGGCGCAGAGGCGCAAAGATTGTCTTTTTCCTCTCTGCCAGAGATTGCTTGAGACGTATGGCAAGGGATCCTAGTTCATATGGTCTTTGATTAGAGAAACAATTCGCAGAAAACATCCCCACTTTTTGCAAGTGACGCTGGACTGGTAATGTCCACGGTTCGACAAAGCAAACTAAATGTTAGCGCGCGGACGCCACGCGGTCCAGATCAGGTACAAACCTTAATGGCCCCACCGAGTAATTTTGATTGTTCGACGTCGAAAACAACGCCGCCGATAACCTTAAATCTTGGCTACATATAAGGCCTTTTTCTCAGATCGAGATCTCAACTTCCCAACAGCGATATGCAAACTGCTCCTTTTCATTCCAACCTGAATGCTCCAAACAATGCCTTTATCATCAAGTGAGTGATATTTTCTCCCAGAGCTGTTAAATAAGTACCGATAGTCAACAGGCATCAGGTTACACCCTCGCGTCATCTAGCCACTCCCCATCTTCAAAAACCAAACAATTTTTCAGGGCAATTGAAATCCCCACAAAGGTACTTATTCCTTCCATCTCCTGTTTGTAGCTGTGAATTCGAATTTAACATTAGGCGTCCAATGGCTTATGGAAATTCGTCTTTGGCGCAACACAAGAATCCTACGGGATTAGGAGGTAGACCCAACGCAAACGAACAGGGTTCTACAAAGCAGGACAAGGGTGGTGACAAGAAGACGAGTGGTGACAAGAAGACCGGTGGTGACAAGAAGACGGGTGGCGACAAGGGCGGTGACAAGAAGACGAGTGGTGTTTCTAAACGTTACTGATAGGTCCGCTCTCCGTTTGGAACGTGGAAGAAAGCTGGACTTACCCATTGCTCTTTCATATGACACCCTCACCGTTAGACTTGGCCACTTGATGATACATGATCCTATCGTTGATCTATAGCCACAGTTGTACCATATCCATCGTCCAAGAACTGTCTCATATATTTGCGTGAAGAAATACCTACACTGCCGCTTGGATTTCTGAGTCAGTATGAATGAAAACAACTTGACGTTATCGCTGAGAACTGGATGGAAGAATCAGTCAGCAACATCTTGTGCTTAGGATGATTGGAAAATCGAATTGGCCTTAGACCAGACAAGCAACAAGCTATGACCACTATAACGTGTCTGATATGTCAAAAACAATCATTACAGGACGATGCAACTGCGTTAGAGATGTACCTTTGATTCTGAAGTCTTGAGGCAGTGGGTCACGTGCGCATCAGCGCATCACAGCAGCGATGAATGACTTATGCATTACTTATCGCTCGTGGTTTAAGGCGCGCAAGCGCATAATCATCTACCCCAATGGCACCCCGCTCACCTCCCTTGTCGTTGACGACGAGCTCTACTACGACGTCCGATGTCGTACCCTTACATTGCAAACTTGCATTTAATGAAGAGAAAAGGCATTCTTGAGTGTGCTTGGTGAGTTGAAGGGTGTCATGATTGATTCGTATCTCGCTAATCTGCAGGGAGGGTAGGAGACGATTATGCTGTGGATTTATGACAAGAAGATACAAGCAGCCTAAGGATATTAGGGTGCAGTCCAGTTGTATGTGTCTCCAGTGCTTGAGTGCAAGTTACTTTGATTTCACGCTGGAACTAATCATGACATATAATAGCCTCGTCGTCGCCCTTGTTTTTCTATAATTCAATCCGCACATGGATTTGACCACGACCTTTCCCAGTCTCGCCGAGGATGAAAAGAAGTGATTCAATTCTGACATGACGCTTCATCTAGGAGATCGAGAAGAAGTTTATTCATGTGGACTGAAAGGCCAATTTGAACGGTACCCTCGGTGTTAAGGTGAGCTACTATCTAAAAAGCATTGTGCGATAGGGCTAAAATGATCAAGCTTCAAGGTCAACTCTGTTGGTGAGGGACGACAATTCTCTCAAATGAATACAAAATTGACATCCCGTCAACTCGCAAGGCCTCACTTCTTGATATGAGAAGCTCAGACACGTTCTTTCAGCAAATGCCTAGTCGTCCGTCAACGCCCAGAACATCATGATCGATCGCTATGCCTCAGGACACCTCACTTGGGAGAAATTGGAGGAACTTATCGCTGAGGGTTTTAATCGCATCCCTGAGCCCATTGAACCAGAACCTAGGGACTTTAGCCTCACCGTAGAGAGTATGACGCAATCAAGCTCGTCAGTGGATCCAACTGTATCCTTGCTGTGTGGACCGGCAAAGCTTTCGTTTTTCCTGGCGCGACCTTCAGCTATGCACAACTTCCCTCCTTCTATGTCCGCAAGTCATGATATCATCCCTACCTCCTCGCCTACCCCAAAGACGACCCTATCTCATCTACCAAGCTCCTCTCCTTCCACCGCAAGGACATCTTCGATCTCGACTAAACCCGTCGCTAAGTCCACCACCAAGCAAGTCCCGGCTGACCCTGCGGACGAGCCCACGACTGCTGGCTGTCAAGGTCAAGATGTGCATTAACTTACACCCCATCCTCTCGTTCGAGTCTGCGTTGAGGGAATAGAGGACAAGGGAGGATCTCGGTGCGATGGATGTTGATGCCGCTGAGGGTGCACCTGCGCTGCCGAAGAAGAGGATCGTCAAGAAGAAGGCGATTTCTGTCGTCGCTGGCGCACAGTCACTAGACAAGTTGATTGTAGGGGAATATCTGTCAGATCGTCAGGGATTCTAAACCCACAACGAATGTTGATTCGGTCACCCTCTCCTCTCCTCTGCATCCCCATCCCCATCCCATCGTCGGGGTCTGGCTCTGGCTCAGCAGTGTGCTGATGCCGTCTACGAGCGGGTGTGTCATAGTCCCCTCTTCACCGACACCGGCACAAATGCCGGCGTAAGGTCTGGTTTCGCCGCCTGCACCAGAGCGGGAGGAGGGACGAGAGTCCTTTGCATCCTCCACCACTGCACATACTTCCTCCGACTCAACCTGCTAACGACAACAGCGGGGGTTAAATCTCTCGATGATTTCGACTCGGTTTAGACTTTGAGCTTGCTGTGACGAGGTTAGCTTCGACTTCGAGTTTGGTCATAATTTTGGCTTCGTGGATGGTTTGGCGGGTAGCGTGTTTTAAACTTCTTTTGGCAAGGGATGGGACAAGGATGGGAGAAGAACAAAGCCACTGCTAGCAGTTTGAACTCTGTGCGTACTCCTAAGAGGGCATTGCAGCGCAAAATCCTTGATTAATCACGGCGAAGGATCACTGTTTTTCTGATTGCCTGGTGAGGGATATGCCGCTTTCCCTCGCTTTCCCCCGCTTCCCCTCAATCATTCTGTACCTCAGTAACCGCTCTTTCCGAATCTCCCAACCCTATCTCAACACCCGTTGTGCTCGGCAAGGCAAGATGATAATAATTAATATTACACTCATCACACACATCACACACATCACAATTGTCGTACTTTCCCTATTTGTTCCTACGTCACACGTTCGAATATCTTGGTTCTCATTTTCCCGGTAAAACAAGCGATTCCTCTTTGATTGGTTCAATTTTTCTTCGGCCTTTACGTTGTGTCGCTTTCCCGCTTGCTCGGTTTTAAAACTCAGTCTTGTTCATGGAAAATATAAAAGGTCTTACTCATCGGCCCACTCCAACAACACTCTAAGTATCCACAACCTCCAGACCTCTGAAGCGGTGAACGATATTGATATGCCACCTGCTTCCACTTTGCGATCAAGGGCTCTAGGCGGCACCCAGTCTAGCTCCAGGTGAGCATTTAATCACTCCCTCAAGGGCTACTGAATACCGACCACCCTCAGGCATGCATATTTTCCCACAAGCACTCGCCTTCAAGAAGTAAACGTTGTCGGCCAATTTCAATCCCCCCAGAGGTAGCTTCTTCCATTTTCATTTTCCTATCAATGGTCAAGTACTCGAAATTGATATGGTGTTATTAGGCCAAAGCGCGAAATTGTCCCTCATACTTGGGTGCCTCTCTCAGTCCATCAACCTTCGGGACAAGTAGGGAAATCCAGAGGTTCTCCCGACGATCCTGTTCAGGGTTCTAAGATAGAACAGGGCAAGGATGAGAAGACTAAAAAAGATGCTAGCAGCTCGAAGGGGAGTGACAACAAGAGCGGCGGTTCATCTAACGGCCAACGTTGAGTTGTTGCCAATTAAGCCGTCCACTGGCATAGAATTTCGGAGAAAGCATACTCATTCTATACAATGCCTCATACTCCATTGACATTCGATTTTAGACTATCTTACATACATATGATCGACTGCGAATCGGACTTCATGGAGGTAGATATGATTAACAACAATCTCGAATCAGAAATTCCTACTAGATAGGTTCCAACTTCCACCGTCCCAACACCAAAATCTAAGCAGGTCCCAACTTCCAAAGCTTCTGAGATTGCTGCAGAGTCCAGTCTGCCCCACTGATGTGCTACCGGTCCTTACCAGAGTTAGTCTCAGAGCCGGCTTTCAGGTTGGGAACATATAACTCTGCATAGTGGCGTTTATGACAGTTGCATCTCGAGATCAGCTTCTTCGGTGTTCCTTTCAAATTTAAATATTCCCACTTAGATTTATTCCCGAGAAGTTCAGGGTAAGCATGCCGTGTCCTCCGCTTTCTAGAGTCCTACTAGTCCGAGAGGACGTCAGTCTTCTGTTGGAAGATGTCACAAACAAAGCGACAGCTCTGTTTTCACTCGGATAAGCATTGTTAATCATTCAATTAAACCACAATCGTTTCATTGACACTCCGTAGTTTCAAATGCGACGCTGGCCAGGTATTACTAGTCCAGCATCTTGCAAAAAGTTCTGACTTTTCTGTACCAGGATCTCTTGTCAGCCCTCTCAAATAACTTCTCAAAATTGTGTCCTAAGTGGTCATCTGTATCTTTAATATGTATGACGTCTGTGACTCACAGTCCGTTATGTTTAGAAAATAATTTGGGGTGACGTTTAGTGTTGTTTTCTTTCAGACCTGAAACAACTTTTAAGCGCAATACGGGGTACGTGTTGTCCGTTAGGCCTCGCTGAGACATTATATCTCCTTTTGCAATAGAAAGGCACCATCTGAGACCCTACATTATGTTTGTGGGTTGACGTTACCTACGAGGTGGTTTTGAGGCGGTCAATAAGAACTCACGTAGTTCACGCGTCAATCGTTATAACGGGACCTTTGGGCATAAGTGAATGGAATTCTATTATGTATCAGAAAATATGGCCAGCAACCAAGCACGTCACCACTGCCCTTCCATCTCGCATCATGATCTCCTGCTGTAAAACACTGCTACATCCAGAACTCTGTCGGTTTGCCTGGACGGGGGCCTGATGAGATACAATATGTCATGTCTACGGCTCGACTGTTAAGGCAGCCTTCTATTGACTCGGATAACTGATAGTTGATTGTGTCGCTTCTATCGGCGATTTGGATTGATCGACGTCATGAACTTACCCCGAGCGCGAGGGATGCCCAAAATAATCATTATCCCAGGCTGCAAAAAAAGACCTCCAGCAAATGTGAAACAACAATCGAAAATCCCGAAAAAGACCACGTCAAGTAAGCGCTGCTTTTATTTAGGAGCTTTTGCAAGCTTGAACATTGAACATCCTCAGACAGAGTCTACACGCGTGCGCTACTCCCTGTCTTCAAAGAATCAACTTTGCAACAAACCACAATGGGTCACGATGACAGCTGGTGCCACGCAACACCTCCGACAAACTCACTCACCAGCCTACCCATGATGCGGTTTGGATGGGGTGTCCCCCACGTAGCCTTATATCTCGCTGCTGGATGAGAGAAGCTTGCAAAGGTCCCCTCAACAAATGCGTCGAGAGCGTCACAAACGATGTCCAAGATTGGATCCCCACACCCACGATCAACAGGCGTTTGAGGACTCAGTACTCCGGCCTCACATTGTCGGTGGCTCCATCCGTACCCTGCTTCGCGCCACCGCGTCACCCCCATTTACCCTAGCAAGTCGCTTTCTACCAGCATGCACGGCCGTTGCACGTAGTGCGACCTTGGCTGCGCACAACTCTCCCCGCGTTCCCAAATTCGCAGTCCACGATATGACTCTCAACCCCATCGAGATCCAATGGGCTCCCGAGCCCGACTCAACTAATCTTCAAGGGCAACTCCATCCCCTCCGCTAACTTCCTCGCCTTTTACCGCAAGATTATTTTCACCTCGAGGCCATCTACGCTCATCCACTCTGGCATCGAGCGCAGGTCACCAATTTCGCCGCTAAGCAAGC